>JABWTJ010000030.1:3000000-3540813 GCA_016801875.1 Solanum sitiens | reverse complement strand
TTTTTTTTCATCTCTACAACGCTCATATATATGATGCTGTTCTAATTATAAACCTTAGCTTAATCATCTGTACAATTGCTCGTATAATCTGTTGATTTTATTTCGATAGAGATTTTTAGCTCGATTATTGTTGCTAGCTCTTGTATTGCTTAATTTTCTTATTTCTATATGCAGCTCCGATTATGCTAAGTCTTCAGCTAGGGTTTTCATTTTATTTTTTTGGGTTAGGATTGTTGCTTGTTTCTATGTGTTTATGTTTGATTGATTGATTACGTGCCTATTTCAAGCTATTTCAAGTATGTATGTTGTTTAGTTGAAATGTTTTTTGGTATATGGCGAGCTTAAGGACTGGTGTATTATCTGTGCTGTGGTGTAGGGTGCTTATGAAGACCAAACTTGTTGGTTTTCATGAGAATCAGAGCTTCCGGTTGCTGGCAATATAACTGTTTTCTGCTTATTTTGTGTAGCTTGAAGTCTTATATCATCCTTGCCATGCCGGTCTAATTTCCATATTCTTGCGTACACTTGTAACTAGGAAAGTTGAGTAGAAGTATAATCCTTAAACGTGTCTTCCTATCCTTTCATACTAGAATTTTCAATCATTGTAGTATTGCATCATGCTACCTTCTCTCATTTGAAACTTGAAGTTTCTTGCAATATTCATTGAATCTGGAAATCTACAGTTGAATCTGGCAACTAGAAACTGTGAGGTGTGAATGAAAATGAATTACCTGTTTGTAGAGATGAGATGTTTGATGGCACATATCTAACATTTCTTCATTTTGATATATGTTTTCCAGTGCTTTGCAGTTACTTTAGGATATATTCTTTGTTGTTAGTATGTAAACTTTTACAAATATGAGGGTCCTTGCATGGCAATATGATGAGTGCTATTGAATACTCTCTTTTGAGCTCCCCCCACCCAACACAGACACACACAATCTTTCCATCCAGAGTCCCTTCCTTTTCTTTTTTTTCCCAATTTCTATGTTGCCCGGTTTTCCTATTAGTAAACTTGTGTGTATTTGTTTTTGAGGGATAGTCAGTGCTTACAATATCTATCTTCTATTGCAGCAACTGCTGGCACAAACAGGGCTGCCTCTAGTAGTACGACCTTGAACACCAGGAAACTTGATGAAGATACTGAGAATCTGGCTCGTAAGTTAAAGCGACACCTTTTACAACTTAAATAGAAATGTGTGTACGAGCATACATCATATTTAGATTATGTTGTGTTCTTTTGGTTGAAGTCATGCTTGCTTCTAAATGTTCTTTGGTGTTAACTTTGATCTCCTCTACATTATTTTGATGGTATTATGTTAGCTACTTCTGATGTTTCAAACACATACTTCCATCATTGAATGTGTTTCACATTTTGCAAAATTTTGGAAGTTCATTGAACTTCATTATAGTGAGAAGAAGATTCCTTCTTAAGGTCTGTGAATCAAAATGCTTTGGGAACACATCTACCCTGTCAAATGAAAATCATCCTTGAATGCTTTCGTTACATCTCCACTGCTTTATTCATAAACACATTACTCAGTCTGCTATATTCATTCCCGCTTCAACATTCACAATTATTATGCATGTGATGTCACATTGCTGGGGATAGTGGTTAATAACTTTATTTCGTTTGTGATCTCTCTCTTCTCCTTTATATGTTCTCGTTCTTTCGCTCTGATAGATCTCCTGCAATTTAATGATCTAATTTTGTTGTTTGAGCTGTTTCGACTTCTGTATCTGTTTCTACTCTTTTATGTATGCATTTCATCCTCAGCAAACAATATAGTAATATCTTGTACTACAACAAACTCACTCTTTCCTATGACAATATCTTCTTGAAATTTTTCATTTTTTTTACCTACTTGTCAGATCAAAAAGTACCAACTGAGCTGAAGAAAGCCATCATGCAAGCTCGACAAGATAAGAAGCTGACTCAGTCGCAACTTGCTCAGGTATACCATTTTTCTGTCTCCCGCCTCGCCAACTGTCTAAGACTTAAAAGGAGCTAGAGGGGGGGGGGGGGGGGGGGGGGAATGGATTGAGAGTACCAGATGACTGATTCCATAATCTGTGTGAAAAAATGGTTCTGATATTCCTTATTGTTTTGCAGCTGATAAATGAGAAGCCTCAAATCATCCAGGAGTACGAGTCAGGAAAGGCAATTCCAAATCAACAAATCATCTCTAAACTGGAGAGAGCTCTTGGTGCAAAACTTAGAGGAAAGAAATGAAGAGCCTCTTGGCTTCTCAAATCTCTATTCCAGTTCTAACTGTAGTTATGTACATGGACAACTTTTTCTGTTAGCCCTCTTTCTATAGCCACTATGGTGCTTGTGCCTTTTGTATGGATCAATGATTCTGGATTTCTTGGCTAAATGGGTGTTACTTGTGTGGAAAAATAAGACGTTTATGCTTGTGCAAGGGATGTTGTCTTGTGCTTTCCGTTTTCTTTAGAAAAAGTTCTCAGTTCCGTGAGGTATGATGTCCCCGTCATTCTTCAGATCAGCACTTGAGATATAATGGAAGACATAATTGGCATATGGGAGCATGTCAAGTATATCCCTTTGCAGTGTGGAATCTAATTTGATGCTACAATTCTATACTAATGGATGTTACCTCTTCTATATAAAAATAATAATTGCCATATGTGAATGATTTTGTATGAGCATTGTTACTGCGTGTTATGCATTTTTAGCACTTGTTCAGAGTTAAGTTTCTACAGATGTAGAGAAACAATTTAATATGAGCAGGAATATGTTTCGAGGAAATTGCCCCGAGTAGTACAGAGAACTCCGCTATTTGTTACATTGATGTTGAAATTCTCATAAAGGTTAAATTACACTTGGTCCCAACATCTACTACTTTTGCTAAATTACAGATGAAGCACGAGTAGAGAATAGTACTAGATTAAATAAAAAGTGTCACTGTGCACCCAAAGAAAAAGAAGATGAAAGCAAACTAGGAAGCATATTACAAGTTTTTAAGAACCTATTCACAGGCCAATTTTGTACCAAAACTGGTCAGGCAAATTGCAAACGCTTGGAAAGCAGACAAAGGCTTCCTGTAGTCCATTGTAAAAACATCATCTCCTACTTTCCCAAACTGGAGGATAACTGTATCCTCGTCACCTTTTCCATCAGGTTGGCTTTGGTCCATTGTTGCAACTAGCTGAAAGTTTTTCACAGATGCAACGGTAACCCTTCCATGGAAATTTAAACACCAACATTGCAAATGCTCATGCCATCGTGGAGCTTTGTTTTTCAGAACTGTAGAGTTGCCTTCTGCGGAACCAGCCTGCTTCTTCTTCGGAGCATCCTGAGATTTGTCCGAGGCAGCTTCTCCAGGACAGGGGCAATTGAGCGAACAAATCATCCTCCTTGGTCCTCTTGACTTCAGCAGGTTTAACTTGTAGGAAACACTTCCCACTTCAAAATTACCAGCTGGTAATTGGGGACTAATTTGCTTGCTTGCGAAACGTCGACAAGACCGGCTGCTTGATGGCCTTGCCCCATTGTGTGGGGGTTGACTATCATATATGGTAAAATTGGTTCCAAGAAAGTCCGATCTGTCAGTTGGATTCAGTGGGAAGGTTAGAACATGAAGGAACAAACAAAAATGAAAATCAGAACACATCTTTTCTTCTCCCCTTACTCGGAAGAGTTGTATCTATCGTAATGACATGGAAACACAGGTATAGGGTAGGATATTGTATTGTTGTTTCTAGTGATGTATTTAGATGTTCGTTTCTCCAGCTAATGACATTGAACACGAGACTCAAACAGAAAATCTGGTTAGGAAAGGAGAGTAAAAAAACAACAAAAAAGTCCAAGTAAAGCATTCAATTTTCTGACTTCCTCTCAAGGACAGAAACCTTAACAACAAAGAAACAACATTAATGAGGCTATCTTTAAGAACCTTCTATGGGCCACTAAATGAAAAGGGTACTAGCGCACTTTTGTTAAAGGGGGTAATATAGCTGTGTACTTCCAGCTGCCAACGTCATCATTTTTTACACCGACGATTGAATAGATTCCATAATGACAATCCATAATAGGGAAGTGTAGATTTCCTTCCTTAGTACAGTTCCAAATAGATGTGTAGATTTCCTTCCTTATTGATGTCTCATATTTCAACTTAAGTAATCGTTTGATGAAAAACTAACTAGCAGATAACATTGAAGTTCACCTTGTCTGCATGATCAGAAGCGTACAATTGCACGTTAATTCATTGTATCAAGATTAGTGTTGCATGGCAGCAAAGATGGGTAAACGTCTAGATACCAAACAATTTATGTTCCGAGACTTGGATATCTTGACGTAACATTTGGAAAGAAAGAGAGGAAGAAATAGCACCAAAGTAATCTTTTTAAAGTAAGAAAACTAACAGAATTGTCAGTGGTATTATCAGCAGCTGCCAGCCTAAAAACAGTTCAGTTAGCTCGGGACAAAAAGTAACAAGATCTGTGAAATTAGGTGGACTATCTATCACATAAATTATAGCTTAAGAATATAGCCAGAATTTTTATCCCTAAAGAGTTGAATTTCACCATGCCAGGATTCTTCTTTCTAGCAAGATATTAATAGAGACATTGCATGAGGGACATCAAAAAGGTATGCAAATAAAAAAATCTAAAGGTATAATCAGCAAGACTATTTGGAATGCCTCACAAGTCACAAATATTCTCGTCCCACCTCAAAACCACTATTTAAGTCTTGATGCACCCTCTTCTCTTAGCATTCTAGATCACTAAGCAGCCTGCTCAACCCATTCTGCTATGTAGCAACATATCAAACCAGTTGACCTCTTAGACAAAAAAAATGCCTCACAATTTGGCTTCTAATGTGTGAAACTGAATATCTCCCAAGAAAACAAGTTATGTATCTGATACAGCTAGAAGGAAGACACATTTGACATTATACTAGTAACTCCTATTGCACATCTAGATTTTAATTTTTTATCTGATATCATATGTACTGGTAAGGTTTGGAATTCCTGTATTCTTCTCATTCTTTTGTGAAAAACGATCTGGAAGTTAGAACATTTTGAACTTCTACAGGATCAACCAAACATGCAGCAAGAAGAAGCAACATAAGGTTGAAAAACCTTGTGTTCATAATAAGTATGTGCATGTTACTTTATACCACAACAAATATGGATAATATGTCCATGGAATCTTTTCTTCGAACTTAGGTTGTGTCAATCTCAAAGAAGAAATATAATTAGTATAATACACTTGCACTCTATCGAGTTCTAGCCATGTCATTCTATATTTTTCTATAAACATCATTTTTCCGAAATTCAACATCGGCATCTAGTCGTCAAGCTACATATATGAAACTAGACGTGTTAGTGAGAAGTGAGAATTTTGTTTTCTGATTGATTATTAGGACTTTTTAGGATACAGCCTAGCTTTAGCCCTTGAGACTCTTTTTGCCTAACAACTTTGAACACATATAACAACAAAGAGATGGCCTTCATCAGTCTTAATTTTAAGGGGTCAACTATTTTTACCTTAACTTCCCAACATATGCCTTACTTCTCTGAGACAAATCATCTGCGTCAAGAGATATTATATATTCAGTGTGAGCACCATTTCTGTACCTCCGGGCTGCTAAGAGGAACTTCCCCTGGTCCATTAACGCTGCCAAATATAAATACCAAGAAAACATTCAAAAATAATAGAGAAATTTCTAACAACTAGGAGCAACATATTATGACTGATGAGTCTACACATCTTTGAAACAGTATCTGTATTAGTAATTGGAGTATCAGACTCAAACCATCCATCAAGCTAATAGCTTTCGTGCAATAGGAATAAAAAATAGAATAAAACAGTCTCTTATTACGAGGAGTCCGGATAAAATGTGAAATTAAAATAAATAATCATGAATGATTTTTCACGTCACGCTTATAAAAAAGGATAATAACACTCTGCATATCTTTAGACTTTGTAAATTGTTAAGAAAGTACAGACAAACTTTCAAGTGCTTTAGACTATTCTATATTTAAGAGATTAAGATATTAAAACTGATTATGGAAGATTTCAAATCTTGATGAAAGAAAGATGGGAGCACGATAAAGATAGGTGCGAACATGTAGACAATAGACGATTGAGACTTCCATTGATAAGTCAATGAGTGTTTAGTTGAATAGTCAATGCTGATTTAAAGTCCAAACAAAACATACAGACCAAGTCATTGACCAAGAAAGATTCAACGGTAATTTAAAGCGTATGCCATTCAGTTGCTAAGCAACCACCTAAAGTACAGTCCCAACCAGCATTTACATGAAGTCAAACATCAATTAAGCTAGTAGCTAATTTCCCAAGGCTAAATTCCTGAAAAATAATATTTGTCAAAGTAACAACTCACAGGGTGAAAGAGCAAGATATAGGTAAAAGGTCGCGTTCTTCTTGTCACGTTTGATGAAACATTGAAGAGGAGGGTCCCGAGGCCCTGGCTGCAGAAGACAATTGGAGAAAGAAGGCATCATTATCAGCTGCATTAAACATTATAGATAAAAATACAAAAATGAAGTAAACTAAGCACCTTACTACCTACATTATACAGATAATCAAGCTACAGTATTCCTTTCCGCTGAATATCACTAAAATCAACCCAGTATTCGAAAAGATCAATAAAAATATTTCCCTTTTTTTTCCATTGGCTTGCTTCATCTACTGGAACTAGTAACGGTGCACCTTTAGCACATACAGGGAACTCGTTGTTGTAAGAGTTGATCAAATTCAGAATGGAAGAAGTTAACCTAGCCTAACGCGTATACAACCGTGACAATCCGCAAGCTCAGAAAGAAAATCCCATTGTACTCCCAGCTCAAAAACAACAAGTTCACTAAACTACAAAACTACAATCGATCAACTACGCCTTGATCCAAAATAGTCTGGACGGTTATACAAATCCTCTATTTCTATTCCTCTCTATAATCAGCCCTATTTCACATTTTCACTCCCACCCAAAATTACCAACTCCAGAACTTCCTTCTTTTTCTTTCTTCAATGTTTCACTTATCACAACACCACAACAATTAAGCTTAAGCAACAATGAGAACAACACAACAACACACAAATTTTACGGAATCAAACCTCAAACGACCTAAAATTACACTATTTAGACCTCCAATTAACTAAAATTACAGAACAAAAATTAAGGTCTAAAAAAAAAAACTAAAGCAATTCGTACCTGTTTAAGGCAAGACGGAAAAGTAATTTTTCCAGCCTGAAGAGACGACTCAACTACATCCTCAGTAACTTGCCTCCATCTCTTACACACACATCCACAAGCGACGACGTTTTGCCGTAGAGGCCAACTGTCCTCCGAAGCTTCTACTCGCTGTATAATCTCTCTCAACAGCTCCGGCAACATATTCGACCACGACGACGTTGCATCACCGGAATCCGATTCACCGGCGGCGCCGTTTTGGTCATCTTCAACAGCAAAATCATCTCTAATAGAAGGTTCTGGAAGTTTGAATTCTTTGAATGATTTGGAAAATGTAAAAGATCGACTGATGATTCTTCGAGAGAGAAATGAACGACGAAGTGACATGTTGATGAATTCTTTTTTTCTCTTTTTTTCTTTTTTTGTTTGTATTTTTTTTTTGTGAAACTGTAAATTAGAGTGTGAAGGAGAGAGAATAAAGGAGACCAGAAAATTTTGGTTTGTGAAAAGGAAAAGATAGAGTAAACTGTTTGTCACTTTAAACTTATATCACTGGTTGACGTGTCATGTGTCAGCTAGATTAGGATTTAATTTAATTTTTTTTCAAAAAATAAATAATTTTATTTTGACTATATAAGCTTGCTCATCTTGTTGATCTCAACTCGTATATAAACGAGAAGGTCGCGGTAGGCTGACAATCAGCATAAAACTTATCAATCGAAAGAAAAAAAAATTGTATATGTAATATCTATGACGATAGTATTCATGCGAGTGTGGTGTGGATATATGCAATATCTATTAATTAGAAGGGAAAAAAGATAAATATATTTTTGAATTATCGTAAATGGTTTGCATATGTTATTTTTGATACTTTAAGAATATCGATGCCTATGTAGTCTAAAAACTAGTTTATATGTCCTTCACTCAAACATAGGACTAAATATAGAGACACACAACGTAATTTTATCTGTCGATCGATATTTAATAAATGTCGGATCGATAGATAAGATTATAAAATGTGTATATCCGTAGTATAAACGGAATATATATATATATATATATATATATATATCATTTACGATATCTATCTAGATTTCTCTTTTAACAATCATATCTTATATAAAGATATATCATTATAAAATTCTTATATAAAGATATTTCATTATAAAATTCATGTTTCATAAGGAACTATCTTTCACGTTATATTATAATGTGTGTCTTCCACTGTAACATTTGCTAACCCCAAAATAATTATGCAAACAATGATATTATAAAATACTTGATTGTGCTATTGCATATATATGTACACGTGAGTCGAAGTTAAACGAATTAGTAAAGATTTATATAATTGATATAACTTATTTAAAATTGAGAAGTATATGCTATCATAAATAATTTTTCGATTGAAAGTATTTTTATGTTTAATGAAAGGGATTGAATTTATATATCGAATGATTAAATTTTTAAAAAGTTCTTTAAAATATTTTGAATAAATTTTAAAATAATACAAAATCTATCTTGTGAAAAAGTAAATATGTTAGGTAGATTTGTCTTGTTAATGTAACTCACATGTTAGATTAGTGGGTTATGATTAGTTTATTTATTGCTTTAAAGGAAAGAGAAAGACTTCTTCTTGTTTGACTATTTTTTTTTCTTGTTTGAGTATAAATGATATAGTTAAAATTAGGCGGCTCAAATCTCTCAAAATCTAATGATATTTTTCGTTTGAGAGCACATTTTTATTTTTTTTTGAATATATATATATAATACACGAAAAATTATTAAATTTAAAATTAAATTATTTGAATCTGAAAAGTCAAAACATCACATGAATTAAAACTAGGGGAGTAATAAATTCTCAATTTCAAATCTATATAAATTCCAAGAAGAATAAATCTTCTTTTCCAACATTTTATTTTATTCAACTCTTTTTCTAAATACATTATAAACCAAATGGGAAAATATTAATCAACTCTATTTTTTAATATTTTATTTATTCAACTTTTTTCCTTGGTCATCTACTGTTCCATATGATTCCACGTGGCCATTTGATTCTTCATATAATAATTAAAATAATAAAAGAGGGAAGAAAATTTGATTTCTTTTATTCCTAAAATATAGTAAGACACCAAAGTTGATATTTCATTCATTTTTTTCTAAAGTATATGGACCTAAGTAAATTGTGATTTGTACAAATAGAATGGTTTATATTATTTTTTTAGTTTTGACCTTGTTTAAATAAGCTCAACAAGAATAGCTAGCATATTAATATTTTGCTGCAAAGACTTTTATCCTAAATTCTAAATCAGAATGTATTTTGTAAATATTGATAATTCGTCAAAATTTAAATACAAGTAAAGTCATAATTTTAATACAAATTATTTTAGACAATCTTAAATATATAAATTATCAGGCATTTCACGTAAATTGATCTATATCGACTTCAAATTTGATACTATCAAATATTATAATGTCAAAACAATTTCAGTGGTTAGAATCAACCTAACCAATCAAAAATTAATGTACCATATCATCATCTTCTTCACAATCAAGTTCAACAAGACCTCAATATAATAATGTTATTTCAATTTAATTTTTCTTACCCAAACATTATAATTTCAATTTTAAGAGTTCCTACGTATCTTTTCTTTCTCTTGTTTCTATATTTGTTGATCTTTTTAGTCACAATTTTAGAGTTGAGACCTTACCTTTAAAAGATATTAAGATATGCACTTTCTAGAACCAAACTATACACACAACAATGATGGTACAAGAATGGAAACATGGATGGTTTTGGAACACATGTTTTTCTTTTGGGTGTTTTTCCTATGTATTTATTTATTTATTGCATTCACAAAGTATGATTCCCTTAAAATAGGAAAATTCATTTATGATTCTAGGTATGGAAAAAAAAGGAGATAAAAATAACATACTCCTCTAATAAATGCCTTTTTTCTTTTGTGAAAATGTCTTTCTAACGGAATGAATTTAATCTTTGTCATTCAGATAAATTGAATTTTAATTTTTGCTCCATTTAATCGAACTTAAACATAACTTCTTTCAGAGCGCAGGGGCATAATTTATAAAATTTACACCCCATTAAAAATGTTTAGCTAAAAGGACATAAATTAATGATTCAACTCCTCTCCATTTTTTCGCGGACATGAAATAAGGGAAAGAGTGCCAATCACCTTCTTTTTTTTTTGTCAAATTTTCTCATATGTCAAATTCTTGAAGATATTAAACACGTGGGGGAATCACTCATTTTATGTTCGAGCTTCGTTAATAACAAATGTAAATACGTGACGATATACTTAAACCAAAAGTATAACATAGAAATAAATTAAATAATTTCATATAATACATAGACAAATTTAAACATCTTCCTTTCTTCTGTAATATAAGGATCATTTAGTAGGCGATTAGCGGGATAAGACGGAATATCCCAAAATTCATCACGAAATATATTATTCACGTTCTAAAATATATCACCTTATTCCATGTATCAAACAATTAATCCGGAGTTCTTATCCTCGTCGGACCATACGAATGTGCAATACAGGCAAATGACTACTGGGCTCATGGGCCGAAAGTTCATAGTGACTTGTTCTGTGGGTTAGTCACTAATTGATCTACCTTTTAATATTCAGCCAATCTTGAAATTTTATTTAAAAAATAACCATCTTTCATTTATATCTTTTTGCTCTTTAATTTTCATTTTAATTGCAACATATTCATCTCGAATTTTCACTTATACAAATTGGAATTCCTTAGAAACAACCTTTTCCTATTCGTAAATATTTTCCGCATGACAAAAATATATAAGTTATAAGTGAATATATATAAGTCATGAGTGAATCAATATCATAAATAATATATAATATTTATTTGATCCCGTATTGACTTGACATTTTCAAAAATTTTTGTAGTATAAAATCAGTCTTATTAGTTATGATTTAAAAATCTAAATTTAACAATTACGGTAGTACTAGTATTTATTTAATAATAATAGGATAATATTAAAAGAAATAATAAATTATTTCTCCTCATTTGCAAAATTAACAACAATTAAAAAAGGGAAACTTTCACATATAGCCACTTAAAAATAATTAATTACTCTCCATAGCTATAGTTTGATAATTACAATTTGTAGCTACATGTTATTTGGAGGAGAGAGGCGAGCGAGACTGGGAGAGAGAGGAGAGAGATGAGAGAGAGGGGGAAAAGAGTGGGAGAAAGGTGAATTGTATATGTATATTGGTTAGATAATTGAATATTATACATATATATATGTATATATGGCAGAGAGACTGGGAGAGGGAAGAGAGAGGTGAGCGAGACTGGGAGAGAGAGGCGAGAGGCGAGCGAGATTGAGAGAGGCGAGAGAGAGAGGGCAGAGAGTTGTAGAGAGGTGAATTGTATATGTATATAATTGTATATAACTGTATATTATACATATACATTTGTATAAATGGCAAGCGAGATTGGGAGAGGGAGGAGAGAGGCGAGCGAGAGAGGGCAGAGAGTGGGAGAAGGTGACTTGTATATGTATATATGTTAAAAAATTGTACATATACAAACTGACTAATTATACAAACTCGAAGTCATCCCACGTAATTAATGTATAATGTTAGTCGTGAATGGTAATTATAGCAAACTATAGCTATGATGAGTAATTAAATAGTATAAGTTTGCTTAGCTGCGTAATTTTCCCATTAAAAAAAGTGGTAGCAGATAAAACTACTCCTCTCTCAGTAAGAGATCACAAATTTACCGATGCAAATATCAGACACCAAGTAAATAACCAAAAAGGAAAGAATACAGGATAGTAAATTAAATAATTACACTTCACATAATTAGTTCTTATATAATTAATCTCAACTCAACCAATACTTGCCCAAATAATCTCAAACTAGTAATATATGCGTAACTCTAACTCACAACAAAAACGACCCCAATTGTTTATTTCTCTCACTCATTTTCATTTCTATATGGCATCATTTGAAATATGAAAATTTAGCTAACTAATTTTTAGTATGAATTTTAATATTTTTTTTTTATGAAACAAGAATTTCACCTTTGAAGCTAACATAAAAAGTAGCTTAATTCATAGTAATAATTAAGCACATAAAACATTTTAAATTTGTTTTTCTTAAATAATACTCTTTTCATTTATTCTTACTTATTATTCAAAATATTAACATGACATCAATTAATAAATAAAATAAAAATTTTACACAACATTTTTTGAATATAATAAATCTAATGCTTTAAAAAATACATTACAATGTGACTATCGGGGATAATAAAGATAAAATTCTAAAACTAAGCTATAAACATGTCTTTTAATTTATTAAACTAGACCAAAAATATTCTGAATATCTATTTGTTTTCATACAAATAAAATAAAAATGAACGGGGAAAACCAATTTACGTCACTAAGTAAGGAGCAACTACATTACACTAAAATATATCTTTTAACAATAATTAACTGAATATATCTTTAAGCAACTAAAACTCTTTTAAAACTCTTTTTGAATGTCCTTAAAATTTATAGTGACACTGGATTGACTACTCCCTTGGTTCTACGTTAATTGATCATTATACTAAAAATAATTATATTATAATAAAAGTAATTATTCTATATAAACTGTCCTATAAAATTATTTTCTTATTTATGACTTTTTAAGCACCATACAAAATGAAACTAATATGGAACACGAGGAGTAATGTCGATAAAAGCTTTTAATACTTGTTATTAATGTATATATTTATTATCACGAAAAACAGAGAGGGTGTAACATTCTTAAAAATATTAAATATTTTTTTCCATTACATTCTGGATTAGTTGATACAGGCTCAACAAAAGTTCCTACTATAGGTTTACATAATTACCCCTTACCGGTGTTCACTTAGCGCGCCACGTCTTAGCAATGTGGCGCGCTGCTTGAATAACACGTGTTTCTTTGCATGGGATCAACTGCATGTTAGCTTAACACCTGACACAGCCACTCATCCACTTGTAAAAGAAAAAGGCAATAAAACAAAAAAAAAACAATAATAATAATAATTAAAAAATCCAAAATTTCTTCTCTAATTTGAGAATCTTAAAAAAAAAAAACAAAAAAAAACTAACAACATGCAAACCAGTCTGCATGATGAAATCTTGAAGGCAGAAAATGTTCATGGATTTTCTCTTTGACGATCATGATTAATTCCCCATCTTCGAATACCGAACTGCAAATGCGCCGATGCTATAAGAAATTCAACTGCTTGCTGTGGCGTTAATAGTTCTACTAAATTCTCTATCGTCTTCATCCTCAATTTGTCCGCTTTCTCCAAAATCTCAATTAGCTTCTCCATTTTCCCTTCTATGTCTCCCATCAAACCAATTATCTCACTTGCACCGTCCTGCATTTACGTTAAATTCAACAAATTAACTGAAATTGACTTAATTGAAACAAAATTCATGATGATTTGGGATCAGAGCTACTAAGATCGAATTTCTCAATTCTTTTGAAATTGAGATTTGATTACGCGACTGAGTATTGTAAGTGACAGAGCCGTCTTAACAAAAATTAAGAGAGAGGTGAGGTGAGGATTTCGTGCCTGCCAGTCGTTGAGTTCGTCAGTGATACAATTTTCTTCCTGAACAGTTTCACATTGAAATCCGCTAACGCGAGCGAGTTGATCCGGCGATAGATCACCGAGATCTCCGTATCGGAGGCCACGAAGAATGTCGATGATATGAGATTCGAACAAAATGCTGGATTCAGTGTAAATAAGGTGAAAAGCGGTGGTCGGTCTCCATCCGGCGATCCAATGGAGAGACCGTTCAAGAGATGTAGACCATGGGGCGGAGAAAACAGAGAGGATATCATTTTTTGCAGCTAAGGATTTAACTCGATAGTACTCGTAGATATGAGAGACAACTTTATGAACGAGTTGTTGGTGCAATTCACGGTGATAGTCACTGGTGGCGGGACGGGGAACTTGGTTCAGTTGACGTACAATTTCTTTCAGTTGATCAAACCATGTTTCGTAGAAACGCTGGAAGCTCATTTTTTTCTCTTTATTCTTTCCTTTGCCTTTTCTTAATAGTTCAAGAATTGTTTTGAGTAGAGTGATTTTTCATTTATAGTGCTCTAATTTGTAGGTATATATTATGTGGTTGCTGGTTTGAATTGACTTAAAAATTACTATTTTGTTAAAAAAGAATATTTTTATTTTCTTTTTAATCTGTTTAAAAAAGATCTTTTTTTTGTAATATTTTAACTTTAATTTTTCACGTGATATGTTTAAGACCACAAGATTAAAAGTATTTTTAATATATTTGACATAATTTTAATTTAGAATCACAAGATTAATTTTTTTTTTTTGAACTTCGTTTCAAGTTAAACTATGTCATCCTTTTTGAAATGGAGGGAGTATTCAAATTTATTTTTAAGTCATGTAAGTATTTGATAAAAATAAAATTAAAATTTAAAATAAATCAAAAAATAACTTAAAAAGATCCTGTGTTCACTTTTATTTATCGCTTTTATTTGTCGCAAGAAAAAATACGATCTTAAATGTTAGTCAAGTTTTTTAAATTTAACTCTAAAAATAGAAATCATGACAAATAATACTGGATGAAGGAAATATTTGAAAAGGTTAATAATCTTAAAAGTAAATCAAAAATAATTTAAAAGAGAGTGTTTGATAAAATTAAAAATAATTTAAAGATAGTTAAAAATTACTTGAAAAAGTTAAAATAAAAAAAGGGTCTTTTTCTGACTTAAAAATTATTTTAATTTAACTTTTTTTAATTAAAATTATGTTTTTAAAAGTCAATCCCAATCGTTTTAAATTATAACTAGTGTGGGAGTTAGGTCTTTTTCCCCCCTAATTATATACATTGGGAAGGACCAGGGTCATATTTCAAGCTAAGATGAACAATGTAATTTAAAATTTGAAGTTTACACTCTCCATTTTTAATCTGTATCAAGAAAATCTCTTCTTGATATAATTAAAATTAATTTAATTTATTTTTTAATTTATAATTATATAAATATTAAATATCATTTTATTCCATAATTTATAAATATATACTGTTAGATATAATATCAAATTAAATAATATAAAATGATGTTCTTGAAATTTGAAATATAACGTAAGTCTAAAAATTTCAAACAGCGCCGAGTCTCCTCACCAATCTGGATTACCTTATGACGTACCGTACTTATAAAATCTTAATTTTTATATAGCGGAAAATATCATATAAATTGAAAAAAAAAATACTTCATCTATTTCAATTTATATTATTTATTTATTTTTAGTTGGTTTTGAAAAAATAACGAATTTGAGTATACAATCTGTCTCAAATTATTTGACATATTTTATTTTTCAAAAATCAAGTTATTTAAGTTTAATCAAAAATTTGTGTATGATACCTTTAATTTTTTTAAAATGAAATTTATATATTTGTACCTAAGTAAAAATTAATATAAGTTAAAATAATGAGCAACTTTTACATATATCAAACATAAAAATGATAGTTGTATGTTATAGCTATAGTTTGCATAATTGCGCTCCATAGTAACTTTTATGTTTGCTATGAAACTTTTGATTTGTATAATTCGTTACAAACATTCAATTTTATACAAATTGATCAGTTTTATATGAATTCATTTATATATTGTAATTTGTATAATAAGATCTTTATTTGTATAATTATAAGTGTATAAGACGAAAATATATGTATTTGTTTTACACTTTTCTCTCGCTTTATACATACAAAAACGTATTTTATACATTTTATACCGAAATGTATAATATGACTAATTGTATATCGAAAATGGCTAATTGTATATATCAAATCGAATGGCAAAAAAAGGGGATGTTTGCTGCGATTTACAATTAAAATAAACTATGGCTATATCATTTAATTTGAATCAATAGTTTGCTATTTTGTATAATTTTCCCTAAAATAATTGACACTTTAAAATATTTAGAATACATATGAAAAATTTATGATAAAAAATAGATTAGTTTAAATCTTAAAATCTGAAATGTGTCACATAAATTGAAGCGGAGAAAATATAATTTAACTTTAAAATGTTTATCTAGTTTTATCAAGTAAAATAATTTCTAATCACACAAATATTTATCACTCATTTTAAATATAGATATAATTTTAATCATTCCCCTAATCAAACGATCCTATACCACACAAATTTAAATAAATCAAACTCAAATTAAAAAAATTAAATATTCCTACAAACAAACATACTGGGATTGCTGTATAGCTCCGCCACCGCATGCGGCACCCAAGGCAGAGTCTACGACAATGCCGTCCAATTATTTGCACGAACAAACTACGTATACAATATACTTTCTCCGTTTCTTTTTATTTACTTAATTAAATTAAGAAAATATAATATTTTGAATTTTTAACTCTTATTTATTTAGAGAGTTAATATTTCTGAAAAAAAATTAAAATTTGTTTTAAGAGATAAATTGATTTGGAAATTCCATCAAATAATATGAGTAAAATTATAATTTACTTTATCGATTATATTATTTTTTAAATAGATAGATAGGTAGATAAACAAATAGAAACAGAGGAAGTGTAATATTTATAAAAATACATTCTTTTAGTTTTTCATTGGATATTTGACTCTTGTTTTTTTTAATCCAATTATTTTAGATGTGAAGAATATTCACTACAAACGTGAAGCTCAATCTATTAAAGATGATGTTGTATTCAAAATTTTTGAATAAAAAAATATTTATCATTTTAACACAATTTTTAATTACAATCGTAAAGACATAGTAGTAAAGCCTTATTTTTTTTAAAAAAAAACACAAAAACTTAGGTACTATTACAATTTATTTATATGTAGTATAATTTTTTGAAAAAGATCTACCATTATAATTTACTACATGCGCTTACACCACTTAAAATATTTAACAATGTAATTTTAGATATGCATGCATATACCAATTTCCCAAGGCAAGGTAGCTCCAGAAAACAAGTTATGACGCAAAACCAAGTCCACTTAAAGTCGGGAACATATGCACAAATGTGGATTAGGATTTTAAATAAGGGGATCAAAATTTAAAGAAATAGACATCTCAAGCAGTTGAAGGGCTTCGACATCTACTATACGATTATATCTATCTAAAAAATATTTTAATCATATACAAATAATATAATTTTTTGTCAAAGATTCGGATGACTCTCTAACTGTGATGTAGCTCCGTCACTATGCACAGAGAAAATGTCAGCTGAACAATATTTATAAGGCTTCATTGGGAGGGAAATACTTCAATATCAAAGATTTTTTTAATATTAAAAACTTAAATTCTAATTTCTTTTTATTAAAGAAGAAATAGTTTCAATCCACTGCACATTCTTTAATGGCTTAAACCATATTCTTTTATAATTTTTACTCAAATTATATATATATTTAAAATTACTATATCAAATTAAATTATTTAACTTGATATAAGCATTATACAGTACCTATAGGTGCAATGATATCGTGATATGAACTTAGGAAGTAGAAATACACCCATTAGTCTTTTTTTTTTTTTTTTTTTGCCTTCTTTTAAAAAGAATAGTCATTATGATGAAATTTTAAATTTACCACGGAGTTCAAATTTAAAACTCAAAAGGAAGAAACTATTATTTAATTGTAAAGGCTAAATAGCCATATTCTTTTTTTACTTCATAAACAAAATCTTTTTATGGAAATAAATAATTAGACACCATTCATTATCATAAATATTATTATTAAAATATTACGTTTATTATTATAATCAATTAAGAGTTTTCTATGTATTTTCACTTAGATATAGATACATGTGAATTACACTAGATAAATACATGTATCGGGAGTGATCTCAGATATTTGAAATACCAGATACATGAGAGAGTAGCGAGTGAGGTTTGTTATGTATCTCAGTACATGCGAATTCACTTTAATACAATGTATCTAAAACAAATTAAACCTAAATTTGATCCCAGGTATCCGAGATAGCCCGGAGACACCAAAATCTAGGAAAATACGTAATACAAACTACAAACTAGCTAGAATATATCTAAATACTTAATTAGTTCCTGAGATTCATATTGTAGTTTTTTTAAAAATATTTATCAAATTATGACAATATTCCGTGGAGAAATATCAGGAAATAAATTACTGTACTTAATTGATTAGTAAAGATCTAAGAGACTAAAATAGAGCGTCTCATTTACTACAGAAGATCCATTTTTAAAACAGCAAAAACAACAGCTGCCTATAAATAGCCAAAAAGCTTGCTGTCTAAGTTGAAAATGAAATGCAAAAAAATCCTCAAATTTTGTTCATTCTTATTATTATTTTTTTCTAATGTCCATTTCGGAATATTCGTCATCAAAATCATCACCATTATTATCGTTCTCAGAACAAGATGACAATGCGCTTGTTCAACTTGTTTCAAAATCAACATCCGATAGACTTTTGGGAAAATATTTTGATGCCACGGAGTTTGATTTCGATTATGAACAGAGTAGTATATGGTCTCCATTAGTTGTTCCTAAAATAATTTACTTGACATCTCCATCCAAGTTATTGTGCTCTGAAAAGGGTAAATCACATTGGCTAAAAGATTGTATCAATTCTTGCTTAAGGTTATGGTAATTTATTTTTCATTCATATCCAAATTTAAAATTCTTTCTTGCTATATTGATAAGTAGTAACAGAGTCAGAATTTTCACTAAGAGGATTACGGTTTTTTTTTGTTTTTGTTTAGATTCAAGGATTTCTTCTTCTCTTGTAGTGTTGTGTTATGAAATGTATAGATTAAATGTTGATTTAGAGTGTCTTTGTTATGCTATTAAAATTATATGAACTTTATTTCGATTTGGAGAAAGCAAATTATTTTATGGAGATTCAATTGTGCTTTGTATGTTGTAGCATCTTTAATAGGGGAAAATGAACAACATAATCGTGTTGAAATGGTTGGGATCCTTATTCCTTCTCCCATTGAATAAAAAACACTAGAAATGGATTTTTTTTTTATTGAAAATGTTGTTTTTGAAGCACAAGTTCAAATTTAATTAAATTTTAATATGGATATAGATTATTGAATGTTTGAAAATACTAGCTCATTTTTTCTCTAAAGAAAGATAAAGTTTCAAATCTTAGTCCAGACAAAAAGTATTGAGTACCATTTTCTCATCACTTTTTTATGGGTATTATTATTCGATATCAATATATTAATGAATTAATGAAATATATATGAAACAAGCATGAACGTTGTATTATATATATATATATATATATATATATATATATATATATATATATATATATATATATATATATAGAAGTAGGGGACCAATGAGCTAGCAAAATATTTTAGAATATAAGTACTCTTTCTATTTCAATTTCTTAGTTATGGCCGATTTGACACGAAATTTAAAATAATAACAATATTTTTGACATTTTAATTCTTAAATATCCTTATCTTATTTTTTTTATATACTTTGATCATTATCCTTTTTGTATTTGTAGACATGTCAATTTGTCACCATCACGTATATCTAGAGTATAGTAAAAGTTGAAAACATATTTTGAATTGTAACAGTGACCATTCATCAAACATACTCTGAATTACATTACAAAAAAAAAAGAATTTTCAGTGTCTGGAATTTCAGTTAAAGTCACAGATTTACTTTTCTTACATTCAAATTTTCTGCCTAGTTGTGCTAATTCAAATTCCATTTTTGCAGAATAATGTGCAATTAAATTTTATTTTATCTTTAAAAGGGCGCAAAAATATGATAATATAACATGTTTATAATTAATTATGTACATAGATGTTCTGAGTCACACCTGTGATACATTGATATATTCAATGAGTTTATTTTACTCAAAGAATTTCGCACCATTTTGTGATAAATAGTTATAACTCATTCATAAAAATGTGTACTAATTCTACTAATAAATAATCGATCTTCTTGTAGATAAAATTAATTTGCTTCGCGTGTATAATTTCATATAGTAATAATTATGTAGAAAGATGGAATACATATTATATCGATAATTTCTTAAATTTGTCTGTTTATTTCATTTAGATATTTGAACTATTGTCTATTTCAATTGAAGTATTGCTATATAGGACACTTCCGATCAATTTTTTGAAAATGCGTATTCTAAAGCGCTCGTTGTTGAAGAAGAAGGAAACTGACGATTGAAACATGTCAAAGGAACAGGTCCAACGCAGTTGCCTGACTTGTCTACAGCAAGTGTGATGAAGAAGGAAGCTGAGGATTGGAACATGTTGAAAGGAACAGGTCCAACGAAGCTGACTGGCGAGTTACAACACTGCTGAAGAATTCGAGTCACACTAGGATTAGATTACCTATGTTAATTAGGTTATATTTCGTCTATAATTATATTATTATTAGGATTAGATTATTATTAGAATTATAGTACAATTAGGATTTAATTATTATTATTATTATATTAGTAATAGGTATTGTAGTAGGACTTTAAGTATAGTTAACTTAGGACTCTACAATTCTCTCTTATATAAGGAGTATGTACTTAACATTATTATTTATCAATTCATAAATAATTGATCACCTATCAATAAAAATAGTTATTGATCAATATTATCAATATATCAAAATAATCCTTGATATATTTACAAATATGAATAAATATGTCATTTGCTTAAATTACACACATCAACCTTAATAACTTGTAAAGCGTTTCATTTGTTCGAAGTCATGTTTTTTCTTACTAACAAACTTGAGAAATCTGATCTTAGGCAATTAGTGATAGTTACCAGGGGCTGATTTACGTTAAACGAAGGGGGTCCGAACCCCCTTCGTCGAAAAATTACATTATATACATATGATTAAATTTTTAATTTATGTGTATATATACACTATTGAACCCCCTGAACACACAACAAAGGGGTACTCAGTGGCATTGGGGGTTCAAAAATTCGCTCTACTGTTTGGGAGGTCGCATGTTCGAATCCGGACAGAGGCATTTTATTTTGTTTTAAAAACGTTAATGCAATCAGAAAACGATGTTTAGTTCCAAAAAATTAAAATTCTGATTGGAAATTAAGGATTTATTAGTATAATTCCTAATTATAAAGTCAAATATTAAAAAAAAATTCTTCTTGATTCGACGGTTTAGTCCGACCCATTATATCTGATTTGACCCGTTTATTTGTGGATATTATTTATGTGATTAATTTTTTTTGAACCCCCTTGCTGAAAAACCTCCCTCTGCCACTGATAGTTACATAAGTCGATTCTTTTAAAGAATGTATGTCTAACTCCACATTAATATATAGAACCTCAAGTATTAAATATTTCCTTATGTTTTTTTTCGAGTTGCTTGTACCCTAGTCTATATCCATAATTGACATGACTCTGCAATTGACGCGTCTTTCTTTTTGTATAGTATAACTTAGTGACTTCATAATCTCAATCTACTTTTTTTTTCTCCTAAAGCAGAGACTTAATTTGTTCGACTTTTGTCCCTTTGCCTATAACTAGAAGTTAAGCTTGATTACGATATTATTGCTCATGACTTGACATATAGTTGTGTAATATTTGATTTTACCACTAGAATACCTATTTGATGGTGGTAAGACTTTCAAATGTCTTCTTCATTACATTTTTGAAAAACCCTTTAGTCAGTTAGTTAGGTGTCAATCTTTGAAAACATAGCTATTTAAGTTAGAGATAAGTGGTTGAAACACACCTGAACTATACCTTTTTTTTGAGTTTCATACACAAACTATCAAAAGTGTGAGAAACACACCTAAACTATTACACTTTAGTTTGAAAAACACACCTCTGTGCTGACTGGACCAAATGTGTGTGTACACACTCTTTTACGCGCGTGTAGCCTTTTTTTTCGTCCACATGGTTTCTTCTTTCTAAAAAAATAAAATATAAAAAACAGACCTAAACTATATAATTGTTTGACTTTTCCACCTAAACTATTAGGAGGGTGAGAAACACATCTAAACTATCTTTCATAAATTTGAGAAACACACATTAAATATGTTACACTAGTTGCTTAAGCTTGCTCAAAAGTGACTAATATTTGTATATCAATGATGTCATACAAGGAATCCACGATGCCATACAAGGAGTTCAAGTTGCTTAAGCTTGCTCAAGTGACTATTTAAACAACTATGAGTTGCTAAGGACAGAAGTCAACAAAGCATTTTTAGTAGCTCAAAGTAGAAAATTGCTAAGGACAGAAGTCAACAAGTAATTCTTCAATTTGCAGAGCAACCTACAACGATATTAAACTACTTGGGCTGCAAATAAGTAACCGTGTTTAGTAACATCAAAATAAACAACCAAAATTTGATATCATCCTATTCACAACCAAAATTCAATACCATCCTATTCACAACCAAAATACACGACTTAAGAACATTTCGAACCACATGAAAAATCAGTCACCATGTTTAGTAGCTTACAATAACTATTTGGGCTGCAAATCAGTCACCGTGTTTAGTTACATCAAAATTCAAAACTAATAGTTGATATCGTCCTATTCACAACCAAAATAGGCGACTTAAAAGAGTTCGAGCCACATGAAAATCAGCCACATCATCCCTAAACACCTTCAGTTCCTGCTGCACCTTGTGATGATGTTTGTGACTTGATGTTCTTCTGTCTAAGCAAAGCACTTTTATGTTGAAGTTGACTTCCCGTGATAGCACTTTTCCCCTTCCATTTAAGACCTTTACTTGGTGCATACCCAAGGTCACCGGTGACAACAGCTGAACTTATCAGTTTCTCTTGTGCTCCGCTCTTGATTACCCTGCTAATAGATCTTCCTTGCTGTGAAGTAATAAAGAATCGTTCAATTATTTTTAAGAAGTGTAATCAAGAATAAAAGCTTATTAACTCTCGTTTTTACCTCGGCACAAATAAAACCATCTTTGCTCACAAATACTCCATGACCCACTACTCTTGGCCTCTTAAATGCATCATTTGCACCTTTTATATTACCACTGCCACTTTACACTATTGCTTGAAATGGTTCAGAAGACTGAGATTGTTGCATTGCTTGAGTGGGATGAGATTTCTGCTTGCCACTTCTTTTACTACTGGTGGATGTTTGTGATGTAGCAATACCCTATGCAAAGAATAATTTTGAAACTGTTAAAGGTATTAATACACTATAAATAAACATTAATATAAATCAAATGTACCTCTGAAGTGGCTGGAGGTTTGTTTGGACATGTTCTTATATTGTGACCTTTTGACTTACAAGCGGAGCAAGTCATGGTTTTTCCTTTCTTTGGAAGCTTTCCAGAACTTGGTACCTCTCCAAGTTCCTTTTTTCTTTTTTTACCAGGCCTTCCTGGCATTTTCCTAACAGGAGGTGGCTCAACTTTTGGATTCGATGTCTCGGGCCACATCTTCATGTTTGTTACTGGTTGTAAAAAATATTTATAAGCTTTCAGATAGGTTTCCTTTTTGTACCACTTATAAACCGAGTCAAGGAGATTAGCTTCATTGTGATGTATAGCTGCTATTGCATGTGCACAAGGAATTCCTTTTAATCCCCAACTTCTACAAGTGCAAGTTCCTTGAATTAGGTTAACCACATGTATATATGGACTATCCTTGACTTCACACCCAATATCACCATTCTAACTAATTTCCACCCTCATTGACTTCTTCACATTTGTATTTAGCACCAACATTGCCATTGGAGATATGTCATGACTCCAACTATTTACAAATGTTATCACTTTAGTGAATCTATTCATTACCTTTTTCCTTATTTCTTCAAGCATACTGATGATAGTCTTGTGCCTAGCACCCAACACCCAAGCATTAAAACTTTCAGCCATATTATTATCCACACTGTCACATTTTGAGGATGTCCTAAACTGTGCTTTGGACCATCTATTAGGATTGAAGTTTACCAAGTCATTAGAAATATCTTCGCCTAATTGTGATAATTTATCCAAGTTCTTCCTGAGTTCAGCTTCAAATGTTGATCTAGCACAAGCCCAAAACCTCTTTCGTTTCTCAACACCTTTCCAGTTTTTTGACCAGCTTGCAAGTATATGCCTTGCACACATTCTTTGTTCACATTCTGGAAGCAACTCCTGAACAGCTAAATATAATCCCTGAAAAACTTATGTGGTTAAAATCACTCAAAACAATAACTAAAATATATGGTGAATAATCTGCACAACTAAGACTAAAATGACTAAACAACTAAAGCTAAAAGGGATGAAAATAGTAGCTAAAAAGAACAGTAGCTAAACAAGTTAAATAACAAAGTACCACTAGAGTATCTAATTTTGTGGACAAGATAGAATGTTGTTATGAACTATCAAAAGGTCCTTTACAAAATGCTGAAATTAGTAGCTAAAAACTATTTATAACACATCAGCTAAAAAATAATGAAATCAATAGTTAAAGCTGAATGATAAGAGATGAAAACAGAGGTTTAAAAAGAGCTTAAATTAGTAGGTACAATTAATTAAACACATTAACTAAAACTTGTTAAATCAGTAGCTAAAGAAGCTGAAAATATCAGCTAATATTGGCTAAAAAACTGAAATCAGAGGCTAAAAGTCGTACCTTTTGCATATCACTTATAATAGTCAATCCTTCTCCTTCATCATTAATGTCCAAATCAGATTTCAAGATTCTCAAAAACCAAGTTCAAGTTTCTCTACTTTCAGTTCCAACAACAGCCCATGCTATTGGGAACATCTGATTATTCCCATCCTTCGCAATAGCAACAAGTAGCTGGCCTTTAGATATTCCCTTCAAAAAGCAACCATCTAACCCAATACACTTTCTACAACCCTCAATGAATCCTTTTTTCAAAGCTGAAAAACAAATATAAAAGGAATGAAAGAGTTTTTTTCCATCGTCACAATTTGTCACTTTCACCACACAAGTGCTTCCTGGATTTTATTCAAGAAGCATATCTCTGTAGTCATAGATTCTACTAAACTCAGCAACATGATCACCCATTATCTTTTTCAACACCATTTTTCTGGCTTTCAAACACACGAACTTACCAACATACAATCCCATGTCTGTTCTGGCCAAATTTTGTATTTCCCATCCCTTTATGCAAGGTTGAGAAACAATTCTACTTTTATAGTACTTAGCCAAAAACTTAGAGTTGCACATTGTGTTGGTATTGATTCTATAACACTTATGTCTAGGATTGTAGGTTTTTATGATGAAATCAGAAGATTTGAAATCTTTGCTTGCATAAAGTATCCAAGGACAACCATTAGCTTTGCATTTTACTCTGACCCTTCTTTGATCATTGTGGATCTTCTCCAGTTGACAACCTCTCTCAATTGCATACTTGCTCAAAGCTTCTCTGATTTTTTTCACATTTTCGAATACCATGTTAAGTTGCCACACAACCTTTGACCATGTTGGATCATATGAGACCCTCTTGTCCTTCTTTCTTGCCCTTAAAATGTCAGATTTTTCAACATCTATTTCCCCCTCACTTTCACTTTCAAAGCTGTCGGCATCAGAACTATCGTAAAAAGGCTCATCACCTACTATCTTACCAGTAAAAATTTTTTTGGGTTTATCAATGTCTTCAAAACCAGGATCTATGCCAACTTCTCCTAGAAAACACTGAGCAATCTTTTTTTTTCTTGGCTCTTTTTTTTTTCTTCAAATATGCTTTCAAATCCTTCTTAACTATACTCAGCTCTTCATGTATATCACTCCCATAACCATCCTCGTCACTAGAAAAGTCAACATTCTCATCACTTTCAGCATCATTATGCACAATAGTTTCTGCTTCATCTTCCTCTGAGTCGTCATCTTCACTAGAAAACTTAAATTCATCTTCAACTTCGTTTGTGTTTCTACTGCCATTTTCTATCAGATTTGATTGTTGGACCCCGACAATTTGATCTCTACCATCAATAAGTGATATTTGTTTACCTAAAGGTGCATTGAGACCTTCACCAGCTTTGTTGGTAGATTCTTTATTAGGTCTATCTACTTCATTGCATGTGGTCTCAAAAGACTCATTGGTATGTGTTGTTTTGATAAAAACTTTCCCTTTATGGCAGATATAAATGTCCATAGTACCCCCAGCAACCAACAAATTGGCCAAAACCAACAAATCCCTATCTTTAACCAATTCTACCAAATTGCCAACTTGAGCAGCTCCAATATATATTTTTTCTATATTGGTAACCCCAAAATCCCTGCAATAGTCATTTACTTCCGGAATAGACAAATGGTCTATATCAACATTGAAGGCATATTCTTTTTTCCCCCAAATATAAGCAGGTCCTACCTCACTCACAAGTATACCACCGATGTGAAACCTCAAATTTACGTACTTAGTGTCCATTACCTTAGAAAAATTGAAATATGCAAAGTTTAATAAGCCAAATATTGTTCATGAAATCAGTAGCTAAAAATCGCCATCAAAATTAAGTTCAGGAGTAAAGAAAGAGTACCTTATGTAGTCAATTTCTTCTCCTTTCAACTCTTTTCAAATGGTATGAATCAAAACCTAAAAAAATATACAAAATCGTTAATATTTTGAGACAAAAATAAGAACCCTAACATTTTTTGACAAATGAGTAACTAACCTTCAAACCATGATGAATTTGTGAATTAATAGTGAAAGCCCTAATTTTGCTCAAAATATTCACACCAAGATCAGCTGAGAAATAGAGAGGATGCTTCTGCATGTTGAATGTTAAGCTTTAAGCTTTTGCCATGGTGGAATTTGTTTCCACGTGGCAATCTATGTGGCATTTAAAATAAATAAATTGAGAGAGTGTAATACACACACTATCACATTTTACTTGAGGTGTGTTTCTCAAACTAAAGTGTAATAGTTTAGGTGTGTTTCTCACACTTTCGAAAGTTTGGGTATGAAACTCAAAAAAAAAGTATAGTTCAGGTGTGTTTTAACCACTTATCTCTTTAAGTTATTCTCAAAAAGTCAAAAAGGACGAATAAATTTTATAATTATAATAGAAGTGCTAAATGATCAGAAAATTTGGTCAGAAAATTTTAAAAACTATAATATCTTTTTTATTTAAAAATAAATCAATTTTTTTTTTCATTTTTTAATAAAAAATATTAAAGATAAAAGGGTACAAATATTTTTAAAAAGTAAAATTATAAGAAAAATCTCATTCTGACCAAAAAGATTTTCCTATTTATTATTAACCGTTAAGATCCTCGTCATCTTAGACAAATAATTCTAAATATCAAATCTCCAGAAAATACTAAAATTTAGGCAAAAGAAAAACTAAAACTAGAATTTTTCGTTCCTCCATTGTACCAAGAATATAAAAAAGTCATTACCACTTATATTGGTAGTTCACGAATTTCAAATTCGTAAAATTTTAATATTTTAAATTCTGAATCTATCTTTAAACGTATTCGTACATGCACTAAAACATGTACATTAATGGTCGTTAAGGAGACATCATATCATCTGCAGTGACCTAATTTTGGTGTGCACGCAAAGTACTCCCATCTCTACTTTGAATCTTTTTTTCCAAAAAAGGAGAAAAATATGAACAGTATTTATAACATGAATATCAATTCCTTCAACGAAATGAGAATAAAAAGCAAAAAGTTTATGCACTTTCTCCAACTTTGACACTAGTGAATAACTCACTGCGAGATGCGGATATAGAATTTAAAAATAAAATAAAAATATCAAATAGAGAACTGATTCGTCCTATTCTTCTAGATAAATAACTCCGCATTCAACTTATTAAATTTTATATCATTCCATCAATTTCGCAGCACATAGCTACCAACAAATAACATTATAACAATTCTAAAAGCATACATATAAACATCTAAGTTTACGAATAAATCATAAATTCACGTGCGTCATATTTCACTCGATAAATGCGTTACGGGGTCAACATGCTTATCAACAAGATTCAATAGTAGTATGTATATACATTAGTAAAAGCCTCTCAACACGGAACTATACATATAGTCAAGAAAATGGATCTTATTTGGGAGATATTACGGAAGAGAAGACCATAAGATTAAAGGATTATTTCGTTTATGATATATGTATATATATTTAGTTTAAGATTATAAGATTTCAAAAAATAAATTATTTTAAAAATTTATAAGTCAAATAAAATCAAGACAAATAAATTAAAACAGATATAGTGTTAATTATTGACTTTTGATTCGAAAGTTTTGAGAAATTATTTAAAAGCTCAACAAGATTTTAGTTAGTGCAGGAATATTTATTTTTAATCATAATATTGTTACTTATAAAATATTGCTTAGATTAAAATGTCAACTGTCTCTTAAGTGTTTTTTTATTACTACTCCAATACGTAACTTGACCCATTTTGTTTAGTGTGTGAGTGTTAATTAATTAATTAAGTCATATACGTAACTATCCATTTTGCTTAGTGCATGGAATATTGTTCATTTGCTTGCAAAGGTCAGCAATAAAAAATAATATGTCAACGATGCATGCAACTCCTCTTGTCCATGTTTAAGTATAAGTTCGATATGAAGAAAAATATATTTTTTAATATTCAGTATAAGTTTGATATAAATAATTTTTTTAAAATATTCAATATAAGTTCGATATAAAAAAAATATTTTTTTAATATTCAATTGATCAAAATGATTTGAGTTTTTCTTAGAAGTGTTTTAATGGTTATGAAGAACATTATTTTTCTAGTAAAAGCATGAGAAAATATTTTGAATCATATTGACTCTATTAGGGGCTATGAGCTAGAAGTGAGCATCTCAATATAATTGTCACCTTCCAATTTTTGGGCCGTGATTTTCCTATAGCAACAAAGGGCGGAGCTACGTGGTTACCAAGGTGTTTATTTTTAATCAAAAAATAATATTGTATATGTAAGTAAAATAATATACGAATTGATTAAGTAACATGTTATCGATACAATGACACTCTTGACACAACAAAGTATTGCGGCCCATTGATTCAGACGATTTCAAAGAGTCAAAATTAAAAATGCTCGTGTGTTTGAATTTCATTAGCAATAATTTTTTCTCCACTTTCTAAAAAGAACTTTTGTTATATTTTAAATAATTTAAAATTAATATTTATTAAAAAATTTAATACACTCATTCGTCCAAAAAAATTGTACTTATGCAATTTTAAGACGTTTTGCCACTCCCTATAAGATTATAATATTCGACTTATATTATATACAAATACTTATCGTATAATATTTTTATTTAATTATCGAATATAAAATATATATTTTTTTAAGAAATATTTTTTTCGTACTGTTTTAATTGGTGTAACGCAATAAGTCGATCGTTGTCAATTTTGTCACAACATGTATCATGAATTCGAAAGTTTCAACCGCATTTTGTGGATGAAAAATAAAGTTAAATATTGACCATATTACTAAAAATTAAGATTTCAAAAATACAAGTTCACTGTATATATGATATATATGTACACGTGCCTTTAATGAATGTTTGTGCATTTTCTTGACCCGGCCTCCTCGTTTCTCTCAGAAAATTTTATTTTTATTTTTTCGAGATTTGATGTCTGTATTGAAATTTAATTTAATTAATTGAACGTATTACGTATGTAACTAAAAAGGGTAACTTTTGTTAATAAAGTTTTTGCACAAAATATAATGATTTTTTAGTTTGTTTCTATTGTTCATCTAATACGAAAATTGTGAACCAAAGTATTTTTATCTAAGCCATAACTAATTTGTCCGGTTTAAGTTTAAAGAATTTTTACCCTGCCTTAAATAATTTTTGTAGGAATTTTTCGTATTCCATTGTAGTATTTAAGAACAAAGTAGTCCAAACCATAAAGAATCTAGTTATGTTAAATGTATTAAAATAACTTTTATTTCTGTGACTTTAAATCTGTCATGTGTAAACTAAATATGTAAGTCAGAAGGTAAAATTAATTCTTTTTCTTAAATTTCGTGATAAATCATCCAAGTGAATTGAATATATATCATTATTATCTATATAATTATTTATAAAAACAACTGATCTCTAATTAAAAATGAAACGATATCGTAAGCTTCTAAGTGAAGTGAACCTATGTCATCATAATCCACACGACCATAAATATTGGACGTAGAGAAAGAGGGCCAATATAATGGGAACAAGGCGGCTTATTAGTACACTCTAGTTTAGTTCATCTGTACCAACCCAATTTCCATGACACTTCCTAGGACAAATACACAAAACAATTAGAATTTCAATTATTATATTAATTAATTAATGAACTATAGTCTAAAATTCTTAAACTTTGGTCTTTTGATGTCTATAAATACCACGTTTTTTTTCTTAATAAACTCACTTTTCTTCATTTCATTTCTTCTTTTATATCATTTTGCTCCTCCCAATATCTAGACATTGCACTCAATTTTAACAATTTGTAATGGCTCGTTTTGCAATATTATTCATTGCTTTGGTTATTATGTTAGTTTGTGTTGCACCTTGTTTTGAAGCAAGAAAACAATTTAGCAAAGAAGGTAACAAACTATATGTTGATCGCAATTTGGATTCATTCCCTAGTCCTGGAATTGGCAATTTTCATCATAGTATACAATCAGTTCCGAGTCCTGGAACTGGAAATTTTGATCACAACATGCGATCAGTCCCGAGTCCTGGAAATGGAAATTTGAAATCACTCCAGAGTCCTGGAACTGAAAATTTTAATCACAACATGCAATCAGTCCCGAGTCCTGGAACTGGAAATTTGAAATCAGTCCCGAGTCCTGGAAGTGGAAATTTTAATCATAACATGCAATCAGTTCCGAGTCCTGGAACGGGAAATTTGAAATCAGTCCCGAGTCCTGGAACTGGAAATTTTAATCACAACATGCAATCAGTCCCGAGTCCTGGAACTGGAAATTTGAAATCAGTCCCGAGTCCTGGAACTGGAAATTTGAAATCAGTGTCGAGTCCTGGAACTAGAAATTTTAATCGCAACATGCAATCAGTCCCGAGTCCTGGAACTGGAAATTTGGAATCAGTCCCGAGCCCTGGAACTGGAAATTTTGGTCGACCTAGTCTTGGAGATAGCCATGTTCATCGCAACTTGAAGTCAGTCCCAAATCCTACAGTTGTCCATATTGATCGTAGTTTAAGATGAGTCCCCAAATTTGATATCGGTCACTAATCGTTCAACTTTGAACTGGGCAACTTCTATTTAGTAGTAGCATATGCAATATATTAAGTACAATATTATGTAAAAAAAAAAGTACAATATTATGTAAAGAAACAAGTACAATATTATGTGACAGTTTGTTTATGCACATATATGCTTATCAATTAAATTAATGCAATATTTTTATCAATTAGTAATTCTAATTATTATTGTGCATGGACTAAATATTTCAAAAGTCTCAACTAAACGTTGTATGTGGTACTGCTTCAGCCGTTTATTTTTATTTGTTGTAATAAAAATTAAGGGTTTCACAAATTTTCATAGAAAAACACTAAAAACCAAAAAGAAAAGAAGTTAAAAACTTTTTTTTTTCCGAGCTCAGAAATTCGAAGAACTTTCTAGCTGAATTTTAAGCCCTATCTCCTCCGGAATCGAATGATTTCCTTCGAATTCTTCAAGATTCATAAACCAAACATCATTCCAATAAAAACCACATAAAAATCTATCAAGAACAACACTCATTCGCAAGACCCTCACCTCAAGAACTCAACAAGACCTCATTGTTAAAGAATGAAGAAAACCTCAAGAACTTCTCAAGAATTCAATAATTCTACTTCAAGAACGAATTCAGGGTAAAAGTTTACATGATTGGCGTGAGGGTCAACAAATTTAACACTATGAAAGCTAACATACCTAGAAAGAAACTAAGTTCTTGACGAAAATCCTCAAAACTCGATGAACGCTTGAAACTTTCTTCTTTTTCTCCTCTTCAACTTTGCCCTAACTTTCTTAAACGTTTTAGAATGGATGAAAACTGACTTAGTTTGATTAGACCCCTTAACTTGGGTGGGTAAAATGTGTAAGCATGGTGGGGGTAAGGAAAATACCAAAATATTCCTTCTTGAAATAGATGAATAAACCTTAATTGGAGAGGTTGCACTTAAATGGGGATAACTCCTTCATTCGAACTCAAAATTTAGCAAATTGACAGTGTTGGATAGAGGACTCAATGACTTTCGATTTGATACCTCATGGGCCACATAACTTGTACTGAAAGTTATGATCGTTCAAAATTGACCCAAGAAAAATCTCATACTTGAAAGAAAATTTTTCAACTCAACTTTATGATAGAGAATTTTTAGTGAGCTTAACATCTAAGAAAATTTAGAATTATTCGGTACAAATCTTATTCATCATAAAAGATGACTTGAGTTTTAACTCAGAAATTTCTGAAATGTTGCTACTTTTCATATTTTTCTAGTTATTATTGTACAAAATATAAATATATCAATTATACTCTTATATATATTATTATACTTAAATATCTCAAAATTTATTTGCACTCATTATAATGCTTTATTACAAAAAATTAAAAGTCTTAATATTTACTACTTCAATCTTTCAAGATATTTGTCCCTCTTTTTTATTGTATGTTTTCTTCTTTCAATTTTGTTAAGCACAATTGAGTAATTGTCACGATCCAAATCGAGTCGTGAGTGACACCCACACTTAATCTTCTAAGTGGTCGAACCAAGGAATCTAAACCCAAATATATATCAATACTTCAACTACGAATAACAACAAAAATGCAGAAGCTCAAAACTTGTTACTTTAACTAATCAAATCGATCTCTAAAGTCTATTACACATTATACCCACAACCTGAAAGTCATCACATTAAGGACATATGTTCTTAATTACCAAGTATAAAAGTAATGGAAATACCGATATAAGTAAATCAGATGGTCCACGTCCGAAATTTAAGGACATCATGACATAAATGAGAGAATCCAACACTAGCTAGAAATAATAGCTCACCCTGAATTCTGATGAGCTGGAGGCTGGCTAGAGCTGAGGGCGAGTCAAAGTCGATGGTACACTTGTTGCACTCCATAAAAGAACAACGAAGAAAATACAAGTACGTCAGTACAAGGAACACATACTGAGTAGGTATCATCGGTCAACCTACATTAGAAACCAATATATATTGAATAATAATATTAAATCAACTACAGTACTTGGCAGGTTGCAAGCAACAAAAAACATGAACCAGTGACAACAACACCATAGTAGGTACACAATATCAAGCACACCTATGAGGACTCATGTCTCCACACCATACTTATTTGAAAAATGGGTTCTTTGAGATTGAGTATATTAAGTTAATTCAAGATTCCTTTCCTTTAATGTTATTGTGTCGGAACGTGACACTCCGATCCCATATACCGTGTCGGGATGTGACATTCGATCCCATAATACCGTGTCAAAACGTGACACTCCAATTCAAATATCTCATTAATTTATTTCATCAAACCTTCTTTATTCAAGGCGTCATTTTGATAGAGAGGGTTCAAGATTAAAAACGGTCTCAAAATTTTAGGTCAACCACAGACCACACAACCAAGATATACAACTACACAATCAAGTACATAGGAAACTTCACAATATCACTCAATACATATTAATCGCAATTGAAAGTTTATCTATCAAATAGAAATAAACCATAACCTACCTCCACCGAAGAACTGAAGTCAAGTAACTACTTCTCCAATGATAAAGAATTCGCTAGGTTGATTTTTCCTTCTTCTCCCTTTTTCAGATTATTTCTTTTCCCAAATTCTTATATAATAGACATGGTAAAAGTGATCCACTACTTATTATAAAGTTATTTTTTTTAACCACCAACTCTGTAAATTATTAAAACTATCCCAATAATTTCTATAATTATATTTATGACTAGCCCAAAATACTCATTTAAAATCTATCGAAAGAATATTTTATACAATAAAAACTTCAATACTCAAAACAACCAAATGAATAGTTACAGTAATACAAAAAGAAGAAGTTAATTTGCTAGATTTCCTAATAAAACTTAAACACCCATCAAACACTGTATAATTCATGACTTATATCTATTGAACCTTAACTTTAATTAATATTATAAACTATTTTCTTTAAACATTCATAATCATAACCCCAACTATTTAATTTCAAAATTTGATAGCCCTTCAATTTTGTCTATATAAAGCCATATTTTTTGTTGTATAATATCTCTACTTAAGATTATTATTTTCATATTTAAAATAATGATATTCTATATTATTGTTGTAGTATATTTATATTTAATTTAATGTCATTTATAAAGTTTATTATTTGTCTAGAATAAATTTTAAATAATTAGTTTTTAGTTTTAAAATTTAAAATAATTTTATGATTGCAATTGTGCTTCCAAACAGAACATGTGTAATTACACCGTGACATCTAAACAGGACATGTGTAATTACACTATGACAACCAAAAAAGTTAGTGTAATTACTTGTAAACAATGTAATTACTAGGCTGATAATTACTACCCTAGTAATTACAACAATTCCAATTACAAGGTGACTTTTCAGACCCTATATTTTAAACATTTTTTTCATCAATTTTTTGTGTGTAATCTAACTTCTTACATATGTAATCTCATGTCATTTTTCAATGACACATCAAAAATTATATAGTAAGAAAAAAAATCACATATTTAATTTTTGTAAATTCTGATTTTTTTTAAAAGTTATGTCCTTCAACCCTCTTATATTCTTACGATCTGAGTACCAAATTCATGCTAAATATATGAAATTCTTCTTTATTTGACTTGAAATTTCAACTACAAGTTTATAACACAAATCGAACGAGCTCCAGTCACAAATTTGAATTAATTTCACAAATTCATATGACCCATTAGTTGTTCTTCAAGCTTTCACAAGCTTATCAATGCAATTTTCAACGTTTCAATACTCACCATCACCCTTTACGTTAATGCATATCATACATCCTCTTTGAATCTAACTAACATAAACAAAAGTTTCAACTTTTAAAATAAAAAAGACCAAGAATTTAAGAAAATGGGAGCTGAAAAAGAAATTAATGACAAATTTTTTATTTGTTGCAAAGAGGAGAGTAGATTGAAGAAGAAAAAGAAAGTTTATGACGAGTGATTTCGAACAAATGAAAAGATCATGTATGGTGAGTGATTTTGTTGAAGAACAAGAGAAGAAAGTTTAGAGTTATGGATGGGAAGAGTATTGGAGAAGAAGAGAATTTGGGGTGGGGAGGGAGTGTGTTAATGAAGAAATAATTGTTTTTTGATAAAAAATAATATTTTAAATAAAATATGACGTATTACGCGCTTGAAAGAGAGTATATTAACACATTTTCCAATTCAATAATATTTATGCCACATAGATTTGATCAATGGTAAAAGTGGTTCCAAATATTGTGTTTTAATTAGTTTAAGGGTCAAGTTGATAAAGTATAGAGTAAACGAGTTCATAGTACAAACACATATAAATATAAGGGTTTATCGGACAAAAATAACTTAGCTTTTTAATTTTGAAAAACATTTGATAATAAAAATGTAATTTATTTAAGCTAATTCTACAAAAATATTTGTATTGTGATTTTATCATTTTCCTTTTTCTATAGTTGATTTTTATCACTTATATAATTCTCAATATATATATATATATATATATATATAAGTGCTAAGCGCCGTTAAATTCTCTTAGTTAATACTCTCCCATCTCAAATTAATTGAATTGTTTAGATGTTTCAAACCTTTTAAAAAAATAAGATTAGGACATAAATTAGACATAACTTTCTATTTTTATCTTCATTGACTATTTTTGATTTTATGATTAAAATAATTAAATATTACCTGTTCGTTCGAAATTATTTGTCATGTTGCGCTTATTGAAAGTCAATTTGACTAATTTTCAAAGGTAAATTAGATTACATTAATTCGATATTTTAAATAAAAAAATTAGATATTCTAAAACTATATGAAAAGTACTATAAATTACAATTTTTTACATATTAATATGATAAAAAAATACATCTTAAAATGTTAGTCAAAATTTTTATAGTTTGACTATAAAAATAAAAACCATGACAAACAAGACCGAACGAAGAGATCTTAAAATGTTAGTCAAAGTTTTAATAACTAATTTCAATACTAACTAATGAACAATAAAATTAAAATAATATTCTAAAAATAGTTTAGAGAATTTAATAATTAAGTTAATTTGATATATAAAAATATCTCAACGATTTAAATAATTTAAAACGAATGTAACCGTAAAACAAACAATTTCCAAGACAAATTGACATTTTCATGTGTACTTACTCACTTTCCAAGACAGTTCTATTTTCTTACAATTTCATTTATTACTATTAACCTAATTTGATCATTACACTTCTACATACATTCCTTAAAACATTTTCATCTATAATTTGTTGCCTATAAATAACTTATCTTTTTCTTCATAAACTCACACTTCTCTTCATTCCACACAACCATAATATTGTTCGTTGAACAATATTATTGTCCTCAAATGTCGGCGGCTTAGGTATACTCTCTAATTACCCAAAGCAAAACTCTTCATTTCATTATTTCAGTTCTCTTTTTTTTACTCCCAATATTTAAATAGACATCACTATCCAATCAGTGATGGCTCGTTTTGCAATATTAATGCTTTTGATTGCTTTGGTTACTATGCTAGTTTGTATTGCACCATGTTTTGAAGCGAGAACGCAATTGAACAACATGGATAAGGAGAAGGTCACTAACCTTGCTTCTTCGTCCCAATATAAAGAAGGTCATGTTAAAGGCAATTTGAATCTTGGCCCTAATCATCGAACCGGTCATTCTAGCCTACCCCCTAGAATTAGCCAAGGTTATGGCAACTTAAAACCTAACCCTAGTACTGGAGCTGTTCATTTTGGCCCAGCTCCTGGAATGGGCTATGTTTATGGAAACTTGAAGTATGGCCCTAGTCGTGGAGCCGGTCATTCTGGCTCACCTTTTAGAATAGCCCATGTTTATGGCAACTTGAGGTCTGTCCCTAGTCCTGGAGCTGGTCATGGTGGCCCACCTGGAATGGGCCATGTTTATGGTAACTTGAATGTTGGATCTAGTCTTGGAGCTGGTCATTCTGGCCCACCGACTGGAATGGGCCATGTTTATGGCAACTTTAAGCCTGACCCTAGTCTAAGAGCCGGTCATTTTGGCCCACCTGATCCTGCAACGGGCCATATATATTGATCGTAGTTTGATGTCATTCTCGAGTCATGATATCGGTCGATGATTGTTCAATTAGTAAATGTCCAACTTTTGATTTTGCAGTAGCTTGCAATATATTAAGTACAATATTATGTGACAGTTTGTTAATGGATATGTATGATCATTTATGAACTAATGATATATTTTGATGACAACAATTAAGTAAATGATAGTGGTAACTTTACCAAATTATCCTTATAAAATATAAGTCATCTAAACATTGAAATTAATAGCATAAGTAAAATAGACACAACATGATAAATTATTCATTGTTTAATTTATAAATCGAATAAGTATTATCGGACATCCCAAAAGAACAAGTAAAGATGGATTTAGGGAGTATTCGATAAGAAACTATGAAGACATTTTTCTCAATTTGGTAGTAACATAAGCAATTTCCAAGACAAATTGACGTTTTTATGTGTACACAAGCGAATTTCTTCTTTTTTTCTTACCATTTCAATTATTACTCTTAACCTAACTTGAGCGCTGCGCCTCTAGATACATCTCTCAAACATTTTCATGTATAATTTGTTGCCTGTAAATAACTTCTTCTTTTCCATAATAAACGGATTCCTTTTCATTCCATTACTTGTACATTTTAACAATTATCAATGGATTGATTTGCAATTAAAATTATCTTATATATGTGGGAGAAATTCTACCTATACCACACTCAATATTGAAAAATTCAATTAAGAAACAAAAAAATATGAATTAAAATATTTAAATTCATGAAGGGGTGCATATTTTTTAATAATATAAGCCTAAGTATAAAAAAAATGAATGAAGACCAAACTTGATAAATTTTTAAATACTTGAAGAACTAAATCCAACAAGTTTATAAGAAGTAATAAATAATAGCGGTAATTTTAGCAAACCACCCTTATTAAATATAAATCATCAAAATATTAAAAAAATATAACTTAATAGCAGATGTTAAAATAAACACAATATAATTAATTATTCGATAATTATATAGTCTGAATAAATATATTTTGGAAGAAGTATATAAGAAACTATTTATGATATTTTTCTCAATCTAAAGGAGAAACATTGAGGTAATGTGACAACCTTTCTATGACCTCCTTTCCTACTTTTTTCCCTCTTTTTTTCTAGATTTTTTTCTTAATTATTTTCATAAAAAAAAATATATAAAAAAAAAGAAAGAGTAAGTTTTAAGTTTAGCAAACATAAAAATCATATCAGCACGCTAAAGCTACACTTTTGTTATTCGAGCTCCATAGCAAATATTGTTTGCACTTTGCTGTATAAAAGTCGCAGATATCTTTGATTTGCATAAAATTGCGGGCATCTGATTGCAATTTGTATAAAGCAGGCGTCTGTGTCTATGAAAATTGTGTTTGTATATGTCTATGGTCATTGTGTTTGTATATGTGCATAAAACTTGAATTCGTATACAATTAAATCGTGTTAAAACAATTCTATTGGAATATCAAATCTCTCTTTCTCTTTCTTTATACAAACACAAATTTATATATTATATTTTGTATAATTTGTGTTGTACAAAACGAGAAAGAGATAAACGTAAAAGAGAACTAGGAAGGAGAAGATTCGTATTGTGTAATTATAATTGTATAGGATGAAGACATATATATTGTATTTGTATATGTAGTTTTCTCTCACTTTATACAAATACAAACACAATTTATGCATTTGTGCTTGTATAAAGTGAGAGAGGTAAAGGAGAGTGGCGAGTGAGATCAGGGAGAGTGGCAAGCGAGATCAGGGAGAGTGACGAGCGAGGTTTATGAGGAGAGAGGCGAATGGAAAAATGTTTGCTACAAACTAGAATTGAATGAAACGATGGTTATAACATTTAATTTGAATTAATAAGTTATTTTTTTATATAATTTTTTCAATAAGAAATTCAATCATATTTAGTATTATAATTATATTTATCGATTTACAAAAAACCTCCATCTATTTATATTTCTCTAATTAAATAACATGTCTCTTCAGTTCATTTCTTATCAAATCTATAAAAAAACAATCTTCCATGCAAATATTGAATATTCATTTTTCATTCTTTCTTCCAGTACAGTTTTTTTCGTCTTTTTTTTTAATTAATTTTTATTCTTCATCTTTTCCATAAGAAATCATAGAAAAGATAGTGATATGATATGTTCTTCCCTTTGACGAAGATCAAAGATATATTCTTCAAAGATTGATTAAGAAGAGATGTTCACATTAGTTTAGTATAAATTCATCAAAATGAAGAAGAAAATTTAATTATGTTGAAATTAAAGATTCATATCGAGATATGGTCATATTAATCTAATGTTGGAATATTTCCAATATATTATAAATTCATTAATGTAATGTATTGTTTTGATTCGATCGATATTCTAAAATTTTGCTATAGTTGAAAGATATTTTGTCTATGAAACATTTTTCATAGCTATTAGATATTATTGTGCTTAAAATCATTTTATTATAAGCTATATGTTAGAAAAGTGATGTACCTCTTGTTGGGAGAGGATTTTAGATATCTTTTTCCTCTATTTTTTGACAAACATAATTTTTTACTTACTTATTATTGTACTAAAAAAATAAATATATCAATTGCTACTCTTCTATATATTGTTATATACTTAAATGTCTCAAAAATTATTTACTCTCATTATTATCCTTTATTACATAAAAAAAACAAAAAAACTAACAGTCTCAATATTTACTATAATTTAAGATATTGTCTCTTTTTTTTAATTGTAATTTTTTCCTCTTTCAATTTTGTTAAGATGAAGTTAATTTGCTTGCTTTCTTAATAAAAGTTAAACACCCAACAAATTATACTATATATTGAACTTCAACTTAGTTAATAATTAACTCATTTTCTTTAAATTTTCATATTTATAACCCCTAAATATATAACTTCAAAATTATAGATACCTTATGATATTACTATAATTTTATCTATATAAATCTATATTTTATGTTTCATAATATTGCTAATCAAGATTATTATTTTCATATTTTAAATAGTTATATTCTTTATTATTGTTATAGTATCACATTTATACTTTAGTTTAACTCCATGAAAAGACTCATAGATATGGGAGCCAGATAAAAGTTCAAAAATATGTGCATTGTTAGTGTAATTGTTTTTCATCGTTCTTTTTGTGACTAAGGACTTTACAAAATGTGTTGTTATTTTTCTCCTTTCACTTACTTTTTCATAAGTTTGAGATTTTTTTTTTGAATTTAGGTTCTTATAACTTTTTAAATAGTAGTAAATTACTTTTTCATTTAGGCTCAAATTAGTTATTTGTAACTTTGTCGGAACATATCAAACTAAGACAATATAAGTTTATAATTTTACATGTAGTGGCTCAAAAGAAATGTATATGTAATATTTAAATACGCAGTTCTTAAGTGTTTCTTATGGTGAAGAATCATTCACATTTTCTTATAATTTGTTCATTTAGTCTACTTTTAAAGAATCACCAAAAGAATAGTATAAGATATACACATAATTAGCAATAGAAATTTATTTAGATGATGATGAAAAATAAGAGGTAAATATTTGTTTAGACAAGGAAGAAAAATAAGAGAAATAACAAGGACAATGAAAGACTTAAATATCAAAGAAGAAATAAAATAGAAATACTTATATCTCTTTCCTCCTATTTTTAGTTCATCACTTTTTTTATTAAAAGGAAGATTCATCAGACAATATATTTATCATTTAATAAAAATGAGAAAAAAAGTCTTTAAATATTTTTAATCGAATCATATCTATTAATATTATAATAAAAGCAAAATGGTGTAATAAACTCTTATACTTGTATATTCTTTTGTATTTCCCTCCTACTTGACCTTTTGTCAACATAATCCTTAAACTCGTTAAAACATTATATATTAAACATTTTTTTTATCAAATTTTTGTGTGTGTAATCTGACCTCTTACAGCTGTAATTCCATGTCATTTTTCAATGACACATCAGAAAGTAAATATTAAGAAAATAAAAAAAATCAAATATTTTATTTTTTTTAATTTTGAATTTTTCTAAATTGTCATGCTCCTCAACTTTTATATATTGTTACAATTTGAGAATCAAATTCATGTTAAATATATGAAATTCTTCTTTCTTTGACTTGAAAGATCAACTACAAGTTTTTTAAACGAGCCTCAGTCACAAATTTAAATTAATTTCACAAATTCATAAGACCAATTTAATTAGTTCAAGGGTCCAGTTTATAAAGTATAGAGCAAAAAAGTTTAGAGAATAAACGTATACAAGCACAAGGGTTTATCGGACAAAAATAACTTAGCCTTTTAATTTTGAAAAATATTTGATAGTAAAATGTAATTTATTTAAGCTAATTCTACAAAAATATTTGTATTGTGATGTCACGATCCAAAACGAGTCATGAGTGGCACCCACACTTAACCTTTTAAGTGGGCGAACCAAGAAATTTAAACCCCAACATATATCAATAATTCAACTATGTAAATCAATAAAATGCGAAAGCTCAAAACATACTAAAGTAACCAATCCGATAAACATCTAGAGCCTAACACTTGTTATCCCCAAAATTTGAAAATCCTCACAACAAGGACATTAGTTCTCAATTGCCAAATCTAAAAGTATTAAAGCTATCAAAATAAGTAAATACGATAGTCCATGTCCGAAATTTAAGGACATCATGACATGAATGAAAGAATCCAACACGAACTAGAATTAATAGCTCACCCTGAAATCGGATGTGGTGGAGATTGGCTAGAGCTTAGAGCGAGTTGAAGTCGATGGTATACTTGCTGCACTCCACAAAAGAAAAAAAAAAACAAACAAGTAGGGGTCAGTACAAGGAACATGTATTGAGTAGGTATCATCGGCCAACCCAAAATAGAAACCAATATATATTGAATAATATTATAAAATCAACTATGATACTTGGCAGGTGGCAAGCAACAAATAACATGAAGCCGTGACAACAACACCATAGTAACTACACAATCAATCACAATATCAAGCACACATATGAGACTCATGCCTCCACACCATACTCATTTGAAAAATGGGTTTTTTGAGATTGGGTACATTAAGTTAATTTAAGATTTCTTTCCTTTAATGTTATCGTGTCGTAACGTGACACTCCGATTCAATTATACCGTGTTGGAACGTGATACTCCGATCCAATAATACTGTGTCAGAACGTGACACTTAGATCCAATAGTACCGTGTTGGAACGTGACACTCCGATCCAATTATCTCATTAATTTATTTCATCAAGCCTTCTTTATTCAAGGCATCACTTTGATGGAAATGGTTCAAGATTATAAATTTCACGATCTCAGGATTTTAGGCCAATCACAAACAACACAACCAAGCTATACAACCACACAATCAAGTACAGAGGAAACTTTACAATATCACTCGATACATATCAATCGCTATTGAGAGTCTATCTATCAAATAGAAATAATCATAACCTACCTCCACCGAAGAATCGAAGTCAGACAAATTACTTCTTCAATGCTTTTCCCTTTTGTCAATGCCTCTAAATCTTTTCAATCTATCAAGTATATATGCACAATTTGTAAGTTAATGAGTCTACAAACGCTCATATAATTCTATGTCTACCCTAGATCCAAAAACTCACCTCGTTCTAGAATCAATTTCCTAAAGTTCAAACTTAAGGATAAGTCTCTATTTCTCCAATTATCATAGCTTTGATAAAATTTAAATAATTCGATACGCCTAATATTTAATTATCTATTTTAATGTATCAAATTTTATATTGTAAGATAATAATAACAATTATAATACCAGTGGCAGCCACCACATGAACTTCAAAATAGATTAACCCAAGAAAAAAAAATACATGTAACACGAAAACCCATGAAACCTTTTTCAAAATTATAACATAACAGTGAAAACTAATCACAATTCAATAACCTACGCATAATACATGTAACAAGAAAATTGAAAGAAAATTCTAATCTGAAGTCGTTTTCAGAATTGTTTTTCTTTCCTTCTTTGCAATTGTGCAGCTCTTCCTTTATTTTTATTTTTTTTTACAAATTAGTTATCATCCTAATTGTCTACCGTAAAATTATAAAAATGGAAAAAGTGACCCACTATTTATTTCATTGTTATTTTCTTTAATCACCAACCAAATAAACTATTAAAACTACCCCACTAATTTCATAATTATAATTACGAATAGTCCAAAATACACTTTTAGAATTTATCGAAAAATATTTAATGAAACAAAAAGAGATATAGAAGATAAAAATAATAGAAATAGGGTGACAAGAAGATGAGAGCTTTTCTTATTCAAGTATTTACCAAACTTTCAAGTGTATATAATATGAACCCTTATGACTCTACTTATAGTGTAGCATAGAGGCATACAAAAGGTTAGTCATAAACATGACATTAACATTAATATAATGGAGAGGTTATGAAAGTGAAAGGTTACAAGAATAATGGTTATAAAGGTGGAGGTTATGGAGGTTATGTGTAACAACCCTAAAAAAATGAATAAGCTAAATGTTTAAGGTGTCAAGAATGCTTGCGATTAGACCAAGGTTCACACGGATTGATACACGTTGAACCAGACCTGAGAACCCTTACTACGACCAAGCCAACTAACTTGGGGAGTTAGTTGAGCTTGGAAAGGTTGGAACCAACCAAGTAAGGCTCTCGAAATGAAGATTTAATCGAAGGCGTCTTTACCAAACTTAAAAAGAAGAAATTTTAATTTTTGAGGGTCTAAGGGTAAAATGGTCTTTTACCAGGCTAGGGGTAATATCGTAATTACCCTAAACATATAATTAATTAATTATTTAATAAAGTAGAGGGGCAATTTTGGGAGAGAGAGCCGAAATTGGTCTCTTGAAATGAAGTCTTGCTCCACCCGGGTTCGAACCTAGGTGGGAGCAAGGATTTAATATGGCTTTTTTTATTATTGGTGAATTAATTTAATAAATTTATAATTAATGGCTGATGTAAAAAGGAAAATCAGATTTTATTATTATTTATTATTTATTTACTTATTAATTAATGTTTTTTTTTTAATTGACTAAGTCTTGCCAACTATCCTAGTTTTATGATGCACTATCTCACACTATCTCTCCCTCAATTCTAAATCTCTCTCTCTCATCCAAATTATTTTTCTTGGCTGCAAAAGCTGAAGATAAAAACATTAGAAAGCAATCAAAAGTTCTCTAAACTCAAAGAACTTACAAAAAAAAATATACAAGCAAGCAAGCTAACTTAAGAGACGAAAACTTTGCATCATCTTCTCGACGGGTTTGTGTTGAAGGTTTAGGGGAGGAGTTTGGCAGCACTTGGAAGGTGTGAAAATCTACAACAAGGTATGGGTTTTCTCTCTTGGAATCCTTTCTCCAAGAGGAATTTCTTTCTACAAAAGTCGACATATGAAACTAGGGTTGTCCCCTTAAATGTTGAGCTCCTTGTCCCTAGTCTCCTTCAGATTTCAATCTAAATTAGTTTAGAAATCATGTTGTTGGTATGGTTGCTGGTAGCTAAGTGTGAAATATGATGTTCCTTGTGATTTTATATTTGGAAATAGCAAGCATGTTCAATGATGTCAACTGAAAATGATGTGGTGCAATGTGTAAAATGTTTGTTGTTGTTCTCCGTTTTGAAGTCTTAAAATGGCTTGTTTGATGATTGGAAGTATTGTGCATAAGGTGTGTAAATTGTGATGTTAAATGAAGTGTAAGGTGGCTGATTAGTGGAAAAATCTAAGCTAAAACAACAATGAATCTACACCTAAGAATGTGTTAAACGAATCGTGAAAGTACCTCAAAACGAACGTATGAATGCTGTTAAATAAAGGCCAGAAAATTTAATAAAAATTCCAGCACTTGGTGATGGAATATTCGGCCAGAATACTTAAGGTTGAGAGGTTTAAAAATATATTTAAAATATGTGAGGTCAGTGGGGATTGAACCCAAGACCTCACTACATGAAAGTTGGAAAAAAAAAGAGAGGTGTGGGATTCGAACCCACAACCTCTCGGCCAAACAAGAGAGTAAGAGGGGAATTTTAAATTAATAAAATAAATGTGGAGAGTGGGGATTGAACCCCCAACCTCTTGAATGGATGAGAGAGTTAGGAGAAAAATAAAGGAGAAAAATAAATGTGGAGAGTGGGGATTGAACCCACAACCTCTTGAATGGATGAGAGAGTTAGGAGAAAAAATAAAGGAGAAAAATAAATGTGGAGAGTGGGGATTGAACCCACAACCTCTTGAATGGATGAGAGAGTTAGGAGAAAAATAAAGGAGAAAAAATAAATGTGGAGAGTGGGGATTGAACCCACAACCTCTTGAATATGAGAGAGTTAGGAGAAAAATAAAGGAGAAAAATAAATGTGGAGAGTGGGGATCGAACCCACAACCTCTTTAATAGATGAGAGAGTTAGGAGGAAAGTAAAGGAGAAATATAAAATGAGGTGAATGGGGATTGAACCCACAACCTCTTGGATAGGTGAGAAAGTTAATAGATAAATTAATAGAAAAAGAATGATCTTGTGGGGGATTGATCCCACAACCTCCATGCCTTGGACGAAAAATAGAGAAGAAAAAGAAAGGAAATATTATGGGGCTGATAGGGATCGAACTAGGGTCCCCCAAATCTGAAAAATACAAAGGATTAAGTGTTGCCTAAGGGATTCGAAATTGGGTTCCCTTGCCCAGTTTCGTATTGACACATGAGTCATACGTAAGTAAATATTTAATGAATACTGCCTCTAAAGATCGAAATCAATGCATAAGTCTTGTACCACATAATCTTGGGTAAACATGAATCACTTAGACAAACTATGAATGAATCCTCATGGCTTGTATGTATAGACACATAAGTCTAACATACGTTCAAAAGTAAGTGAACCTAAGATGTATGAAATGAGATGATGAACCCTAGAAGGGTTAAGTATGAGTTTAAGATACACTAAATGGCCAATTGCATTGGCATATGATGAGATGAACAATGAAATGATGAAATGAACAATGAAATAATGAAACCCTAGAAGGGTTAAGTAAGGATGTGAAACACACCAAATGGCCAAGTACATTGGCATATGATGAAATGAACATTTACGTAATAAGAGTTGAATAACTATGAAAAGCAAAGGTGCTAATGATGATGAATGTGGTGACAACATGATATGAGGCTAATGTAAATTATGAGAGCAATCTCAAATGAGCCTAAGTAAATATTACCAATACGTACTCACCTATGAGAGTGTAAGATAATGAAAAGACCAGTCTCTATGAACACTCTAATGAGAGTATTGAGCTTAACACACTCAATACGAATGATGAGATGAGAAATCATCTAATGAGCTATGATGTCCTCATACTAGAAGCCAGCTTCCATGACGTATGAGATGAATGTAATGGAACTTTATACTAAGCACCGATAGACTAGCTATGAGCGGTGATGCCTTCTTTCGGGAAGGGCGGAGGTTCACGTAACTCTCATGAGATGGGACTGTCCGGCATGCCGGGTATGGGTCTCCTTATATCTCCTAGTCTTCGAACCTATACTGCCAATATAGGGATCTGGCGGGGTTAAATTCCCATGTACGCTAGCATGTTTTTGGGTCACCTTGGCCGGTGATTCCACCTCTTTTCAGTGTGGGGGAGACACTGGATTTCATGATGCTCACATGATCTATGTCGGTTAAAGTTAAAGTTCCCAATGAATGAATGAGGTCAGCCTCAAATGATGCACATAATGAAATGAATGATACCAAAGGTGTTAGGATAGGATAATCAAAAGGTGAGTTATATTCAAGTAATGACATTAGGTCATTCTTGGTCATTGCACAACGAACCTAATGAAAGTCTTAAAACTACATCCTAGGTATAACTGGTGTTTACACTGGTCTATGAATGAAATGAAATGGAGTACGTATGAATGAACGAAGCAGACTCTGTGTTTGCTAATGAAGACTCCCTAGTTGAGGTCTCATCTGTTGAGCCCTCATTTCTGGAAGGTCTTAATGTTAAGTCCATGATTCCAAGGTCTCATGGCATATGAGTGAATGACAATAAAAGAAGTTATGTGCTACATGTAAAAGGGTGTTGTATGCTATATGATATGTGCTATGTGTAAATGTTATGTGATGTGTGCAAATGTGAAAAGTATGATGATGTATGTTATTCTCATGGCATAACTTTCCTATTTTAAATCTGGAAAGCCCACTGACTTTCCTAATCCAAATTTGGAAAGCTCATTGACTTTCCTAATCCAAATTTGGAAACTTTTCTAATCTCAATTTGGCAAGTCCACTGACTTGACTTCCAAAAATCATGTTGTTAGGAAAGAGCTATTCTTTCTCATGCATGTCCTTGGTGTGTACTTGCATATACCCATACTTAGTACAAGTGTGTACTAACCCTATACAAACTCTACTATTTTAGGTGCAGGCACAGGTGGACGATAGAGCTACAAGATCATCTCTGCAGTTATCCGGACGTCCAGCATTCATCCGGTTTGGTAGGTCCTCATGCTTTCGAGGATGGTACTGTTTTATATTCTAGCTTAGTTTTAGAGTTGAGCTAGTGGAGCATGTTCCACTAGCGTTGCTTTCCTATTTTATTCAGACTATGTATTGGTGCCATTTTGGCAATTATACACTTAATAAGAATTGAACTATTTCTTTCAGTTGCTTACCTCTTAATGTTAGATGGTTGATGGTGAACAATTACGTATTAATGAGAATCTTTTCATAAGTATGTTAAGAAACAAAAAGTTTCAAATTTTCCGCTAAAATTAACCTAGATGAAGTAAGAATGACGTAAGTAGGCTTGTCTGCGACCTCTGAGAGGTGAACGACGCCGGTCTCGTCTGGGGTCTAGATTCCGGTCGTGACATTATGATCATCTTCATAATGAGGAAAATAGTGGAGATAATGGGTAAGTAACTTCTTGATGTAGTGAACATCCACATTATATTGTTTTATAACACCCCCCTTGGATGTCCATAGATAATATGCCTTGTTAAAACCTTACTAGGAAAAAACCTTGTGGGGAAAAATTCTAGTGAAGGAAAAAAAGTACACATATCTTCTAATACGCTTTGAATGTTGCCTCGTTAAAAAACTTACCAGGAAAATCCAATTGGGACAAAACCATGGTTAAGGAAAAGAGTACAACACATATTTTTCTTCCTCTGATAAAAACTTCACTTGATATCTTGAAAACAATGCATTCCAATCTTGTATCACAACTTCTCAAGTATTGATGTTGACAATCTTTAGTGAATAAGTTTAAAAGATTATCACTTGAATGGATCTTTGTACGTCTATCTCATCATTTTGTTGAAGATCATGTGTGAAAAAGACTTTTGGTTAAATATGTTATGTCTGATCTCCTTTGATTATATCCTCCATTCAATTGAGCTATGTATATCATTTTCGTATATGGTGGCTAAAATATCATTTGTCAAAGGAAAATCACATATTTTCTGAATAGGATAGATTATGATTCCAACCAAACACACTCCTGACTTACTTCATTGATAAATATGATTTGAAGAAGTGGTTACCAATGTTTGTTGAATGCCAATATATTATTGTGACTCCATATGTAAGCAAATAGTTTATTTGCGATCGAGCTTTATGTAGATTAAATAAATATTTTGCATCTACATAATCAAATCGTTTTTGACTCATGAGAGATTGATCAATTTCATTGAAGCTCGTCTTTTCTTCTCAAGGAAAGTCACACATCTTCTAGCATTTGCATAACCATCAATCTGTAAGTGCACCAATTGCACTAATACATAATATTTTAAATCATTTTCATGAGGTTGAAGAAATCCTTTATTTTTGTTAAGCAAGCTCAAAATCATTGAGTACTCAATAGAATTGCTGTAAGACCTTTTAAATACTTTAAGGATTTTCATATAACCTTCATCGTCTAGTTAGACGTAATAAGCAATCATTTTGTATATTCAAGTATCTCATATATTGCCAGACTGAAACAAGTCTATTGCATCCACCACTAAATAATATATCTCCATTTAATAATGTCAGGATTTTTGCGAAAACTCTCCATTTCTCGATGCACAAACCGTACTTTATATCTTACAGTTATACTTTCGCATAATGATTCATTTGTACCCCACTAACATATATTTTGATCTATGAACTATTAGTTCAAAAACATCACTTTTCTAAGTGAACAAAATATACTTGTATAGTGCATTTTATTTGGCTAATCATTTATCTGTCCACACTATATGACAGATTCAAATTTAAAATCCTCGTAATCATTTATAGCATTAAGTGCTACTTCATATCAAATATACCGTCGACGGTAATTTTGATATCGATTCCAATACGACATAACTTATCAAATTTCTTCATTTTTTATCATTTTCAGGTACCTGAACCTTTGCCAAGGTTTTATGAAGTGTTATGTCATAGTGTTCTTTCAAAGCACTTGCCTCATTATCAGGACCATTTTGATAATTACTCCTCTCCTTCCTCAAGGAGCTTTATGATTGAAATCGATTGGTCTATCACGCTTCTGGCGTACCATAGACTTTGTCCTCCAAAGATTATTTATTCAAGCATTTGCAGTTTAATCAAAATATTGGATCAGCAAATACATTTGGCAAATTATTTGCAACATTTTGCATATGAATTATCTCTTGAACTTCAAGTTCATTTTTTTTAACGAGAATCAAGGATCTAGATAATTCATCCCACACAAAAATCTCAGTTGCTAAACATATCTCCCCCTAATGTTATGACATCTAACATTTACCCCCAACCTCATTTGGGGATCCATCTTTGTGTGTGGTGGAGTAATAAAATCATATATGCACACATCACATTTTTAGATGAAAATTATTTGGTTCCTGACCATGAACCAATTGTGATGGGACAACCTTGTTGGCTTGATGCATACATTTTAAATAAACTCATATCATACCAAATTTTATTTGAGAGATTTGTTCTCATAATCAATAGTCTAACTATAATTGGAGGCAAACAATTTATGCTAAATCAACAAGCATTATCAACATGACTTTATAGTTTGGAACTGTGCTCTTAATTTAATAATTCGAGCAAACAATCTTACAAAAATCAATTTGTAAGTTGACACAAATGCACATGTGACCATACCATAGATGCATCTATTAAATCATAATAGTAAACGATCAACATGGCAGGTGAACGGGCCCATATTCACCTTTTTATATGTTCCAAATAATTTTAGGGAATACAATCCCAATCTTAGCTGGTACAATGATCATTTTATCACGAGAACAAACTACAAAAGAGAATTTTTTTGAAGAATCTTTTATTTCTTCAACATATAGCCATGTGAATTCTCAATTTATTTTGCATCACATATGAATCGAAATGGGCAACCGATTATGCCAACTGATATTTATTCTAGTGAACTTCTAGTTTACTTTTGCATGTGAATCCATCATGATGCCCATGTTTGTCTCAACAAACAAGAGGAAAAAAATGGGTGATCTTATACATAAATATTTATAACCCACTTTTGGTGTAATAATTTGAAGATATTAAATCTTCCCATAATTTATAATCTCAATATATTGTTTTTTCTTTTAACTTCTTCTGAAACTTAAAAAGTTTCTTTTAAGACTCACTACAACCTCAATATTATGAACAATTCCATTCCTCCGGATTTGTGTACTACCACAAACTTCACAACGCTATTCTTATGGTGACCATCTCCTTCAAGGAGAATAATATTATTATTGTCATGATTCATATTATCACATGCAAGACTTATTTCTTGATAACCAATGACAAATTTGTTTGGTCATAACCACAACCTTTATAGGAAAGAACTATTTCTTTCTTTTGTCTTTCAATAGTTCATAATTTAACATATCACAATATTTGTGTAGTACAAAATGATCATTTATGTCAAAATATTTTTTTTCAATATCTCAAACCTCCCGTAAAGGTGAGATGTGACATTTATCCAATAATTCATGGATATATTCTTATCCTTAAGAACACGAGTCACATTTTCTTTAAGAAATGAACAATAACCATTTGAACATGCCTTATAAGTTTTTATTAGAAACTCATTGTCATACTTTCACATTTATCAAATTTATGTGACTCACCTCAACATCACTTTAAGAGATCAAATGTACCAAATGTACTATCATTTTATATTCTTTTATTTTGATGGAGGATTTAAAAAATATTCAAATTGAGTTGCACCAACTCATTATGACCAATAACTTTTCATACCACTTTGATGACAAAAACCTACCTTCACACTTAAAGGACCATCTTAAGAACCCAAAATGTTCTTCCTTTTAATTACCACCATTGTTTATTAACATTTTACCACACTTATATTCATACATTTAACCACTTGTCATTTTCAGATATATTATGTCTTGCTACCACATTCACATAAAAGAATGGAGCAAATCAACGGACAAATTTTATGACTTTTGTCAAGAGCATATCAATTTGCTCATCGTCTTTATATAATGTTGGGACTTGAACCCAACGCCTTACCCATAAGAAGACATTTTACGTCATTATTTGTTGGGACCCAACCCAACCCAACATTTTATTACTCATGATGCATCGGGACTCTCACCCGATGTATTGCCCTCTTGGTGCGATAGGACTTGAATCCTTCGTCTTACCCTCAATCAATGACATGATAAACCAAATATAACAGGATTCACCATTGAACCTTAAAAAAAAATATTGTCACTTTGTGGTTAACATGCACAAATAAATATAGAACAAAAGAAACACAATAAAAATATTCTCAACAAAGTATGTATCAATATCTTAAACTTATCAAAACCAAGAGTTACATATAGCATTATATTATATTATGTTTGGTGCATAATTATTAAGGTAGTGAATTACCGTTATAAATCAAAGAATCAATTGCACACTAACGAAAATAATAACTCCAATTACACTAAATTAAAACTGCACACAACCACTATTCCTTTTTCAATTTCTATGAGAATCCAAAATATTTCACACGCAAAATAAAATAATTTAAAAGCTTATGTAATAATCAAAACAGTGAGTATAATCATAAATAAAATATAAAACAAGTTTCACAAACAAAAGAAAGTATATATATAGTCATAGATGAAAAAAAATGCACATTAACAGTAATATGGATCATTCACCTTGTTCACAAGTAAAATATAAAATATATTCCAGAATAACTTACCTTGTATCCGAGAGAAAATAAATACAATTATTTTATCTTCTTTTGTTTACTTTGCTTTAATCTTTCAATGGTAGAACGTTCATGCTGATAACGTGTTGTAAAACTAAAGAAAACTAACAATATAAAGATAAAGAAAAGAAGAATATAAGACAAGAGATATAGAAAATGAAAACAATAGAAATAGGGAGACAAGAAGATGAGAGCTTTTCTTATTCAAGTATTTACCAAACCTTCAAGTGTATACAATATGAACCCTTATGCCTCTATTTATAGTGTAGCATAGAGGCATACAAAAGGTTAGTCATAAACATGACATTAACATGAATATAATGGAGAGGTTATGAAAGTGAAAGGTTACAAGAATAATGGTTATAAAGGTGGAGGTTATGGAGGTTATGATCATCTTCATAATGAGGAAAATAGTGGAGATAATGGGTGAGTAACTTCTTGGTGTAGTGGACATCCACATTTTATATTGTTTTATAACAATTAACACATAAATTAGACATAACTTTTTGTTTTTTACTTTTATTAACTACTAGAGATCTCGATAATTAGACTTCAATGTGGATATCTGATATCAGGTGAAAAATAAAAATCAATTAATTAGGATTATTTGTGAAATATTGTAATGGTTATTCATGAATTAGGAACTGGACTAATGTTTTTGAATGTTCAAATTTAACAAAGACTAATATAAGGAGAAGAATGTCCAAACAATAATTTTGACTAAAAAGGGGAAAAATAATTGACTTGAATAGGAAAAAAATGAATAATTTTTAGATTAGATGAAATTTTATTGAATATATATTATGTTATTGTCCTCCTCAATAAAGTGCTAAATCGACATTTGTGTAGATTTTTAATCTTTTGAGTCAGCTAAGCCTCTTTATTTGAAGTGTGACAAATCAATTGTTTGACTAGTAGTACTAAATGAGTAAATATAATGTAACATGTCCAATGGCAAATAGCTGTTTCTCCGAACATATAATATAAAAGGAACAAAAAAAATAAGATTATGCCCTACTCTTAAAGAATGCACAGCTAAGTGTAAGTTGATTGTGAAGGGAGAAAATTCAAAGATATAACTTGTTTGAAGGGAAAAAATTAAATACCAAATTATATATATTCTATCATGGAAGTTTTTCCAATTAAATAATAATAATAATAATTGTTCGATACATTGTAAATAATATATAATATATTACTTGATGGGAGGGATTTTTCTGAGAAGGGAAAGGAATATTAAATGCTGAAAATTTAATCAAAGTATTTTGGGTAAATTGGTCACTTTTGGTAATTCTAACGACATAATAAATTCAGATTAAAAAATTGAGATATCTTTGTTTTAATGTATTTATGTTATTTTAATTGAACACAAAAGTTAAAACAATAAAAATAGTTTTTTGAAATTATGTTAAAATATAATGTATTAAAATAATTTTTAATTTTGTAGTGTTAAAACATGCTTGATCGATTATGTCGGCTAAAAATTAATGTCCAAAAAAATATTTTTTTAAAAAATAAATTAAAAGGGATAAATAAAATTGAAGAGAGAATCTCCAATGTTATGACAAAAGATTTCTCATTTTTTGAGTTATGAATTTATTTATTAGTACAAAAAGTAAGGAATACTCGTATAAATGAAAAAAATTTGCATGTTTGGGAAACTACGACCGCTCCTCTGAATCATTTTACATGATTCATATATAAAAAAATAGATATTTTATTTTATTTTAGTTAGTTAGTTATTTTAACAAATTTAATATAAGCTTAAGTTTTTAATACAACTAGTTAACATGTTCGCGCTTCACGCGATCCTAATAACTATTTTAAAAATAATTTCTTTTATAAATTAGCATGTAGTAAAAAAGAAGAAATATGATCAATACTTAATAAAAGATATAAAATGTTTATAATTATTGTTTCAATTTATAAGATATTATTTTGTATTATTTTGTTAGGGTAAAAAGAACATATTTTATATATTAAAAAAAAATGCTAACTTAATTTTCTGCTTAATTTTTTGGATCATCAAATGAAACGTAAATAATCAATCCTCCTCATTTTTTAAAAGTATGGATGCTTATTTTTATATAAGGAACTACTGAACTTAGATCTTTTTAAATATAGTTCTTTAATATGATTTATTTAATAAAAAAACATACTTGTTAGGTACATAATATAGTCTTTATTTTTTAAAAAGATTGTGCAAGTTAAAATATGAAAATTAACAAAAAAAAAACATGTCAATAGTAATACAAAGGAAAGAACGACTAACTATCTTAATCAAATAAAATATAAATATAAAAAAATGTAATAATAAAATTGAAAAGCAATAAATATTAATATTTCAACAAACAACTCGATACAAAATTATAATCATTTTTATTTATTCTAATTACCAAAGAATAATGATACAAATAATAAATAGTGAATATTTTAACTCTTGAGAAGTTACAAAACTCACTAAATGTATAATTATTTAGAGAAAATCACAATTTAAATAATGACAAAAAAAGCAAAGAATGGGAGAAAAAAAATAGGTAGGACTTTTAGTATATAAGAGTTTCTGCTATTTTTTGTTTTTATATCATATTGAAATTATTTATTAATTTTTTTTCGTCTTCATACAAATTATTTATCTTTTTGTTTACTCAATATATTTCACTAAAATGATATTTCAATTCATTTTAGTGTGTATTTTGTATGTTTTGTTGTGGCCATTTTATTCAAGTACTAAAAAGTTAGGAAAAAAAATATTTCACTAGTTTAGTACAAAATTTTAAAAATCTCAAGTTTTAATAAATAATACATGCTTCCTCTATTTCAAAATAAGTGAATTTGTTGAGCCTTTTTTCGTAGTTTAAAATAAGTGAATTGTTCCAAGTTTAAGAGAGATATTGAAAAATTCTTCCATTTTTTGCCCTCATTTAAAGTCTTAAATAATTATAAAAGAAATGAATTTCTAAGTACAAAATATGTACATAAAGTCATCAGAAAAATAAATTATTTATTTTTAAAGTTATTTAGAGAGCTCATTTATGAAATAGATAAATGTCTTCATTTTGAGTAAATTTAATATATGATGTAAATGAACGAGAAATGGAAAAAAGTCTTAAAAAGAGAGATAAAGAATTAAGTGTGAGATGGATAGATAAAAAGAATTGTGAGTGTGAAATAGATCAACCCGCTAATAAAAAGAACAAAGCAACATAGTAGTATTTTCTTATTAATTTTAAACAAAATTAGAGTATGTCTTGTTTCCAAAATTTTGCAACCACAAATAAAGAAAAAACATATGCTTCCATGAAAATGTTCTACGTGCAAATCTTGAATAGTTGATGTGCAAATGATAGACTAAAATTTAAATTCATTATATTTTGGAAAACTAAATGTAGAGATAATGAATAAAATCGTAGAAAGGAGTTGAGGAGATATATCATTTAATTAGAAAAAGTGATTAAACAAAGGCTAAGTTCTTGTAATTTATGAGATATAATAAGCTGTAATAAACATTATAATATTTTTTAGTTATCAAACAAATTAATTAATGAAGAGAGTAAACTAATTTTTTCAGTTTCATAATCAACTTAAACAAATATCAATTTTCTCTATAACTTAAGAAAATATGATCATTGTAATTGAATATTGGCAGAACAAACTTGGTTCATTCTGAAAATTTTTATTAAATTAGAAGAATTAAATATTTTATGAAATTTGAGTCCCACAATTATATATATAGAGTAATTTTACACAAGTGTTAACAAATACGCAACAAAAACTTCATGTAGGGGATCTCATCTCCTTTTTAGTCAATTCAAAATCCACAAAAGAAAAAAAATGTGTTATATCATCTAAATTAGAATGTAAAGAAGCGGATAAAGCAAATCAAAATGATGGAATATTCTTGATCGAGAAATTATGTCATATTAACATGTTATATACATAATATATATCGATATAGAATATGGATTGTATATCCAAAAGACAAAAGTTTATATAATGATAATATCAAAAAATTTCTTTAAGCAACAAAAAATTCGTGGAAGATCATGTTGCGCTTGATAACAAAAAGTGTGCTTTGTAATATAATCTTGTTCTTTAAGGGTACATATCTTGATGGATAAATAATTAATTGAAAAATTATATAAGCAACAATAAGTGCATCTATATATATAAAAATTATTGAAATTAATACTTTTTCAAATTTACTCTGACCAACTCTTGATGAATCTCCCACCGCCGTTAAACTTTCTTCTTCATTTTGATGACTTGTATCAAATTAATTTTTGATCGTCTCTTCTGACGAATCTTACACCACCTTTAAACTTTCTTCTTCATCTTGATAAAAGTTTTGTTTGGCTATTGTAACAAAAGAAGAAATTCTAAAAGAATATATCTATAAGCTTCAATATTCTTCATAGAAGCTGAAAAACAAAAACAAATATTAATAATATGAAGTTGGAGAAAATAAAAATGGATATACAACAACACCATAGATGATTGTTATTTATAGATGAGAATTAAGTAGAAGCAAGTTGAGAAGACATCTTATTTAATTAGAGAATTCAAATAGATGGAGTTTTTTTTTTTTGTAACTTTTATGTGATATAATTATTTGTAATAAATATGATTGTATTTATTAATTATGTTTATGGCAACTTGAATACTGGACCTAGTCCTGGTGCCGGACATTCTGGCCCACCTCCTAGAACTGGCCATGTTTATGGCAATTTGAATACTGGACCTGAAGCCGGACATTCTGGCCCACCTCCTACAATTGGCCATGTTTATGGAAATTAGTTAATGTGCAAATTTTGATTTTGCAGTAGTATTCAATATATTAAGTAAAATATTATGTGAAAGTTTGTTCATGGTTTTGTATGATCATTTATGAATTAATGATATATTTGATCAATATGTGCTTGCTAGTTATTATTTTTTGCATGGACTAAATGTTCCAAAGGTCTTAACTAAATGTTGTAGGAAGTAGTATGCATATAAAATGCTAATGATTGCTTAGACTTAGTTAAGGATAAATTGAAATACTAAGTGGGACATCTCTTTTTTAATCCGTAAAATTGTTCGTTTTATAATTTAAAATAGTAATTAACAATAATTTTATTTTTAGGTATTTAAGAGAAGTAAATTTATTATTTTTGATAGAAAATGTTTTCTTCCGTATCGAATACACTATTATCCTCGATCACCTAAATCTACATGAAGGTGTCATAAAATTTAAAGTTGTGGCGAAAGTAATTATCTTATATTTGGGAGAATTCAACATATATATCACTCAAAATTACATTAAATATATTTAATACAAAAACAACTTAAAAGAGTACTTCATGACAATATGATTTTCATTATTAAGTTAAGTTTTCATGTGTGCACAAGCAAATCTCTTCTTTTTTCTTACCATTTCAATTATAACTCTTAACCTAACTTGAGCTTTACGCCTCTAGATATATTTCTCAAAAAAATTTAAGTATAATTTGTTACTTATAAATAACTTCTTTTTTTCATAATAAACTCAGTTCTTGTCATTCCATTACTTGTACATTTTAATAATTATCAATGGCTTGTTTTGCAATTAAAATTATCTTATTTATGTGGGAGAAATTCCACCTATCTCACAGTCAAAATTACAAAATTCAATTAAGAAACTGAAAAAAATATATTAAAATACTAAATTCACGAATGGGTGCATTTTTAAAAATAATATCAGTCTAAGTTTAAACAAAATCAATGAAGACCAAACTTGATAAATTTTTAAATACTTGAAGAGCTAAACCCAACAAGTTTATATTTAAGGTTTCCTTTTGGACGTATTACTACTCCTTCTATTTTGACAGCTGAACTAAGAAGTAGTATATAATAGCGGTAATTTTAGCAAACCACCCTTATTAAATATAAATCATCAAAATATTTATAAGAAAAAATAGAACTTAATAGCAAAGATTAAAATAAATACAATATAATTAATCACTAGCTAATTTTATAGTCTAAATAAATATAATTTGGAGGAAGTATATGAGAAACTATTTATAATATTTTTCTCAATTTAAAGGAGAAACATTGAGGTAATGTGACAACCTTTCTGTGACCTCCTTTCATACTAATTTTTTTTTCTCTTTTTTCAAGATCTTTTTCTTAATTATTTTCATAAAATAATATTATTATTTTTTTTTAAAAAAGAGTACGCTTTAAGTTTAGCAATCATATTAGCATGCTATTGCTATAATTTTGCTATTGCGCTCCATAGCAAATATTGTTTGCACTTTAAAAGTCGCAGACATCTTTGATTTGCATAAATCGCAGGCATCTGATTTGTATAAAATCGCAGACATCTGATTTGTATAAATCATAGCGATTTGTATAAATCAGGCGTTTGTGTCTACGAAAATTGCGTTTTCATATGTCTATGGTCTTTGTGATTGTATATCTGCATAAAAATTGAATTTGTATACAATTGAATCGAGTTAAAACAATTCTATTTGTTTATCAAATCTCTCTCTTTATGCAAACACAAATTATACATTTACAAACACAAATTTATACATTGTATTTTGTATAATTTGTGTTGTACAAAACGAGAAAGAGAGAAACGCAAAAGAGAACTATGGAGGAGAAGATTCGTACTGTGTAATTATAAGTGTAGGACGAAGTGATATATATTGTATTTGTATAAATAGTTTTCTCACACTTTATAAAAACACAAACATAATTTATGCATTTGTGCTTGTATAAAGTGAGAGAGGCGAAGGAGAGTGGCGAGTGAGATCAGGGAGAGTGGCAAGCGAAATCAGGGAGAGTGACCAGCAAGATTTATGGGGAGGGAGGCGAATGGAAAAATGTTTGTTACAAACTAGAATTAAATGAAATGGTGGTTATAACATTTAATTTAAATTAATAGTTTGTTCTTTTACATAATTTTCCCAATAATAAATTCAAATCATATTTACTATTCTAATTATATTTATCGAGTTACAAAAAATCTCCATCTATTTATATTTCTCTACTTAAATAACATGTCTCTTCAATTCATTTCTTATCAAATCTATAATTAACAATCATCCATGCAGATGTTGAATATTCATTTTTCATTCTTTCATCCAGTATAGTTTTTTTCTCTTTTTTCTTATAAACTTTTATTCTTCATCTTCCAAAAAACATTACTACTCCTATTTTGACGGCTGAACTATGAAGTAGTAAATAATAGCGGTAATTTTAGCAAACCACCCTTATTAAATATAAATCATCAAAATATTTTTTTAAAAAAAAATAGAACTTAATAGCAAAGGTTAAACTAAACACAATATAGTTAATTATTCATTAATTTTATAGTCTGAATAAATATAATTTGGAGGATGTATATAAGAAATTATTTATAATATTTTTCTCAATTTGAAGGAGAAACATTGAGGTAATGTGACAACCTTTCTGTGACCTCCTTTCATACCTATTTTTTTTCTCTTTTTTGAGATTTTTTTCTTAATTATTATCATAAAATAATATTATTATTTTTAAAAAAAGAAAGAGTACGCTTTAGCTTTAGCAATCATAAAAATCATATTAGCATGCTATAGCTACAATTCTGTTATTTGCGCTCCATAGCAAATATTATTTGCATTTTAAATGTCGCAGACATCTTTGATTTGCATAAATCGCAGGCATCTGATTTGCATAAAATCGCAGACATCTTATTTGTATAAATCACAGCGATTTGTATAAATCAGGCGTTTGTGTCTACGAAAATTGTGTTTTCATATGTCTATGGTCTTTGTGATTGTATATCTGCATAAAAATTGAATTTGTATACAATTGAATCGAGTTAAAACAATTATATTTGTTAATCAAATCTCTTTCTTTATACGAACACAAATTATACATTTACAAACACAAATTTATACATTGTATTTTGTATAATTTGTGTTGTACAAAATGAGAAAGAGAGAAACGCAAAAGAGAACTATGGAGGAGAAGATTCGTACTGTGTAATTATAAGTGTATAGGACGAAGTGATATATTGTATTTGTATAAGTAGTTTTCTCTCACTTTATACAAACACAAACATAATTTATGCATTTGTGTTTGTATAAAGTGAGAGAGACGAAGGAGAGTGGCGAGTGAGATCAGGGAGAGTGGCAAGCGAGAGATCAGGGAGAGTGGCAAGCTAGAGATCAGGGAGAGTGTGGGGAGAGAGGCGAATGGAAAAATGTTATGTTACAAACTAGAATTAAATGAAATGGTGGTTATAACATTTAATTTAAATTAATAATTTGTTTTTTTTACATAATTTTCCCAACAATAAATTCAATCATATTTACTATTCTAATTATATTTATCGAGTTACAAAAAACCTCCATCTATTTATATTTCTCTACTTAAATAACATGTCTCTTCAATTCATTTCTTATCAAAACTATAATTAACAATCATCCATGCATATGTTGATATTCATTTTTCATTCTTTCATCCAATATAATTTTTTTCTCTTTTTTCTTATAACTTTTACTCTTCATCTTCCAAAAGAAATCACAGAAAAGATAGTGGAATGACATGTCCTTTCCTTTGATGACGATCAAAGATATATTCTTAAAAGATTCATTAAGAAGAGATGTTCACATTATTTTAATATAAGTTCATCAAAATAAAGATGAAAGCTTAATTATGTTGAAATTAAGATTGATATAGAGATATGGTCATATTAGTCTAATGTTTGAATATTTCTAATACATTAAAAATTTATTAATGTAATGTATTGTTTTGATTTGATCAATATTTTAAAATTCTGCTATAGTTGAAAGGTATATTATCTATGGTACATTTCTCATAGCTATTTTGTGCTTAAAAATCTTTCTGTTATAAGCTATATGTTAGAAAAGTGAAGTTGTACATCTCGTTGGCCGATGATTCTATATATCGTTTTCCTCTATTTTTTAACAAACATAATTTTCTACTTACTTATTATTGTAAAAATATATATATATATATATATATATATATATATATATATATATATATCGATTTCTACTCTTCTATATATTGTTATATACTTAGATATCTCAAAAGATATTTGCTCTCATTATTATCCTTTATTACAAAAAAATAAATAAAAAATAAAAAACAGTCTCAATATCTACTATTTCAATTTTTTACGATATTGTCTCTTTTTCTTTTCTTTTCTTTTCTTTTTTTTTTTTGCATTTTTTCCTCTTTCAATTTTTTTAAATGAAGTTAATTTACTTGATTTCTTAACAAAACTTAAACACCCAACAAATTATACTATATATTGAACTTCAACTTTAGTTAATACTTAACTCATTTTCTTTAAATTTTCATATTTATAACCCCTAAATATATAACTTCAAAATTTTAGATATCTTATGATATTACTATAATTTTATCTATATAAATCTATATTTTTTGTTTCATAATATTGCTAATCAAGATTATTATTTTCATATTTTAAATAGTTATATTCTTTATTATTGTTGTGGTATCACATTTATACTTTAGATTGACTCCATCAAAAGACTCATATTTGTGGGAGCCAGATAAAATTTCAAAAATATATGCATTGATAGTGTAATTGTTTTTCATCTTTCTTTTTGTGACTAAGGACTTTACAAAATGTGTTGTTATTTTTCTCTTTTCACTTACTTTTTTCATAAGTTCGAGATTATTATTTTTTGAATTTAGGTTCTTATAACTTTTTAAATAGTAGCAAATTACATTTTCATTTAGGCTCAAATTAGTTATTTGTAACTTTGTCGGAACATATCAAACTAAGACAACATAAGTTTATAATTTTACAACTAGTGGCTCAAAAGAAATGCATATGTAATATTTAAATACGCAGTTCTTAAGTTTTTCTTGTGGTGAAGAACCATTCACATTTTCTTATAATTTGTTCATTTCGTCTATTTTTAAATAATTACCAAAAGAATAGTGTAAGATATACACAAAAATTAGCAATAGAAATTTATTTAGACAACGAAGAAAAATAAGAGAAATAACAAGGACAATGAAAGACTTAAATATCAAAGGAGAAATAAAATAGAAATACTTATATCTCTTTCCTCCTATTTTTAGTTCATCACTTTTTTATTAAAAGGAAGATTCATCAGACAATATATTTATCATTTAATAAAAACGAGAAAAAAAGTCTTTAAATATTTTTAATCGAATCATATCTATTAATATTATAATAAAAGCAAAATGGTGTAATGAACTTTTATATTTGTATATTCTTTTGTAGACCTTTTGTCAACATAATCCTTAAACTCGTTAAAACATTATATATTAAACATTTTTCTCATCAGATTTTTGGGTGTGTAATCTAACCTCTTACAGCTGTAATTTCATGTCATTTTTCAATGACACATCAGAAAGTAAATATTAAGAAAATAAAAAAACTAAATATTTTATTTTTTTAAAATTTGAATTTTTCTAAATTGTCATGTTCCTCAACCTTCATATATTCTTACAATTTGAGAACCAAATTCATGTTAAATATATGAAATTCTTCTTTATTTGACTTGAAAGATCAACTACAAGTTTTTTAAACGAGCCTCAGTCACAAATTTAAATTAATTTCACAAATTTATAAGACCAATTTAATTAGTTCAAGGGTCCAGTTTATAAAGTATAGAGCAAAAAAGTTTAGAGTATAAACGCATACAAGCACAAGGGTTTATCGGACAAAAATAACTTAGCCTTTTAATTTTGAAAAATATTTGATAGTAAAATGTAATTTATTTAAGCTAATTCTACAAAAATATTTGTACTGTGATGTCACGATCCAAAATGAGTCATGAGTGGCACCCACACTTAACCTTCTAAGTGGGCGAACCAAGAAATTTAAACCCCAACATATATCAATAATTCAACTATGTAAATCAATAAAATGCGAAAGCTCAAAACATACTAAAGTAACCAATCCGATAAACATCTAGAGCCTAACACTTGTTATCCCCAAAATTTGAAAATCCTCACAACAAGGACATTAGTTCTCAATTGCCAAATCTAAAAGTATTAAAGATATCAAAATAAGTAAATAAGATAGTCCATGTCCGAAATTTAAGGTCATCATGACATGAATGAAAGAATCCAACACGAACTAGAATTAATAGCTAACCCTTAAATTGGATGTGGTGGAGATTGGCTAGAGCTTAGAGCGAGTTGAAGTCGATGGTATACTTGCTGCACTCCACAAAAGAAAAAAAAAAAGAAAACACAAGTAGGGGTCAGTACAAGGAACATGTATTGAGTAGGTATCATCGGCCAACCCAAAATAGAAACCAATATATATTGAATAATATTATAAAATCAACTATGATACTTGGCAGGTGGCAAGCAACAAATAACATGAAGCCGTGACAACAACACCATAGTAACTACACAATCAATCACAATATCAAGCACACATATGAGACTCATGCCTCCACACCATACTCATTTGAAAAATGGGTTCTTTGAGATTGGGTACATTAAGTTAATTCAAGATTTCTTTCCTTTAATGTTATCGTGTCGTAACGTGACACTCCGATTCAATTATACCGTGTCGGAACGTGATACTCCGATCCAATAATACTGTGTCAGAACGTGACACTCAGATCTAATAGTACCGTGTTGGAACGTGACACTCCGATCCAATTATCTCATTAATTTATTTCATCAAGCCTTCTTATTCAAGGCATCACTTTGATGAAAATGGTTCAAGATTATAAATTTCACGATCTCAGGATTTTAGGCCAATCACAAACAACACAACCAAGCTATACAACCACACAATCAAGTACAGAGAAAACTTTACAATATCACTCGATACATATCAATCGCTATTGAGAGTCTATCTATCAAATAGAAATAATCATAACCTACCTCCACCGAAGAATCGAAGCCAGACAAATTACTTCTTCAATGCTTTTCCCTTTTGTCAATGCCTCTAAATCTTTTCAATCTATCAAGTATATATGCACAATTTGTAAGTTAATGAGTCTACAAACGCTCATATAATTCTATGTCTACCCTAGATCCAAAAACTCACCTCGTTCTAGAATCAATTTCCTAAAGTTCAAACTTAAGGATAAGTCTCCATTTCTCCAATTATCATAGCTTTGATAAAATTTAAATAATTCGATACGCCTAATATTTAATTATCTATTTTAATATATCAAATTTTATATTGTACGATAATAATAACAATTATAATACCAGTGGCAGCCATCACATGAACTTCAAAATAGATTAACCCAAGAAAAAAAATACATGTAACACGAAAACCCATGAAACCTTTTTCAAAATTATAACATAACAGTGAAAACTAATCACAATTCAATAACCTACGCATAATACACGTAACAAGAAAATTGAAAGAAAATTCTAATCTGAAGTCGTTTTCAGAATTGTTTTTCTTTCCTTCTTTGCAATTGTGCAGCTCTTCCTTTATTTTTTATTTTTTTACAAATTAGTTATCATCTTAATTGTCTACCGTAAAATTATAAAACTGGTAAAAGTGACCCACTATTTATTTCATTGTTATTTTCTTTAATCGCCAACCAAATAAACTATTAAAACTACCCCACTAATTTCATAATTATAATTACGAATAGTCCAAAATATCCATTTAGAATTTATCGAAAAGTATTTAATGAAACAAAAAGAGATATAGAAGATAAAAATAATAGAAATAGGGTGACAAGAAGATGAGAGCTTTTCTTATTCAAGTATTTACCAAACCTTCAAGTGTATATAATATGAACCCTTATGACTCTACTTATAGTGTAGCATAGCGGCATACAAAAGGTTAGTCATAAACATGACATTAACATGAATATAATGGAGAGGTTATGAAAGTGAAAGGTTACAAGAATAATGGTTATAAAGGTGGAGGTTATGGAGGTTATGATCATCTTCATAATGAGGAAAATAGTGGAGATAATGGGTGAGTAACTTCTTGATGTAGTGGACATCCACATTATATTGTTTTATAACACTCCCTTGGATGTCCATAGATTATATGCCTTGTTAAAACCTTACTAGGAAAAAACCTTGTGGGGAAAAATTCTAGTGAAGGAAAAAAAGTACACATATCTTCTAATACGCTTTGAATGTTGCCTCGTTAAAAAACTTACCAGGAAAATCCAATTGGGACAAAACCATGGTTAAGGAAAAGAGTACAACACGTATTTTTCTTCCTCTGATAAAAACTTCACTTGATATCTTGAAAACAATGCATTCCAATCTTGTATCACAACTTCTCAAGTATTGATGTTGACAATCTTTAGTGAATAAGTTTAAAAGATTATCACTTGAATGGATCTTTGTACGTCTATCTCATCATTTTGTTGAAGATCATGTGTGAAAAAGACTTTTGGTTAAATATGTTATGTCTGATCTCCTTTGATTATATCCTCCATTCAGTTGAGCTATATATATCATTTTCGTATATGGTGGCTAAAATATCATTTGTCAAAGGAAAATCACATATTTTCTGAATAGGATAGATTATGATTCCAACCAAACACACTCCTGACTTACTTCATTGATAAATATGAGTTGAAGAAGTGGTTACCAATGTTTGTTGAATGCCAATATATTATTGTGACTCCATATGTAAGCAAATAGTTTATTTGCAATCGAGCTTTATGTAGATTAAATAAATATTTTGCATCTACATAATCAAATCGTTTTTGACTCATGAGAGATTGATCAATTTCATTGAAGCTCGTCTTTTCTTCTCAAGGAAAGTCACACATCTTCTAGCATTTGCATAACCATCAATCTGTAAGTGCACCAATTGCACTAATACATAATATTTTAAATCATTTTCATGAGGTTGAAGAAATCCTTTATTTTTGTTAAGCAAGCTCAAAATCATTGAGTACTCAATAGAATTGCTGTAAGACCTTTTAAATACTTTAAGGATTTTCATATAACCTTCATCGTCTAGTTAGACGTAATAAGCAATCATTTTGTATATTCAAGTATCTCATATATTGCCAGACTGAAACAAGTCTATTGCATCCACCACTAAAGAATATATCTCCATTTTATAATGTCAGGATTTTTGCGAAAACTCTCCATTTCTCGATGCACAAACAGTACTTTATATCTTACAGTTATACTTTCGCATAATGATTCATTTGTACCCCACTAACATACATTTTGATCTATGAACTATAAGTTCAAAAACATCACTTTTCTAAGTGAAACAAAATATACTTGGATAGTGCATTTTATTTGGCTAATCATTTATCTGTCCACACTATATGACAGATTCAAATTTAAAATCCTCGTAATCATTTATAGCATTAAGTGCTACTTCATATCAAATATACCGTCGACGGTAATTTTGATATCGATTCCAATACGACATAACTTATCAGATTTCTTCATTTTTTATCATTTTCAGGTACCTGAACCTTTGCCAAGATTTTATGAAGTGTTATGTCATAGTGTTCTTTCAAAGCACTTGCCTCATTATCAGGACCATTTTGATAATTACTCCTCTCCTTCCTCAAGGAGCTTTATGATTGAAATCGATTGGTCTATCACGCTTTTGGCGTACCATAGACTTTGTCCTCCAAAGACTATTTATTCAAGCATTTGCAGTTTAATCAAAATATAGGATCAGCAAATACATTTGGCAAATTATTTGCAACATTTTGCATATGAATTATCTCTTGAACTTCAAGTTCATTTTTTTTAACGAGAATCAAGGATCTAGATAATTCATCCCACACAAAAATCTCAGTTGCTAAACATATCTCCCCCTAATGTTATGACATCTAACATTTACCCCCAACCTTATTTGGGAATCCATTTTTGTGTGTGGTGGAGTAATAAAATCATATATGCACACATCACATTTTTAGATGAAAATTATTTGGTTCCTGACCATGAACCAATTGTGATGGGACAACCTTGTTGGCTTGATGATACATTTTAAATAAACTCATATCATACCAAATTTTATTTGAGAGATTTGTTCTCATAATCAATAGTCTAACTATAATTGGAGGCAAACAATTTATGCTAAATCAACAAGCATTATCAACATGACTTTATAGTTTGGAACCGTGCTCTTAATTTAATAATTCGAGCAAACAATCTTACAAAAATCAATTTGTAAGTTGACACAAATGCACATGTGACCATACCATAGATGCATCTATTAAATCATAATAGTAAACGATCAACATGGCAGGTGAACGGGCCCATATTCACCTTTTTATATGTTCCAAATAATTTTAGGGAATACAATCCCAATCTTAGCTGGTACAATGATCATTTTATCACGAGAACAATCTACAAAAGAGAATTTTTTTGAAGAATCTTTTATTTCTTCAACATATAGCCATGTGAATTCTCAATTTATTTTGCATCACATATGAATCGAAATGGGCAACCGATTATGCCAACTGATATTTATTCTAGTGAACTTCTAGTTTACTTTTGCATGTGAATCCATCATGATGCCCATGTTTGTCTCAACAAACAAGAGGAAAAAAATGGGTGATCTTATACATAAATATTTATAACCCACTTTTGGTGTAATAATTTGAAGATATTAAATCTTCCCATAATTTATAATCTCAATATATTGTTTTTTCTTTTAACTTCTTCTGAAACTTAAAAAGTTTCTTTTAAGACTCACTACAACCTCAATATTATGAACAATTCCATTCCTCCGGATTTGTGTACTACCACAAACTTCACAACGCTATTCTTATGGTGACCATCTCCTTCAAGGAGAATAATATTATTATTGTCATGATTCATATTATCACATGCAAGACTTATTTCTTGATAACCAATGACAAATTTGTTTGGTCATAACCACAACCTTTATAGGAAAGAACTATTTCTTTCTTTTGTCTTTCAATAGTTCATAATTTAACATATCACAATATTTGTGTAGTACAAAATGATCATTTATGTCAAAATATTTTTTTTCAATATCTCAAACCTCCCGTAAAGGTGAGATGTGACATTTATCCAATAATTCATGGATATATTCTTATCCTTAAGAACACGAGTCACATTTTCTTTAAGAAATGAACAATAACCATTTGAACATGCCTTATAAGTTTTTATTAGAAACTCATTGTCATACTTTCACATTTATCAAATTTATGTGACTCACCTCAACATCACTTTAAGAGATCAAATGTACCAAATGTACTATCATTTTATATTCTTTTATTTTGATGGAGGATTTAAAAAATATTCAAATTGAGTTGCACCAACTCATTATGACCAATAACTTTTCATACCACTTTGATGACAAAAACCTACCTTCACACTTAAAGGACCATCTTAAGAACCCAAAATGTTCTTCCTTTTAATTACCACCATTGTTTATTAACATTTTACCACACTTATATTCATACATTTAACCACTTGTCATTTTCAGATATATTATGTCTTGCTACCACATTCACATAAAAGAATGGAGCAAATCAACGGACAAATTTTATGACTTTTGTCAAGAGCATATCAATTTGCTCATCGTCTTTATATAATGTTGGGACTTGAACCCAACGCCTTACCCATAAGAAGACATTTTACGTCATTATTTGTTGGGACCCAACCCAACCCAACATTTTATTACTCATGATGCATCGGGACTCTCACCCGATGTATTGCCCTCTTGGTGCGATAGGACTTGAATCCTTCGTCTTACCCTCAATCAATGACATGATAAACCAAATATAACAGGATTCACCATTGAACCTTAAAAAAAAATATTGTCACTTTGTGGTTAACATGCACAAATAAATATAGAACAAAAGAAACACAATAAAAATATTCTCAACAAAGTATGTATCAATATCTTAAACTTATCAAAACCAAGAGTTACATATAGCATTATATTATATTATGTTTGGTGCATAATTATTAAGGTAGTGAATTACCGTTATAAATCAAAGAATCAATTGCACACTAACGAAAATAATAACTCCAATTACACTAAATTAAAACTGCACACAACCACTATTCCTTTTTCAATTTCTATGAGAATCCAAAATATTTCACACGCAAAATAAAATAATTTAAAAGCTTATGTAATAATCAAAACAGTGAGTATAATCATAAATAAAATATAAAACAAGTTTCACAAACAAAAGAAAGTATATATATAGTCATAGATGAAAAAAAATGCACATTAACAGTAATATGGATCATTCACCTTGTTCACAAGTAAAATATAAAATATATTCCAGAATAACTTACCTTGTATCCGAGAGAAAATAAATACAATTATTTTATCTTCTTTTGTTTACTTTGCTTTAATCTTTCAATGGTAGAACGTTCATGCTGATAACGTGTTGTAAAACTAAAGAAAACTAACAATATAAAGATAAAGAAAAGAAGAATATAAGACAAGAGATATAGAAAATGAAAACAATAGAAATAGGGAGACAAGAAGATGAGAGCTTTTCTTATTCAAGTATTTACCAAACCTTCAAGTGTATACAATATGAACCCTTATGCCTCTATTTATAGTGTAGCATAGAGGCATACAAAAGGTTAGTCATAAACATGACATTAACATGAATATAATGGAGAGGTTATGAAAGTGAAAGGTTACAAGAATAATGGTTATAAAGGTGGAGGTTATGGAGGTTATGATCATCTTCATAATGAGGAAAATAGTGGAGATAATGGGTGAGTAACTTCTTGGTGTAGTGGACATCCACATTTTATATTGTTTTATAACAATTAACACATAAATTAGACATAACTTTTTGTTTTTTACTTTTATTAACTACTAGAGATCTCGATAATTAGACTTCAATGTGGATATCTGATATCAGGTGAAAAATAAAAATCAATTAATTAGGATTATTTGTGAAATATTGTAATGGTTATTCATGAATTAGGAACTGGACTAATGTTTTTGAATGTTCAAATTTAACAAAGACTAATATAAGGAGAAGAATGTCCAAACAATAATTTTGACTAAAAAGGGGGAAAATAATTGACTTGAATAGGAAAAAAATGAATAATTTTTAGATTAGATGAAATTTTATTGAATATATATTATGTTATTGTCCTCCTCAATAAAGTGCTAAATCGACATTTGTGTAGATTTTTAATCTTTTGAGTCAGCTAAGCCTCTTTATTTGAAGTGTGACAAATCAATTGTTTGACTAGTAGTACTAAATGAGTAAATATAATGTAACATGTCCAATGGCAAATAGCTGTTTCTCCGAACATATAATATAAAAGGAACAAAAAAAATAAGATTATGCCCTACTCTTAAAGAATGCACAGCTAAGTGTAAGTTGATTGTGAAGGGAGAAAATTCAAAGATATAACTTGTTTGAAGGGAAAAAATTAAATACCAAATTATATATATTCTATCATGGAAGTTTTTCCAATTAAATAATAATAATAATAATTGTTCGATACATTGTAAATAATATATAATATATTACTTGATGGGAGGGATTTTTCTGAGAAGGGAAAGGAATATTAAATGCTGAAAATTTAATCAAAGTATTTTGGGTAAATTGGTCACTTTTGGTAATTCTAACGACATAATAAATTCAGATTAAAAAATTGAGATATCTTTGTTTTAATGTATTTATGTTATTTTAATTGAACACAAAAGTTAAAACAATAAAAATAGTTTTTTGAAATTATGTTAAAATATAATGTATTAAAATAATTTTTAATTTTGTAGTGTTAAAACATGCTTGATCGATTATGTCGGCTAAAAATTAATGTCCAAAAAAATATTTTTTTAAAAAATAAATTAAAAGGGATAAATAAAATTGAAGAGAGAATCTCCAATGTTATGACAAAAGATTTCTCATTTTTTGAGTTATGAATTTATTTATTAGTACAAAAAGTAAGGAATACTCGTATAAATGAAAAAAATTTGCATGTTTGGGAAACTACGACCGCTCCTCTGAATCATTTTACATGATTCATATATAAAAAAATAGATATTTTATTTTATTTTAGTTAGTTAGTTATTTTAACAAATTTAATATAAGCTTAAGTTTTTAATACAACTAGTTAACATGTTCGCGCTTCACGCGATCCTAATAACTATTTTAAAAATAATTTCTTTTATAAATTAGCATGTAGTAAAAAAGAAGAAATATGATCAATACTTAATAAAAGATATAAAATATTTATAATTATTGTTTCAATTTATAAGATATTATTTTGTATTATTTTGTTAGGGTAAAAAGAACATATTTTATATATTAAAAAAAAATGCTAACTTAATTTTCTGCTTAATTTTTTGGATCATCAAATGAAACGTAAATAATCAATCCTCCTCATTTTTTAAAAGTATGGATGCTTATTTTTATATAAGGAACTACTGAACTTAGATCTTTTTAAATATAGTTCTTTAATATGATTTATTTAACAAAAAAACATACTTGTTAGGTACATAATATAGTCTTTATTTTTTAAAAAGATTGTGCAAGTTAAAATATGAAAATTAACAAAAACAAAACATGTCAATAGTAATACAAAGGAAAGAACGACTAACTATCTTAATCAAATAAAATATAAATATAAAAAAATGTAATAATAAAATTGAAAAGCAATAAATATTAATATTTCAACAAACAACTCGATACAAAATTATAGTCATTTTTATTTATTCTAATTACCAAAGAATAATGATACAAATAATAAATAGTGAATATTTTAACTCTTGAGAAGTTACAAAACTCACTAAATGTATAATTATTTAGAGAAAATCACAATTTAAATAATGACAAAAAAAGCAAAGAATGGGAGAAAAAGAATAGGTAGGACTTTTAGTATATAAGAGTTTCTGCTATTTTTTGTTTTTATATCATATTGAAATTATTTATTAATTTTTTTTCGTCTTCATACAAATTATTTATCTTTTTGTTTACTCAATATATTTCACTAAAATGATATTTCAATTCATTTTAGTGTGTATTTTGTATGTTTTGTTGTGGCCATTTTATTCAAGTACTAAAAAGTTAGGAAAAAAAATATTTCACTATTTTAGTACAAAATTTTAAAAATCTCAAGTTTTAATAAATAATACATGCTTCCTCTATTTCAAAATAAGTGAATTTGTTGAGCCTTTTTTCGTAGTTCAAAATAAGTGAATTGTTCCAAGTTTAAGAGAGATATTGAAAAATTCTTCCATTTTTTGCCCTCATTTAAAGTCTTAAATAATTATAAAAGAAATGAATTTCTAAGTACAAAATATGTACATAAAGTCATCAGAAAAATAAATTATTTATTTTTAAAGTTATTTAGAGAGCTCATTTATGAAATAGATAAATGTCTTCATTTTGAGTAAATTTAATATATGATGTAAATGAACGAGAAATGGAAAAAAGTCTTAAAAAGAGAGATAAAGAATTAAGTGTGAGATGGATAGATAAAAAGAATTGTGAGTGTGAAATAGATCAACCCGCTAATAAAAAGAACAAAGCAACATAGTAGTATTTTCTTATTAATTTTAAACAAAATTAGAGTATGTCTTGTTTCCAAAATTTTGCAACCACAAATAAAGAAAAAACATATGCTTCCATGAAAATGTTCTACGTGCAAATCTTGAATAGTTGATGTGCAAATGATAGACTAAAATTTAAATTCATTATATTTTGGAAAACTAAATGTAGAGATAATGAATAAAATCGTAGAAAGGAGTTGAGGAGATATATCATTTAATTAGAAAAAGTGATTAAACAAAGGCTAAGTTCTTGTAATTTATGAGATATAATAAGCTGTAATAAACATTATAATATTTTTTAGTTATCAAACAAATTAATTAATGAAGAGAGTAAACTAATTTTTTCAGTTTCATAATCAACTTAAACAAATATCAATTTTCTCTATAACTTAAGAAAATATGATCATTGTAATTGAATATTGGCAGAACAAACTTGGTTCATTCTGAAAATTTTCATTAAATTAGAAGAATTAAATATTTTATGAAATTTGAGTCCCACAATTATATATATAGAGTAATTTTACACAAGTGTTAACAAATACGCAACAAAAACTTCATGTAGGGGATCTCATCTCCTTTTTAGTCAATTCAAAATCCACAAAAGAAAAAAAATGTGTTATATCATCTAAATTAGAATGTAAAGAAGCGGATAAAGCAAATCAAAATGATGGAATATTCTTGATCGAGAAATTATGTCATATTAACATGTTATATACATAATATATATCGATATAGAATATGGATTGTATATCCAAAAGACAAAAGTTTATATAATGATAATATCAAAAAGTTTCTTTAAGCAACAAAAAATTCGTGGAAGATCATGTTGCGCTTGATAACAAAAAGTGTGCTTTGTAATATAATCTTGTTCTTTAAGGGTACATATCTTGATGGATAAATAATTAATTGAAAAATTATATAAGCAACAATAAGTGCATCTATATATATATATAAATTATTGAAACTAATACTTTTTCAAATTTTACTCTGACCAACTCTTGATGAATCTCCCACCGCCGTTAAACTTTCTTCTTCATTTTGATGACTTGTATCAAATTAATTTTTGATCGTCTCTTCTGACGAATCTTACACCACCTTTAAACTTTCTTCTTCATCTTGATAAAAGTTTTGTTTGGCTATTGTAACAAAAGAAGAAATTCTAAAAGAATATATCTATAAGCTTCAATATTCTTCATAGAAGCTGAAAAACAAAAACAAATATTAATAATATGAAGTTGGAGAAAATAAAAATGGATATACAACAACACCATAGATGATTGTTATTTATAGATGAGAATTAAGTAGAAGCAAGTTGAGAAGACATCTTATTTAATTAGAGAATTCAAATAGATGGAGTTTTTTTTTTGTAACTTTTATGTGATATAATTATGTGTAATAAATATGATTGTATTTATTAATTTTTTAATAAATTGATTAATGAAAAACATGAATTAAAAAACTCAAAAAAGGGAAAAAAAAGATAAATAGTTTTCTAGTTCATTGAGAGGTGCCATATCACCTTGTTTATATATAGCTTTATATACAGAATTTTGTATTTAATTAAGTAATACACATTTTATATAAATTTAATAATAAAAATAAAATATTTAAAAAATATTTTTCTTTCGTAATTGTAATTAGAAGAAGGGCAAAAAATTAAAGAAATATTTTTTTATGAATAACAGAAATTAGAGAGGTATGAATTATGAATAATTAGTCTTTGTAAGTTGGCATGTGAAGAGTCTTTGTTGTAAATGTTTTTCCATTAGTATAATACTTATTGTAATAAATTAAATAATGACTTTTGTAATAAAATAATTAATTTAAATAAGAAAGAAAAGCCAAGAAAATGAGAAAAAATATAAATACATGTGGAGATTATATAGAGGTTTCACATCACCTTGTCTATGATTCTCCTTTATATTATATTAAGATTAGGATTGTTAATTTTATGATTAAAATAATAAAATATTAATTAATGACTATTTTCAATATTAACTAATAAAGAATATTTTAAAAATAGTCTAAAAAATTGAATAATTAAATCAAACTGATAAATAAAAATTATCTCAATAATTCAATTAATTTAAAATGAATGTAGTAGTAAAACAAGCAATTTCCAAGACAAATTGGCGTTTTCATGTGTACCTACACACTTTCCAAGACACTTCTATTTTCTTACAATTTCATTTATTACTATTGACTTAATTTGAGCATTACACTTCTAGATGCATTCCTTAAAACATTTTCATCTCTAATTTGTTGCCTATAAATAACTTATTTTTTTCTTCATAAACTCATACTTCTCTTCATTCCATTACTTTTTATATTTTATTAACAATTATCAATGACTCGTTTTGCTACAATGCTTTTGGTTGCTTTGGTTTTCATGTTAGTTTGTGTTGCACCATGTTTTGAATCAAGAAAACAATTGAAAAAAAATCATGTTATAACAGTTTCTAGTCTTGAAACTAGTAATGTTGATCGTAAGTTTAAATCGTTTCATAGTCCTGGAATAGGCCATGGTGGTAATCCTCCTTTGAGGTCATCCTCGAGATCCGGAAGTGGTCATTACAAAGAGATGTTCACATCAATTTAGTACAAGTTCATCAAAATGTATAAGGAAACTTAAGAGAGATGGTCATATTAGTATAAATTTTGAATGTTTTCAATATTTTAGAATTCATTAATACAATGTATTGTTTTGATATCAATATTCTAAAATTTTGCTATGTTTGAAAGATATATTTTCTATGGTACATTTCTCATATTAAAACTTTATTTTTAATATCTATTTTTAAGAATATACGTTTTTCTTTATTTTTTTGTTGTCTTCTTCTCCATAGCAATAAAAATAAAAATAAAATTCCTCTACCATTCACCATCTCAAAATCATCATTGTCACCACCATCTTCACCAGATTCACCATGGTTGATTTCACACAAGCTTTTAAAATCTCATGTAAGAAGTTTTTATAAACCATTCAAATCAATTTAAAGTAAAATGAGATCTATTTATATCACCTAAAAATAGGATTTGGATCATATCTGGAAAAAAAAATCAATTTAGGTTTACATCAAACCCAATTGAACTCTCAAATAAGATTTTTTTTAATTTTATAGATCCTTTAATTATCAATCTCAAATCTCAAGTAACCAATTACAAGTTTCTTCCTCATTTTTCCGGAGAGAATTTGCACTTGTTCTTCGTCTCTATATCGCTCCCCTCACTTTTTTTAGTTTTCCTTTCTCCATTACTACCAGTCAAAAGCTACCATTGTTGCTTCCTCCGAAGAAACGTCACCATTGTCGCTGCCTCAAATGAAACGCCACCATTGTCACTGCTTCCGACGAGACGCCACTGCTGCCTCCGGCGAAACACCACCATTGTCATCGCCTTAGACGAAACTCAAAACACCAACAAAAACCTTCCCACACCTCCTCTCATCTCTCTCTTGTTCATCATAATCCAATTTTGATGGACTTTGGTGTTTAAAGTAATGGTGAAGTTACTTTAGAAATTTGAAGAAATTGGGAAAGAAATTGCTTTAGGATTTGAAGAAATTGGAAGAGTATAGGAAAAAGGAAAAGGAATTATAAGAAAATTTAAAAAAAAAATTAATTAAATTTCCACGTGTCGAACACGTGAAATACACAGATCAATATAGATGTGATTGTGGCTTTTCAAGGGTGTAATTATTTTAGTTTTATAAAATTCAGGGGGGTGATAGGACCCCCGTAAAGTATGAGTGTGTAGTTGGGAATCTGGCTATAGATTGGGGAGGCTTTTGGCCATTTTCTCTATATTATAAGCTATATGTTAGAAAAACGAAGTCACGCCTCTCTTTGGTCAAGGATTCTATTCATCTTTTCCTCAATATTTTGACAATTTTTCATATTTTTCTACTTACTTATTATTGTACAATGAATAAAAATATCAATTATACTCCTCTATTTATTGTGATACTTCATGTTAGAGGTCTCAAGTTTGAAACACATTGCCAACGAAAGCAAGGGGTTTACCTTCTGGATCGAGCTCGTTGCATCGTACTTGCCTAATGTGGGTTACCTCTCCTATGTGGTTAGAGAGATATTGCGTACGAACGAGTGTCTTACCCTGTACGCAACAAAATGGTAAATATAAATCACAATCAAAATCACATTAAATATATTGGATGAAGAAACACGTTGAAATATACAAATTCACTGTATATATTATATATATACATGTGCCTTTAATGATCAATGTGCATTTTCTAGTCCTTCTTCATTTCTCTCTAAACTTGATTTTTAATTTTCCAGATTCAATATTGATATTTAAATTAAATCAAATTATTTAAATTTTTGTTGCGTAAGATTTATTCAAAAGAAAATATTATTTAATAGGATTTTTTTTATTGTTGTTACGATTTAAAGTCAAATCTCTAATAAAGAAGTTTCTGCACGAACTGTCGTTCTTATTTTTGAAGTGATATTTCATTTTTATTCTGTAATTTAATAGTTTTTAATTTTTTGCTCTCGTGTTTTATTTAATAAAAAGATTAAGATGAAGTATTTTTATCTAGCCAGAATCAATTGCTTGGTTTAAGAGACAATTTGAATTGATTTACAAGTTGACCAAATCTATTTTAAATGATTGATAACGTTTTAAATAATTAAAAATAAGTTTAAAAAGACTTAAAAATTTATTATTTTTACTTAAAAATTATTGAAGTTTGATTATTATTTTTTTGACTTAAAAACTTTTTTTTGTCATTCCAAACAGGCTCTAATTGTAGAGAACTTTGACCTCGTTGACATAATTTTGTAGGAATTTTTCAGATTTCATTGTAGTATTCAGACGGCCATAAAAAACTTATTCATCTAATATAAATTAATGTCATATATACCAAAATATATTTAATTTTATGAATTTAAACATGTCATATAGTGAAAGTAAAGTGTTGTAAAAATTATAATTTAAAACATCAGATAAAAAAGATATTTATTTTCTTAAATTTTTTAGAAGTCATCGAATTGAATTAAGCATATATTAATCGTAGAGCAAGAGGTCCAATAAGAGATGGGAACAGCAAACGCCGGCGGCTTAGTACGATCTCTAGTTTAATTAATCTAGTCCTACACAATTACCCAAAGCAAAACTCTTCTTTATCTTAAATTTTAATTAATACTAATTAATGAACTATAGTCTTGATTTCTTAAAGGTTTCATCTTTTATTGTCTATAAATAACATGTTTTTTCTTAATAAACTTACATTACTTCTTTTTTTTCCTCTTCTTTTTTTAACTAGACATCACTCTCCAATAAGTGATGGCTCGTTTTGCAATATTTAAGCTTTTGGTTACTATGTTAGTTTGTGCTGCACCATGTTTTGAAGCAAGAACACAATTGAACAACATGGATAAGGAGAAGGTCACTAACATTGCTTCTTCGGCCCCTCGTGTTTATGGCAACTTGAATGCTGGACCTAGTCCTGGAGCTGGTCATTCTGGTCCACCTCCTTAAATTGATCCTGTTTATGGCAACTTGAATACTGGACCTAGTCCTGGAGCCGGACATTTTGGCCCGCCTCCTAGAACTAACCATGTTTATGGCAACTTGAATACTGGACCTAGTCCTGGAGCCGGTCATTCTGGTCCACCTCCTAGAATGGGCTATGTTTATGGAAATTTGAATACTGGACCTAGTCCTGGAGCCGGACATTCTGGCCCACCTCCTAGAATTGTCATGTTTATGGAAACTTGATTACTGGACCTAGTCCTGGTGCCGGACATTCTGGCCCACCTCCTAGAATTAATCATGTTTATGGCAACTTGAATACTGGACCTAGTCCTGGAGCTGGACATTCTGGCCCACCTCCTAGAATTGGCTATGTTTATGGCAACTTGAATACTGAACCTAGTCCTGGAGCCGATCATTCTGGTCCACCTCCTAGAATTGGTCATGTTTATGGCAACGTGAATACTGGACCTAGTCCTGGAGCTAGACATTCTGGCCCACCTCTTAGAACTAACCATGTTTATGGCAACTTGAATACTGGACCTAGTCCTGGTGCCGGACATTCTGGCCCACCTCCTAGAACTGGCCATGTTTATGGCAATTTGAATACTGGACCTGAAGCCGGACATTCTGGCCCACCTCCTACAATTGGCCATGTTTATGGAAATTAGTTAATGTGCAAATTTTGATTTTGCAGTAGTATTCAATATATTAAGTAAAATATTATGTGAAAGTTTGTTCATGGTTTTGTATGATCATTTATGAATTAATGATATATTTGATCAACATGTGCTTGCTAGTTATTATTTTTTGCATGGACTAAATGTTCCAAAGGTCTTAACTAAATGTTGTAGGAAGTAGTATGCATATAAAATGCTAATGATTGCTTAGACTTAGTTAAGGATAAATTGATATACTAAGTGGGACATCTCTTTTTTAATCCGTAAAATTATTCTTTTTATAATTTAAATTTAGTAATTAACAATAATTTTATTTTTAGGTATTTAAGAGAAGTAAATTTATTATTTTTGATAGAAAATGTTTTCTTTCGTATCGAATACACTATTATCCTCGATCACCTAAATCTACATGAAGGTGTCATAAAATTTAAAGTTGTGGCGAAAGTAATTATCTTATATTTGGGAGAATTCAACATATATATCACTCAAAATTACATTAAATATATTTAATACAAAAACAACTTAAAAGAGTACTTCATGACAATATGATTTTCATTATTAAGTTAAGTTTTCATGTGTGCACAAGCAAATCTCTTCTTTTTTCTTACCATTTCAATTATAACTCTTAACCTAACTTGAGCTTTACGCCTCTAGATATATTTCTCAAAAAAATTTAAGTATAATTTGTTACTTATAAATAACTTCTTTTTTTCATAATAAACTCAGTTCTTGTCATTCCATTACTTGTACATTTTAATAATTATCAATGGCTTGTTTTGCAATTAAAATTATCTTATTTATGTGGGAGAAATTCCACCTATCTCACAGTCAAAATTACAAAATTCAATTAAGAAACTGAAAAAAATATATTAAAATACTAAATTCACGAATGGGTGCATTTTTAAAAATAATATCAGTCTAAGTTTAAACAAAATCAATGAAGACCAAACTTGATAAATTTTTAAATACTTGAAGAGCTAAACCCAACAAGTTTATATTTAAGGTTTCCTTTTGGACGTATTACTACTCCTTCTATTTTGACAGCTGAACTAAGAAGTAGTATATAATAGCGGTAATTTTAGCAAACCACCCTTATTAAATATAAATCATCAAAATATTTATAAGAAAAAATAGAACTTAATAGCAAAGATTAAAATAAATACAATATAATTAATCACTAGCTAATTTTATAGTCTAAATAAATATAATTTGGAGAAAGTATATGAGAAACTATTTATAATATTTTTCTCAATTTAAAGGAGAAACATTGAGGTAATGTGACAACCTTTCTGTGACCTCCTTTCATACTAATTTTTTTTTCTCTTTTTTCAAGATCTTTTTCTTAATTATTTTCATAAAATAATATTATTATTTTTTTAAAAAAAAGAGTACGCTTTAAGTTTAGCAATCATATTAGCATGCTATTGCTATAATTTTGCTATTGCGCTCCATAGCAAATATTGTTTGCACTTTAAAAGTCGCAGACATCTTTGATTTGCATAAATCGCAGGCATCTGATTTGTATAAAATCGCAGACATCTGATTTGTATAAATCATAGCGATTTGTATAAATCAGGCGTTTGTGTCTACGAAAATTGCGTTTTCATATGTCTATGGTCTTTGTGATTGTATATCTGCATAAAAATTGAATTTGTATACAATTGAATCGAGTTAAAACAATTCTATTTGTTTATCAAATCTCTCTCTTTATGCAAACACAAATTATACATTTACAAACACAAATTTATATATTGTATTTTGTATAATTTGTGTTGTACAAAACGAGAAAGAGAGAAACGCAAAAGAGAACTATGGAGGAGAAGATTCGTACTGTGTAATTATAAGTGTAGGACGAAGTGATATATATTGAATTTGTATAAATAGTTTTCTCACACTTTATAAAAACACAAACACAATTTATGCATTTGTGCTTATATAAAGTGAGAGAGGCGAAGGAGAGTGGCGAGTGAGATCAGGGAGAGTGGCAAGCGAAATCAGGGAGAGTGACCAGCTAGATTTATGGGGAGGGAGGCGAATGGAAAAATGTTTGTTACAAACTAGAATTAAATGAAATGGTGGTTATAACATTTAATTTAAATTAATAGTTTGTTCTTTTACATAATTTTCCCAATAATAAATTCAAATCATATTTACTATTCTAATTATATTTATCGAGTTACAAAAAATCTCCATCTATTTATATTTCTCTACTTAAATAACATGTCTCTTCAATTCATTTCTTATCAAATCTATAATTAACAATCATCCATGCAGATGTTGAATATTCATTTTTCATTCTTTCATCCAGTATAGTTTTTTTCTCTTTTTTCTTATAAACTTTTATTCTTCATCTTCCAAAAAACATTACTACTCCTATTTTGACGGCTGAACTATGAAGTAGTAAATAATAGCGGTAATTTTAGCAAACCACCCTTATTAAATATAAATCATCAAAATATTTTTTTAAAAAAAAATAGAACTTAATAGCAAAGGTTAAACTAAACACAATATAGTTAATTATTCATTAATTTTATAGTCTGAATAAATATAATTTGGAGGATGTATATAAGAAATTATTTATAATATTTTTCTCAATTTGAAGGAGAAACATTGAGGTAATGTGACAACCTTTCTGTGACCTCCTTTCATACCTATTTTTTTTCTCTTTTTTGAGATTTTTTTCTTAATTATTATCATAAAATAATATTATTATTTTTAAAAAAAGAAAGAGTACGCTTTAGCTTTAGCAATCATAAAAATCATATTAGCATGCTATAGCTACAATTCTGTTATTTGCGCTCCATAGCAAATATTATTTGCATTTTAAATGTCGCAGACATCTTTGATTTGCATAAATCGCAGGCATCTGATTTGCATAAAATCGCAGACATCTTATTTGTATAAATCACAGCGATTTGTATAAATCAGGCGTTTGTGTCTACGAAAATTGTGTTTTCATATGTCTATGGTCTTTGTGATTGTATATCTGCATAAAAATTGAATTTGTATACAATTGAATCGAGTTAAAACAATTATATTTGTTAATCAAATCTCTTTCTTTATACGAACACAAATTATACATTTACAAACACAAATTTATACATTGTATTTTGTATAATTTGTGTTGTACAAAATGAGAAAGAGAGAAACGCAAAAGAGAACTATGGAGGAGAAGATTCGTACTGTGTAATTATAAGTGTATAGGACGAAGTGATATATTGTATTTGTATAAGTAGTTTTCTCTCACTTTATACAAACACAAACATAATTTATGCATTTGTGTTTGTATAAAGTGAGAGAGACGAAGGAGAGTGGCGAGTGAGATCAGGGAGAGTGGCAAGCGAGAGATCAGGGAGAGTGGCAAGCTAGAGATCAGGGAGAGTGTGGGGAGAGAGGCGAATGGAAAAATGTTATGTTACAAACTAGAATTAAATGAAATGGTGGTTATAACATTTAATTTAAATTAATAATTTGTTTTTTTTACATAATTTTCCCAACAATAAATTCAATCATATTTACTATTCTAATTATATTTATCGAGTTACAAAAAACCTCCATCTATTTATATTTCTCTACTTAAATAACATGTCTCTTCAATTCATTTCTTATCAAAACTATAATTAACAATCATCCATGCATATGTTGATATTCATTTTTCATTCTTTCATCCAATATAATTTTTTTCTCTTTTTTCTTATAACTTTTACTCTTCATCTTCCAAAAGAAATCACAGAAAAGATAGTGGAATGACATGTCCTTTCCTTTGATGACGATCAAAGATATATTCTTAAAAGATTCATTAAGAAGAGATGTTCACATTATTTTAATATAAGTTCATCAAAATAAAGATGAAAGCTTAATTATGTTGAAATTAAGATTGATATAGAGATATGGTCATATTAGTCTAATGTTTGAATATTTCTAATACATTAAAAATTTATTAATGTAATGTATTGTTTTGATTTGATCAATATTTTAAAATTCTGCTATAGTTGAAAGGTATATTATCTATGGTACATTTCTCATAGCTATTTTGTGCTTAAAAATCTTTCTGTTATAAGCTATATGTTAGAAAAGTGAAGTTGTACATCTCGTTGGCCGATGATTCTATATATCTTTTTCCTCTATTTTTTAACAAACATAATTTTCTACTTACTTATTATTGTAAAAATATATATATATATATATATATATATATATATATCGATTTCTACTCTTCTATATATTATTATATACTTAAATATCTCAAAAGATATTTGCTCTCATTATTATCCTTTATTACAAAAAAATAAATAAAAAATAAAAAACAGTCTCAATATCTACTATTTCAATTTTTTACGATATTGTCTCTTTTTCTTTTCTTTTCTTTTCTTTTTTTTTTTTGCATTTTTTCCTCTTTCAATTTTTTTAAATGAAGTTAATTTACTTGATTTCTTAACAAAACTTAAACACCCAACAAATTATACTATATATTGAACTTCAACTTTAGTTAATACTTAACTCATTTTCTTTAAATTTTCATATTTATAACCCCTAAATATATAACTTCAAAATTTTAGATATCTTATGATATTACTATAATTTTATCTATATAAATCTATATTTTTTGTTTCATAATATTGCTAATCAAGATTATTATTTTCATATTTTAAATAGTTATATTCTTTATTATTGTTGTGGTATCACATTTATACTTTAGATTGACTCCATCAAAAGACTCATATTTGTGGGAGCCAGATAAAAGTTCAAAAATATATGCATTGATAGTGTAATTGTTTTTCATCTTTCTTTTTGTGACTAAGGACTTTACAAAATGTGTTGTTATTTTTCTCTTTTCACTTACTTTTTTCATAAGTTCGAGATTATTATTTTTTGAATTTAGGTTCTTATAACTTTTTAAATAGTAGCAAATTACATTTTCATTTAGGCTCAAATTAGTTATTTGTAACTTTGTCGGAACATATCAAACTAAGACAACATAAGTTTATAATTTTACAACTAGTGGCTCAAAAGAAATGCATATGTAATATTTAAATACGCAGTTCTTAAGTTTTTCTTGTGGTGAAGAACCATTCACATTTTCTTATAATTTGTTCATTTCGTCTATTTTTAAATAATTACCAAAAGAATAGTGTAAGATATACACAAAAATTAGCAATAGAAATTTATTTAGACAACGAAGAAAAATAAGAGAAATAACAAGGACAATGAAAGACTTAAATATCAAAGGAGAAATAAAATAGAAATACTTATATCTCTTTCCTCCTATTTTTAGTTCATCACTTTTTTATTAAAAGGAAGATTCATCAGACAATATATTTATCATTTAGTAAAAACGAGAAAAAAAGTCTTTAAATATTTTTAATCGAATCATATCTATTAATATTATAATAAAAGCAAAATGGTGTAATGAACTTTTATATTTGTATATTCTTTTGTAGACCTTTTGTCAACATAATCCTTAAACTCGTTAAAACATTATATATTAAACATTTTTCTCATCAGATTTTTGGGTGTGTAATCTAACCTCTTACAGCTGTAATTTCATGTCATTTTTCAATGACACATCAGAAAGTAAATATTAAGAAAATAAAAAAACTAAATATTTTATTTTTTTAAAATTTGAATTTTTCTAAATTGTCATGTTCCTCAACCTTCATATATTCTTACAATTTGAGAACCAAATTCATGTTAAATATATGAAATTCTTCTTTATTTGACTTGAAAGATCAACTACAAGTTTTTTAAACGAGCCTCAGTCACAAATTTAAATTAATTTCACAAATTTATAAGACCAATTTAATTAGTTCAAGGGTCCAGTTTATAAAGTATAGAGCAAAAAAGTTTAGAGTATAAACGCATACAAGCACAAGGGTTTATCGGACAAAAATAACTTAGCCTTTTAATTTTGAAAAATATTTGATAGTAAAATGTAATTTATTTAAGCTAATTCTACAAAAATATTTGTACTGTGATGTCACGATCCAAAATGAGTCATGAGTGGCACCCACACTTAACCTTCTAAGTGGGCGAACCAAGAAATTTAAACCCCAACATATATCAATAATTCAACTATGTAAATCAATAAAATGCGAAAGCTCAAAACATACTAAAGTAACCAATCCGATAAACATCTAGAGCCTAACACTTGTTATCCCCAAAATTTGAAAATCCTCACAACAAGGACATTAGTTCTCAATTGCCAAATCTAAAAGTATTAAAGATATCAAAATAAGTAAATAAGATAGTCCATGTCCGAAATTTAAGGTCATCATGACATGAATGAAAGAATCCAACACGAACTAGAATTAATAGCTAACCCTTAAATTGGATGTGGTGGAGATTGGCTAGAGCTTAGAGCGAGTTGAAGTCGATGGTATACTTGCTGCACTCCACAAAAGAAAAAAAAAAAGAAAACACAAGTAGGGGTCAGTACAAGGAACATGTATTGAGTAGGTATCATCGGCCAACCCAAAATAGAAACCAATATATATTGAATAATATTATAAAATCAACTATGATACTTGGCAGGTGGCAAGCAACAAATAACATGAAGCCGTGACAACAACACCATAGTAACTACACAATCAATCACAATATCAAGCACACATATGAGACTCATGCCTCCACACCATACTCATTTGAAAAATGGGTTCTTTGAGATTGGGTACATTAAGTTAATTCAAGATTTCTTTCCTTTAATGTTATCGTGTCGTAACGTGACACTCCGATTCAATTATACCGTGTCGGAACGTGATACTCCGATCCAATAATACTGTGTCAGAACGTGACACTCAGATCTAATAGTACCGTGTTGGAACGTGACACTCCGATCCAATTATCTCATTAATTTATTTCATCAAGCCTTCTTATTCAAGGCATCACTTTGATGAAAATGGTTCAAGATTATAAATTTCACGATCTCAGGATTTTAGGCCAATCACAAACAACACAACCAAGCTATACAACCACACAATCAAGTACAGAGAAAACTTTACAATATCACTCGATACATATCAATCGCTATTGAGAGTCTATCTATCAAATAGAAATAATCATAACCTACCTCCACCGAAGAATCGAAGCCAGACAAATTACTTCTTCAATGCTTTTCCCTTTTGTCAATGCCTCTAAATCTTTTCAATCTATCAAGTATATATGCACAATTTGTAAGTTAATGAGTCTACAAACGCTCATATAATTCTATGTCTACCCTAGATCCAAAAACTCACCTCGTTCTAGAATCAATTTCCTAAAGTTCAAACTTAAGGATAAGTCTCCATTTCTCCAATTATCATAGCTTTGATAAAATTTAAATAATTCGATACGCCTAATATTTAATTATCTATTTTAATATATCAAATTTTATATTGTAAGATAATAATAACAATTATAATACCAGTGGCAGCCATCACATGAACTTCAAAATAGATTAACCCAAGAAAAAAAATACATGTAACACGAAAACCCATGAAACCTTTTTCAAAATTATAACATAACAGTGAAAACTAATCACAATTCAATAACCTACGCATAATACACGTAACAAGAAAATTGAAAGAAAATTCTAATCTGAAGTCGTTTTCAGAATTGTTTTTCTTTCCTTCTTTGCAATTGTGCAGCTCTTCCTTTATTTTTTATTTTTTTACAAATTAGTTATCATCTTAATTGTCTACCGTAAAATTATAAAACTGGTAAAAGTGACCCACTATTTATTTCATTGTTATTTTCTTTAATCGCCAACCAAATAAACTATTAAAACTACCCCACTAATTTCATAATTATAATTACGAATAGTCCAAAATACACTTTTAGAATTTATCGAAAAGTATTTAATGAAACAAAAAGAGATATAGAAGATAAAAATAATAGAAATAGGGTGACAAGAAGATGAGAGCTTTTCTTATTCAAGTATTTACCAAACCTTCAAGTGTATATAATATGAACCCTTATGACTCTACTTATAGTGTAGCATAGCGGCATACAAAAGGTTAGTCATAAACATGACATTAACATGAATATAATGGAGAGGTTATGAAAGTGAAAGGTTACAAGAATAATGGTTATAAAGGTGGAGGTTATGGAGGTTATGATCATCTTCATAATGAGGAAAATAGTGGAGATAATGGGTGAGTAACTTCTTGATGTAGTGGACATCCACATTATATTGTTTTATAACACTCCCCTTGGATGTCCATAGATTATATGCCTTGTTAAAACCTTACTAGGAAAAAACCTTGTGGGGAAAAATTCTAGTGAAGGAAAAAAAGTACACATATCTTCTAATACGCTTTGAATGTTGCCTCGTTAAAAAACTTACCAGGAAAATCCAATTGGGACAAAACCATGGTTAAGGAAAAGAGTACAACACGTATTTTTCTTCCTCTGATAAAAACTTCACTTGATATCTTGAAAACAATGCATTCCAATCTTGTATCACAACTTCTCAAGTATTGATGTTGACAATCTTTAGTGAATAAGTTTAAAAGATTATCACTTGAATGGATCTTTGTACGTCTATCTCATCATTTTGTTGAAGATCATGTGTGAAAAAGACTTTTGGTTAAATATGTTATGTCTGATCTCCTTTGATTATATCCTCCATTCAGTTGAGCTATATATATCATTTTCGTATATGGTGGCTAAAATATCATTTGTCAAAGGAAAATCACATATTTTCTGAATAGGATAGATTATGATTCCAACCAAACACACTCCTGACTTACTTCATTGATAAATATGAGTTGAAGAAGTGGTTACCAATGTTTGTTGAATGCCAATATATTATTGTGACTCCATATGTAAGCAAATAGTTTATTTGCAATCGAGCTTTATGTAGATTAAATAAATATTTTGCATCTACATAATCAAATCGTTTTTGACTCATGAGAGATTGATCAATTTCATTGAAGCTCGTCTTTTCTTCTCAAGGAAAGTCACACATCTTCTAGCATTTGCATAACCATCAATCTGTAAGTGCACCAATTGCACTAATACATAATATTTTAAATCATTTTCATGAGGTTGAAGAAATCCTTTATTTTTGTTAAGCAAGCTCAAAATCATTGAGTACTCAATAGAATTGCTGTAAGACCTTTTAAATACTTTAAGGATTTTCATATAACCTTCATCGTCTAGTTAGACGTAATAAGCAATCATTTTGTATATTCAAGTATCTCATATATTGCCAGACTGAAACAAGTCTATTGCATCCACCACTAAAGAATATATCTCCATTTTATAATGTCAGGATTTTTGCGAAAACTCTCCATTTCTCGATGCACAAACAGTACTTTATATCTTACAGTTATACTTTCGCATAATGATTCATTTGTACCCCACTAACATACATTTTGATCTATGAACTATAAGTTCAAAAACATCACTTCTCTAAGTGAAACAAAATATACTTGGATAGTGCATTTTATTTGGCTAATCATTTATCTGTCCACACTATATGACAGATTCAAATTTAAAATCCTCGTAATCATTTATAGCATTAAGTGCTACTTCATATCAAATATACCGTCGACGGTAATTTTGATATCGATTCCAATACGACATAACTTATCAGATTTCTTCATTTTTTATCATTTTCAGGTACCTGAACCTTTGCCAAGATTTTATGAAGTGTTATGTCATAGTGTTCTTTCAAAGCACTTGCCTCATTATCAGGACCATTTTGATAATTACTCCTCTCCTTCCTCAAGGAGCTTTATGATTGAAATCGATTGGTCTATCACGCTTTTGGCGTACCATAGACTTTGTCCTCCAAAGACTATTTATTCAAGCATTTGCAGTTTAATCAAAATATAGGATCAGCAAATACATTTGGCAAATTATTTGCAACATTTTGCATATGAATTATCTCTTGAACTTCAAGTTCATTTTTTTTAACGAGAATCAAGGATCTAGATAATTCATCCCACACAAAAATCTCAGTTGCTAAACATATCTCCCCCTAATGTTATGACATCTAACATTTACCCCCAACCTTATTTGGGAATCCATTTTTGTGTGTGGTGGAGTAATAAAATCATATATGCACACATCACATTTTTAGATGAAAATTATTTGGTTCCTGACCATGAACCAATTGTGATGGGACAACCTTGTTGGCTTGATGATACATTTTAAATAAACTCATATCATACCAAATTTTATTTGAGAGATTTGTTCTCATAATCAATAGTCTAACTATAATTGGAGGCAAACAATTTATGCTAAATCAACAAGCATTATCAACATGACTTTATAGTTTGGAACCGTGCTCTTAATTTAATAATTCGAGCAAACAATCTTACAAAAATCAATTTGTAAGTTGACACAAATGCACATGTGACCATACCATAGATGCATCTATTAAATCATAATAGTAAACGATCAACATGGCAGGTGAACGGGCCCATATTCACCTTTTTATATGTTCCAAATAATTTTAGGGAATACAATCCCAATCTTAGCTGGTACAATGATCATTTTATCACGAGAACAAACTACAAAAGAGAATTTTTTTGAAGAATCTTTTATTTCTTCAACATATAGCCATGTGAATTCTCAATTTATTTTGCATCACATATGAATCGAAATGGGCAACCGATTATGCCAACTGATACTTATTCTAGTGAACTTCTAGTTTACTTTTGCATGTGAATCCATCATGATGCCCATGTTTGTCTCAACAAACAAGAGGAAAAAAATGGGTGATCTTATACATAAATATTTATAACCCACTTTTGGTGTAATAATTTGAAGATATTAAATCTTCCCATAATTTATAATCTCAATATATTGTTTTTTCTTTTAACTTCTTCTGAAACTTAAAAAGTTTCTTTTAAGACTCACTACAACCTCAATATTATGAACAATTCCATTCCTCCGGATTTGTGTACTACCACAAACTTCACAACGCTATTCTTATGGTGACCATCTCCTTCAAGGAGAATAATATTATTATTGTCATGATTCATATTATCACATGCAAGACTTATTTCTTGATAACCAATGACAAATTTGTTTGGTCATAACCACAACCTTTATAGGAAAGAACTATTTCTTTCTTTTGTCTTTCAATAGTTCATAATTTAACATATCACAATATTTGTGTAGTACAAAATGATCATTTATGTCAAAATATTTTTTTTCAATATCTCAAACCTCCCGTAAAGGTGAGATGTGACATTTATCCAATAATTCATGGATATATTCTTATCCTTAAGAACACGAGTCACATTTTCTTTAAGAAATGAACAATAACCATTTGAACATGCCTTATAAGTTTTTATTAGAAACTCATTGTCAACTTTCACATTTATCAAATTTATGTGACTCACCTCAACATCACTTTAAGAGATCAAATGTACCAAATGTACTATCATTTTATATTCTTTTATTTTGATGGAGGATTTAAAAAATATTCAAATTGAGTTGCACCAACTCATTATGACCAATAACTTTTCATACCACTTTGATGACAAAAACCTACCTTCACACTTAAAGGACCATCTTAAGAACCCAAAATGTTCTTCCTTTTAATTACCACCATTGTTTATTAACATTTTACCACACTTATATTCATACATTTAACCACTTGTCATTTTCAGATATATTATGTCTTGCTACCACATTCACATAAAAGAATGGAGCAAATCAACGGACAAATTTTATGACTTTTGTCAAGAGCATATCAATTTGCTCATCGTCTTTATATAATGTTGGGACTTGAACCCAACGCCTTACCCATAAGAAGACATTTTACGTCATTATTTGTTGGGACCCAACCCAACCCAACATTTTATTACTCATGATGCATCGGGACTCTCACCCGATGTATTGCCCTCTTGGTGCGATAGGACTTGAATCCTTCGTCTTACCCTCAATCAATGACATGATAAACCAAATATAACAGGATTCACCATTGAACCTTAAAAAAAAATATTGTCACTTTGTGGTTAACATGCACAAATAAATATAGAACAAAAGAAACACAATAAAAATATTCTCAACAAAGTATGTATCAATATCTTAAACTTATCAAAACCAAGAGTTACATATAGCATTATATTATATTATGTTTGGTGCATAATTATTAAGGTAGTGAATTACCGTTATAAATCAAAGAATCAATTGCACACTAACGAAAATAATAACTCCAATTACACTAAATTAAAACTGCACACAACCACTATTCCTTTTTCAATTTCTATGAGAATCCAAAATATTTCACACGCAAAATAAAATAATTTAAAAGCTTATGTAATAATCAAAACAGTGAGTATAATCATAAATAAAATATAAAACAAGTTTCACAAACAAAAGAAAGTATATATATAGTCATAGATGAAAAAAAATGCACATTAACAGTAATATGGATCATTCACCTTGTTCACAAGTAAAATATAAAATATATTCCAGAATAACTTACCTTGTATCCGAGAGAAAATAAATACAATTATTTTATCTTCTTTTGTTTACTTTGCTTTAATCTTTCAATGGTAGAACGTTCATGCTGATAACGTGTTGTAAAACTAAAGAAAACTAACAATATAAAGATAAAGAAAAGAAGAATATAAGACAAGAGATATAGAAAATGAAAACAATAGAAATAGGGAGACAAGAAGATGAGAGCTTTTCTTATTCAAGTATTTACCAAACCTTCAAGTGTATACAATATGAACCCTTATGCCTCTATTTATAGTGTAGCATAGAGGCATACAAAAGGTTAGTCATAAACATGACATTAACATGAATATAATGGAGAGGTTATGAAAGTGAAAGGTTACAAGAATAATGGTTATAAAGGTGGAGGTTATGGAGGTTATGATCATCTTCATAATGAGGAAAATAGTGGAGATAATGGGTGAGTAACTTCTTGGTGTAGTGGACATCCACATTTTATATTGTTTTATAACAATTAACACATAAATTAGACATAACTTTTTGTTTTTTACTTTTATTAACTACTAGAGATCTCGATAATTAGACTTCAATGTGGATATCTGATATCAGGTGAAAAATAAAAATCAATTAATTAGGATTATTTGTGAAATATTGTAATGGTTATTCATGAATTAGGAACTGGACTAATGTTTTTGAATGTTCAAATTTAACAAAGACTAATATAAGGAGAAGAATGTCCAAACAATAATTTTGACTAAAAAGGGGAAAAATAATTGACTTGAATAGGAAAAAAATGAATAATTTTTAGATTAGATGAAATTTTATTGAATATATATTATGTTATTGTCCTCCTCAATAAAGTGCTAAATCGACATTTGTGTAGATTTTTAATCTTTTGAGTCAGCTAAGCCTCTTTATTTGAAGTGTGACAAATCAATTGTTTGACTAGTAGTACTAAATGAGTAAATATAATGTAACATGTCCAATGGCAAATAGCTGTTTCTCCGAACATATAATATAAAAGGAACAAAAAAAATAAGATTATGCCCTACTCTTAAAGAATGCACAGCTAAGTGTAAGTTGATTGTGAAGGGAGAAAATTCAAAGATATAACTTGTTTGAAGGGAAAAAATTAAATACCAAATTATATATATTCTATCATGGAAGTTTTTCCAATTAAATAATAATAATAATAATTGTTCGATACATTGTAAATAATATATAATATATTACTTGATGGGAGGGATTTTTCTGAGAAGGGAAAGGAATATTAAATGCTGAAAATTTAATCAAAGTATTTTGGGTAAATTGGTCACTTTTGGTAATTCTAACGACATAATAAATTCAGATTAAAAAATTGAGATATCTTTGTTTTAATGTATTTATGTTATTTTAATTGAACACAAAAGTTAAAACAATAAAAATAGTTTTTTGAAATTATGTTAAAATATAATGTATTAAAATAATTTTTAATTTTGTAGTGTTAAAACATGCTTGATCGATTATGTCGGCTAAAAATTAATGTCCAAAAAAATATTTTTTTAAAAAATAAATTAAAAGGGATAAATAAAATTGAAGAGAGAATCTCCAATGTTATGACAAAAGATTTCTCATTTTTTGAGTTATGAATTTATTTATTAGTACAAAAAGTAAGGAATACTCGTATAAATGAAAAAAATTTGCATGTTTGGGAAACTACGACCGCTCCTCTGAATCATTTTACATGATTCATATATAAAAAAATAGATATTTTATTTTATTTTAGTTAGTTAGTTATTTTAACAAATTTAATATAAGCTTAAGTTTTTAATACAACTAGTTAACATGTTCGCGCTTCACGCGATCCTAATAACTATTTTAAAAATAATTTCTTTTATAAATTAGCATGTAGTAAAAAAGAAGAAATATGATCAATACTTAATAAAAGATATAAAATATTTATAATTATTGTTTCAATTTATAAGATATTATTTTGTATTATTTTGTTAGGGTAAAAAGAACATATTTTATATATTAAAAAAAAATGCTAACTTAATTTTCTGCTTAATTTTTTGGATCATCAAATGAAACGTAAATAATCAATCCTCCTCATTTTTTAAAAGTATGGATGCTTATTTTTATATAAGGAACTACTGAACTTAGATCTTTTTAAATATAGTTCTTTAATATGATTTATTTAACAAAAAAACATACTTGTTAGGTACATAATATAGTCTTTATTTTTTAAAAAGATTGTGCAAGTTAAAATATGAAAATTAACAAAAACAAAACATGTCAATAGTAATACAAAGGAAAGAACGACTAACTATCTTAATCAAATAAAATATAAATATAAAAAAATGTAATAATAAAATTGAAAAGCAATAAATATTAATATTTCAACAAACAACTCGATACAAAATTATAGTCATTTTTATTTATTCTAATTACCAAAGAATAATGATACAAATAATAAATAGTGAATATTTTAACTCTTGAGAAGTTACAAAACTCACTAAATGTATAATTATTTAGAGAAAATCACAATTTAAATAATGACAAAAAAAGCAAAGAATGGGAGAAAAAGAATAGGTAGGACTTTTAGTATATAAGAGTTTCTGCTATTTTTTGTTTTTATATCATATTGAAATTATTTATTAATTTTTTTTCGTCTTCATACAAATTATTTATCTTTTTGTTTACTCAATATATTTCACTAAAATGATATTTCAATTCATTTTAGTGTGTATTTTGTATGTTTTGTTGTGGCCATTTTATTCAAGTACTAAAAAGTTAGGAAAAAAAATATTTCACTATTTTAGTACAAAATTTTAAAAATCTCAAGTTTTAATAAATAATACATGCTTCCTCTATTTCAAAATAAGTGAATTTGTTGAGCCTTTTTTCGTAGTTCAAAATAAGTGAATTGTTCCAAGTTTAAGAGAGATATTGAAAAATTCTTCCATTTTTTGCCCTCATTTAAAGTCTTAAATAATTATAAAAGAAATGAATTTCTAAGTACAAAATATGTACATAAAGTCATCAGAAAAATAAATTATTTATTTTTAAAGTTATTTAGAGAGCTCATTTATGAAATAGATAAATGTCTTCATTTTGAGTAAATTTAATATATGATGTAAATGAACGAGAAATGGAAAAAAGTCTTAAAAAGAGAGATAAAGAATTAAGTGTGAGATGGATAGATAAAAAGAATTGTGAGTGTGAAATAGATCAACCCGCTAATAAAAAGAACAAAGCAACATAGTAGTATTTTCTTATTAATTTTAAACAAAATTAGAGTATGTCTTGTTTCCAAAATTTTGCAACCACAAATAAAGAAAAAACATATGCTTCCATGAAAATGTTCTACGTGCAAATCTTGAATAGTTGATGTGCAAATGATAGACTAAAATTTAAATTCATTATATTTTGGAAAACTAAATGTAGAGATAATGAATAAAATCGTAGAAAGGAGTTGAGGAGATATATCATTTAATTAGAAAAAGTGATTAAACAAAGGCTAAGTTCTTGTAATTTATGAGATATAATAAGCTGTAATAAACATTATAATATTTTTTAGTTATCAAACAAATTAATTAATGAAGAGAGTAAACTAATTTTTTCAGTTTCATAATCAACTTAAACAAATATCAATTTTCTCTATAACTTAAGAAAATATGATCATTGTAATTGAATATTGGCAGAACAAACTTGGTTCATTCTGAAAATTTTCATTAAATTAGAAGAATTAAATATTTTATGAAATTTGAGTCCCACAATTATATATATAGAGTAATTTTACACAAGTGTTAACAAATACGCAACAAAAACTTCATGTAGGGGATCTCATCTCCTTTTTAGTCAATTCAAAATCCACAAAAGAAAAAAAATGTGTTATATCATCTAAATTAGAATGTAAAGAAGCGGATAAAGCAAATCAAAATGATGGAATATTCTTGATCGAGAAATTATGTCATATTAACATGTTATATACATAATATATATCGATATAGAATATGGATTGTATATCCAAAAGACAAAAGTTTATATAATGATAATATCAAAAAATTTCTTTAAGCAACAAAAAATTCGTGGAAGATCATGTTGCGCTTGATAACAAAAAGTGTGCTTTGTAATATAATCTTGTTCTTTAAGGGTACATATCTTGATGGATAAATAATTAATTGAAAAATTATATAAGCAACAATAAGTGCATCTATATATATATAAATTATTGAAACTAATACTTTTTCAAATTTTACTCTGACCAACTCTTGATGAATCTCCCACCGCCGTTAAACTTTCTTCTTCATTTTGATGACTTGTATCAAATTAATTTTTGATCGTCTCTTCTGACGAATCTTACACCACCTTTAAACTTTCTTCTTCATCTTGATAAAAGTTTTGTTTGGCTATTGTAACAAAAGAAGAAATTCTAAAAGAATATATCTATAAGCTTCAATATTCTTCATAGAAGCTGAAAAACAAAAACAAATATTAATAATATGAAGTTGGAGAAAATAAAAATGGATATACAACAACACCATAGATGATTGTTATTTATAGATGAGAATTAAGTAGAAGCAAGTTGAGAAGACATCTTATTTAATTAGAGAATTCAAATAGATAGAGTTTTTTTTTTTGTAACTTTTATGTGATATAATTATGTGTAATAAATATGATTGTATTTATTAATTTTTTAATAAATTGATTAATGAAAAACATGAATTAAAAAACTCAAAAAAGGGAAAAAAAAGATAAATAGTTTTCTAGTTCATTGAGAGGTGCCATATCACCTTGTTTATATATAGCTTTATATACAGAATTTTGTATTTAATTAAGTAATACACATTTTATATAAATTTAATAATAAAAATAAAATATTTAAAAAATATTTTTCTTTCGTAATTGTAATTAGAAGAAGGGCAAAAAATTAAAGAAATATTTTTTTATGAATAACAGAAATTAGAGAGGTATGAATTATGAATAATTAGTCTTTGTAAGTTGGCATGTGAAGAGTCTTTGTTGTAAATGTTTTTCCATTAGTATAATACTTATTGTAATAAATTAAATAATGACTTTTGTAATAAAATAATTAATTTAAATAAGAAAGAAAAGCCAAGAAAATGAGAAAAAATATAAATACATGTGGAGATTATATAGAGGTTTCACATCACCTTGTCTATGATTCTCCTTTATATTATATTAAGATTAGGATTGTTAATTTTATGATTAAAATAATAAAATATTAATTAATGACTATTTTCAATATTAACTAATAAAGAATATTTTAAAAATAGTCTAAAAAATTGAATAATTAAATCAAACTGATAAATAAAAATTATCTCAATAATTCAATTAATTTAAAATGAATGTAGTAGTAAAACAAGCAATTTCCAAGACAAATTGGCGTTTTCATGTGTACCTACACACTTTCCAAGACACTTCTATTTTCTTACAATTTCATTTATTACTATTGACTTAATTTGAGCATTACACTTCTAGATGCATTCCTTAAAACATTTTCATCTCTAATTTGTTGCCTATAAATAACTTATTTTTTTCTTCATAAACTCATACTTCTCTTCATTCCATTACTTTTTATATTTTATTAACAATTATCAATGACTCGTTTTGCTACAATGCTTTTGGTTGCTTTGGTTTTCATGTTAGTTTGTGTTGCACCATGTTTTGAATCAAGAAAACAATTGAAAAAAAATCATGTTATAACAGTTTCTAGTCTTGAAACTAGTAATGTTGATCGTAAGTTTAAATCGTTTCATAGTCCTGGAATAGGCCATGGTGGTAATCCTCCTTTGAGGTCATCCTCGAGATCCGGAAGTGGTCATTACAAAGAGATGTTCACATCAATTTAGTACAAGTTCATCAAAATGTATAAGGAAACTTAAGAGAGATGGTCATATTAGTATAAATTTTGAATGTTTTCAATATTTTAGAATTCATTAATACAATGTATTGTTTTGATATCAATATTCTAAAATTTTGCTATGTTTGAAAGATATATTTTCTATGGTACATTTCTCATATTAAAACTTTATTTTTAATATCTATTTTTAAGAATATACGTTTTTCTTTATTTTTTTGTTGTCTTCTTCTCCATAGCAATAAAAATAAAAATAAAATTCCTCTACCATTCACCATCTCAAAATCATCATTGTCACCACCATCTTCACCAGATTCACCATGGTTGATTTCACACAAGCTTTTAAAATCTCATGTAAGAAGTTTTTATAAACCATTCAAATCAATTTAAAGTAAAATGAGATCTATTTATATCACCTAAAAATAGGATTTGGATCATATCTGGAAAAAAAAATCAATTTAGGTTTACATCAAACCCAATTGAACTCTCAAATAAGATTTTTTTTTAATTTTATAGATCCTTTAATTATCAATCTCAAATCTCAAGTAACCAATTACAAGTTTCTTCCTCATTTTTCCGGAGAGAATTTGCACTTGTTCTTCGTCTCTATATCGCTCCCCTCACTTTTTTTAGTTTTCTTTTCTCCATTACTACCAGTCAAAAGCTACCATTGTTGCTTCCTCCGAAGAAACGTCACCATTGTCGCTGCCTCAAATGAAACGCCACCATTGTCACTGCTTCCGACGAGACGCCACTGCTGCCTCCGGCGAAACACCACCATTGTCATCGCCTTAGACGAAACTCAAAACACCAACAAAAACCTTCCCACACCTCCTCTCATCTCTCTCTTGTTCATCATAATCCAATTTTGATGGACTTTGGTGTCTAAAGTAATGGTGAAGTTACTTTAGAAATTTGAAGAAATTGGGAAAGAAATTGCTTTAGGATTTGAAGAAATTGGAAGAGTATAGAAAAAAGGAAAAGGAATTATAAGAAAATTTAAAAAAAAAAATTAATTAAATTTCCACGTGTCGAACACGTGAAATACACAGATCAATATAGATGTGATTGTGGCTTTTCAAGGGTGTAATTATTTTAGTTTTATAAAATTCAGGGGGGTGATAGGACCCCCGTAAAGTATGAGTGTGTAGTTGGGAATCTGGCTATAGATTGGGGAGGCTTTTGGCCATTTTCTCTATATTATAAGCTATATGTTAGAAAAACGAAGTCACGCCTCTCTTTGGTCAAGGATTCTATTCATCTTTTCCTCAATATTTTGACAATTTTTCATATTTTTCTACTTACTTATTATTGTACAATGAATAAAAATATCAATTATACTCCTCTATTTATTGTGATACTTCATGTTAGAGGTCTCAAGTTTGAAACACATTGCCAACGAAAGCAAGGGGTTTACCTTCTGGATCGAGCTCGTTGCATCGTACTTGCCTAATGTGGATTACCTCTCCTATGTGGTTAGAGAGATATTGCGTACCAACGAGTGTCTTACCCTGTACGCAACAAAATGGTAAATATAAATCACAATCAAAATCACATTAAATATATTGGATGAAGAAACACGTTGAAATATACAAATTCACTGTATATATTATATATATACATGTGCCTTTAATGATCAATGTGCATTTTCTAGTCCTTCTTCATTTCTCTCTAAACTTGATTTTTAATTTTTCCAGATTCAATATTGATATTTAAATTAAATCAAATTATTTAAATTTTTGTTGCGTAAGATTTGTTCAAAAGAAAATATTATTTAATAGGATTTTTTTATTGTTGTTACGATTTAAAGTCAAATCTCTAATAAAGAAGTTTCTGCACGAACTGTCGTTCTTATTTTTGAAGTGATATTTCATTTTTATTCTGTAATTTAATAGTTTTTAATTTTTGCTCTCGTGTTTTATTTAATAAAAAGATTAAGATGAAGTATTTTTATCTAGCCAGAATCAATTGCTTGGTTTAAGAGACAATTTGAATTGATTTACAAGTTGACCAAATATAGAATATGGATTGTATATCCAAAAGACAAAAGTTTATATAATGATAATATCAAAAAATTTCTTTAAGCAACAAAATAATTCGTGGAAGATCATGTTGCCCTTCATAACAAAAAGTGTGCTTTGTAATATAATCTTGTTCTTTAAGAGTACATATCTTGATGGATAAATAATTAATTGAAAAATTATATAAGCAACAATAAATGCATCTATATATATGTAAATTATTGAAACTTCTACTTTTTCAAATTTTACTCTGACCAACTCTTGATGAATCTCCCAGCCGTTAAACTTTCTTCTTCATTTTGATGACTTGTATCAAATTAATTTTTGATCGTGTCACGATCCAAAATCACAAGTCGTGATGGCACCTATGTTCCCAACCGATAGGTAAGCCAACTCAATCCTTTTATCGATTCAATTCAATATTTTAAGTAAAAAAATAAGCGAAAACATAATATCCAATTACTAAGTCATTTACAAGTATGAAATGCGGAAATCTAAATTTACTATCCCAAGATTTAGTGTCATAAGTACAAGAGCCTCTAAACTACGATAAAAGTCTGAAACTAAATAACCAACCTAAACGCAAGGAATACCCTAAATACTAAAATAAATGAAAACTAGAGACGTAGAAGGAGGTGCGGGCCACATAATAGCCAAGTAGCTCACCACAAAACTCAGCTACGAAAGCTTCACGAAAAGCACATGAAGTTGAATCCAATCTGCACCACAAAAGAGTGCAGCAAGTGTAGTATGAGTACGAAACCACGTGTACCCAGTATATCTCATTGACCGACAACGAAGAAGTAGTGACGGGAGTTTATATAAGAAAAATCAATTCTTTAGTTATACAAGTCTATATTACACTTACCAGTCAAATTTCATCAAATAGAGGTAAGCAAACATCAAGTAACTTACAACCACCAAATAATTCACATAATCACCAAGAATGAGGGATGTCATGAGATGCAATGCAATATGACACCATGAAATGATATGTCTCAGAATACCCAGTACTCTCTTAACCGTATATACATGATACTCCTCGGAAATACATCGAGAGTTCATGACCCATGGGGGACTCGCGAGGTCCATATACCGACACGGACGATCTCCACGTGTCTGTGCGGACGATCTCAACGCACTATCATATAATCAAATAATCCCCAGCACGGACGATCTCCACGTGCCCAACTTATAATCATAACCAATTACTCGCACGAATGATCTCCACGTGCCCAAATTATAATCATAACTCGATCTCAACAAGGACGATCTCCACGTGTTAGACCTTTACTCATACTCAATCTCATGTCAATGCATGTGCACAATATGATATCAATTAAAGGGGATGATACAACATCTCAATAAATCAAATGTCTCTATGACATATAATTACCTTAATTATCACAATTATATGGGTTCGGTAAAGAAAACAATCACACATAATAATTCAAGTCAATAATACATCAGCTAATGCCCATATGCTTTGGCATTCTCAAACTATAATCCACATTCTATATTAGTAACTTTCCCTTTTATAACACCGGTACTCGTACCAATGCCCGTACACCATTGATACGAGACCCCCATCTTTCGCCCTTACCCCTTATCTATTTCATTTTTTTTTTATCTTTAATTAGGAAAACGTCCTTCAACAAGTCTAAAAAGTCTTAACATACCTCGAATGTTGAACACATATCACGAATCCTCAAGATCTTGCATTTTCCTTCCACAATCTTCGAGTTTTTTTCCAATCTATCAAATATTCACTATTTGTAAGTAAGCAAATCTGTTGACATCCATAGAGCTATACCTCTATTCCGAACCCAAAAACTCATTCAACCTAATGATACCAAAACTAACATCCATGATAATAATTAAATTCATAATTTTAGTGTCCTCTAGTATGTCAAGTCTCATATTCCTATTTTTAAGCTTAGAATTGAATCTTAATTCCACTAAATATCATACCCCAATAGTGTTCATATAAATTAGGCTTACTAATTAATAGTGAGTGACAAGAATTTCAACAAAAACTAAACGAAAATTAACAAAACTCTAAACTTCCACAATTTCTATACTTTAGTTCCTTAAATTTTATTTATATTCTTTATTTTTTTTTTCCAGCCAGACTCTTACCAAAATAAATTTATAATCTAACATTATCACATAAACATAATAAGTCAACAATATTGTCTCCTATCCCAGGAGAAAACTTACCAGTGCAACAACAAGAGAAAATCCCAAAACTTTGATATCCTTTCTATTTTTTCCCTTTTTTTTTGAAACCCTTTAAGTCACAATCTAATTATCCTTGGCCAACAACACCAACACCCTACTGCCCCAATGTACATCCATCATCCACTCTAATTAAATATTACTCTCATAATGAAATATTCCACTACGTTTTGTCCCAACATAATTAAAATAATGCTTGCCTCAACATCATATATAGTCCATACATATTAATTAAATGATATCCGCTATTACACAAGTATAAATTGGGCATACGAACTGTACCTTCTTATTTCTTTAATTTGGTGGTGTCGCACTACTGCCTTCGTTCTTTCTTTTCCAAACAAATAAAATAATTTTGATCTCAAATGAGTAATCCCACTATTCTGTTTTCCCTTCTTCTCTAAACTAACTCCACTAACCTATTTTAATTACATGGGCTAAATGTAAAATGATATTAAATAAATTATAGATTTGACCCACTAACTATTTATAATATTAAATATTTCAATAAAAAAATTTATCAGCTATACTTGTAGTTACCGAATATTCAAAGTTTCCATTTAAATTTTACGGAAAGAGTCAAAATAGTCCTAGTTCTCAAAACGACCTAGCGGATCGTTACATTATCTACCACTAAAAAAAACGTTCGTCCTCGAACGGTAAAAGAATATAAAATTTATGAACACTCAAAAAGTTGCAAAGATTTGATCCACATGTTTTACCCCATCTCTCAATCACACAATTGTTCCATTGGACTTTTACCAAAGCAATTTCCTTCGACCTCAATTTCCATATTTATCTATCTAACATTGTTGTTGGTCCATCCTTAAAAGTCAAATTCCTATCAAGTAACACCTAATCTCATTGAATCATATGAGCACCAACCTGATGATACTTTTTCAACATCAAAATATTAAACACAAGACGAACATTTTATAAGACAAGTGGCAAATCCAATTCATAAGTCACCTCACCTATACACTTAACAATATCGAGGGAGTGAATGTACCTCATAACTAACATCATATAGACCAAACCAACCAATTGGAAATCGAATCACCTACTATACAAAGCCTCAAATGATATCATCTCAATGCTCAAATAATAACAATCGTGGTATGTAAACTCCACTAGATCAAAACTTATTTCAATGACTATCAAAATTAGCACACATGTCATAAGAGACCTCGATAGTCAATTCAATACACCATCAATCTAACGGTGGAAAGTTGTACTAAGATCCACTTGAGTACCCAAATTCTTCTACATAGACCTCCAAACATGAGATGTCAATTATGTACCTCAAAGAAATAATAATAATAATAAAAAAAATGAGCATCTCATACAAGTGAACTATCTACCGAATGTAGATCTAAACTAACTTATTCAAACTAAAAGTAATTTAAATTGATATAAAATATGCACACTTGGTCAATCGATCCATTATAACCCATAGAACATCAAACTTGCACAAGATACGTGGCAATCTTACCACAAAATTCATAGCAATATGTTTCCACTCCAACTCTTGTATAAGCATCATTTAATTCATACTTTCATGTTTTTGGTGCTCATAATTTACTTTATAACAATTCAAACACGAGATACAAATCCAATCCCTTCATACGATACGATCGATTATATTGCTACAAGTTAAAATATACCCCAATTGCCTCGCCTCTGGATGAATAAAAATCTAAACTGTCGACCTATTTCATGATTAATCTAGTCAGCTAACATATTGGAAGAACATAAATAAATTCCTTATCCTTAAAACTCACTCACCACCAATAATTTCTTTCTTGAATTCTCTTTGTAACACCTTATCGTAAGCCGTACATAAATTTCCATCACCATACAATCGAATCTTCTCTAATAAGCACTATCTCACCTCCATGTAACAAAGGTAGACTATCCATACTGTATTTTACCCTATGTTTTCTACTATCACATTCGCTTTGTCCAAACCATTAAAACAGTAATCATTCCATCATCCTTGAGAAACTTCCATATCCATTGTATTAAATTTATATTTCTCTTATTAGATATTATACTAAAATCCTCGCAATACACACTATAAATATAATGCCTCTACAATTTTAATGCAAGCACCATTTAAACACAGCTGATGTTCGGGATCTAAAACAGTATCTTTCTGAACTCCAAATCTGATCTCCACCGTTCAAATCAACCATAAGACGTCAGGAACATCCAGTCCAAATTTCAGCTCAATCCAATGGTTAGTTAATTGGGAAATACGATATGAAGGTTGCTGGTCGGAGAAAAAGACTGCAGTAAAACAAACCTTTTTCTTTTTTTTCTTCTCTCCTGTTAAAAGTTCTCTCGAAAACCTCGCTTATATCCTAATGTACTTCAAAGGAAATACTAATGAGTTATTGAATTATTCTCTCAAAACCTTACTCTAATTATAGAGTTGTGTTTTCCCTTACAAATCAAAACCAACTAAAAATAGGATTACAATTTCAAATCCTTGTCCAAGTTAGATTAGTCCATGAGCCCTTTGGCTGGAGCATGAAAAATAGCCCAATATTGAACTTTAGAAAGCTCACCTCACACACATCAAACCATTCAAAAAAAGCCACTTACTTCTAGGTTAATCTATTCAATGCAGGTGTACTGAATTAGAGAACCATCGATACTAACCAACTAGGCCTAAGAACTCTAAATATCCCAACTAAAATACGTCAGGTTCGATCTCAAACTGCCTCAATTCTTTTGGGATCCCTCATAATACATTTCTTGATCACTATACATTTCAACCATGCCACAAACAAATCGAAACCCACACTTAAAAAAAATCATGAATAGAGCTTTATTTTTTTTATTTTTTTTTTCCAGAATTTTAAAAACCATCCTCAAATAATGATCGTGATCCTTCCTATTATGGGAGTATGCCAATATATCCTCGATGAAAATAATAACAAAGGAATCTCAATATGATAGAAACACCCAATGAAAGTATACTTAATCCAACAAAATTTCTTACTCAACAAGTCTTGTTACCGTTCTTTCAAATTCACTGGAATATTCCAATAAAAATAATAGAAATAGGCCAAGTGTTTAACTATAAGTCAATACTAATATTTATATCAAACTCACATGGAATACCCAAAAAAAAAAAACTTTTGCACCATTGAAATGGGCTCTAAAGGAGACATATCATCATAGTATCACAAACATAAGACGGATAGGTGAAGCAACCCTTATTCTTTTTGAATGGGTACTGAGATTATCCTGCCACTAAAATTTTGAAATATCAACATATTTGAAGTTAGTATGAAACTGTATGATGTAGAGAAATTTACTCCATTTTTTATATGCTATTGAAGTCTAATACCTTAAGAATAGTTAAGTATGTCCGCGTGTCATGTACTACGAAGTCATCAATATAAGATCGATGTAATCGATCTACCACTAAGAATCGTCTACCGGTTAAGAATATGTGCAAACATAGAAGAAGAGCTTCAAAACATATTCAAAACAAAATAAGGTATGTACTAACAAAGTAGATCTACATTCAAATGAAACTATAGTCAACTAAGAGCATATCGAATGATACTTTGAACCACCTTGATTATCTCAATATAACTAGTTATTTATGAAGGTAATATTTTCAGTCATTACTATATTGGTCTATGACCTATTTAGCACCGCATAAATACTATGCATACATCTATATAGGTGTCCTCATGCAGCTTCATACAATTTTTCATTCCAAAATTCCTTAACAAAAAAATCTTTTGATGTATTGGACTTAACCAACATTGTGACTTCCTTAATATAAACAACAACATGGTCATAGTGTCATTCAACTTGAACTATTCAATTTATCTTTAGTATACCTCCACTCTAAAGGATAAAAAAAATAATCATACAATTATTACCCCTCTCAAAAGTCATGAGAAATGATCACATTTTATATCTCTATCCTTTCTCAACATCTCTCCTCTAGCCTTACCATAACCACTAAACTCGTATTTGATCAAATGAATCTTCCAAACCTTACACTTCTCTTTAAGAAATCAACATTATAATTTTTTTTTCTTACTAAATTATTCACTAATCGTAAGGACGAGTCATAAAATTATCCTAATAAATTCAAATGAAATTTTAGTATCCTTGTCTAATTAATATCTCGAGAAAAAAAATCATTCTTACTATCTCCAACATCGTCAATTTCTTTCCTTTGAATTGAAAGGCTCATTATCAAGATATTTTCCTAACCACGTAACATATGTACTCAACCACACAATGACATTCCCTTTAACAAGGGTTAAATTTGAAAATGTCTCATCACCGTTGATGAGAGAATAAACCAAGAAATTTTAACCTTAAACCAAACCACACTCGCACGATAAGGAATGAAAGAAGAAAATTTCCTAAAGTACTGTAGCCTCTCGAAGATAAGTAACGGACGTCTCCACACCGATCCGCAAGACTCTACTAGACTCAGCTCTTGTACTCGTGAGACCAATGAACCTAGGGCTCTGATACCAATTTGTCACGACCCAAAATCACAAGTCGTGATGGCACCTATGTTCCCAACCGATAGGTAAGCCAACTCAATCCTTTTATCGATTCAATTCAATATTTTAAGTAGAAAAATAAGCGAAAACATAATATCCAATTACTAAGTCATTTACAAGTATGAAATGCGGAAATCTAAATTTACTATCCCAAGATTTAGTGTCATAAGTACAAGAGCCTCTAAACTACGATAAAAGTCTGAAACTAAATAACCAACCTAAACGCAAGGAATACCCTAAATACTAAAATAAATGAAAACTAGAGACGTAGAAGGAGGTGCGGGCCACATAATAGCCAAGTAGCTCACCACAAAACTCAGCTACGAAAGCTCCACGAAAAGCACATGAAGTTGAATCCAATCTGCACCACAAAAGAGTGCAGCAAGTGTAGTATGAGTACGAAACCACGTGTACCCAGTATATCTCATTGACCGACAACGAAGAAGTAGTGACGGGAGTTTATATAAGAAAAATCAATTCTTTAGTTATACAAGTCTATATTACACTTACCAGTCAAATTTCATCAAATAGAGGTAAGCAAACATCAAGTAACTTACAACCACCAAATAATTCACATAATCACCAAGAATGAGGGATGTCATGAGATGCAATGCAATATGACACCATGAAATGATATGTCTCAGAATGCCCAGTACTCTCTTAACCGTATATACATGATACTCCTCGGAAATACATCGAGAGTTCATGACCCATGGGGGACTCGCGAGGTCCATATACCGACACGGACGATCTCCACGTGTCTGTGCGGACGATCTCAACGCACTATCATATAATCAAATAATCCCCAGCACGGACGATCTCCACGTGCCCAACTTATAATGATAACCAATTACTCGCACGAACGATCTCCACGTGCCCAAATTATAATCATAACTCGATCTCAACAAGGACGATCTCCACGTGTTAGACCTTTACTCATACTCAATCTCATGTCAATGCATGTGCACAATATGATATCAATTAAAGGGGATGATACAACATCTCAATAAATCAAATGTCTCTATGACATATAATTACCTCAATTATCACAATTATACGGGTTCAATAAAGAAATCCAGCCACACACAAGAAATTCAAGTCAATAATACATCAGCTAATGCCCATATGCTTTGGCATTCTCAAACTATAATCCACATTCTATATTAGTAACTTTCCCTTTTATAACACCGGTACTCGTACCAATGCCCGTCACACCATTGATACGAGACCCCCATCTTTCGCCCTTACCCCTTATCTATTTCATTTTTTTTTTTTATCTTTAATTAGGAAAACGTCCTTCAACAAGTCTAAAAAGTCTTAACATACCTCGAATGTTGAACACATATCACGAATCCTCAAGATCTTGCATTTTCCTTCCACATCTTCGAGTTTTTTTCCAATCTATCAAATATTCACTATTTGTAAGTAAGCAAATCTGTTGACATCCATAGAGCTATACCTCTATTCCGAACCCCAAAACTCATTCAACCTAATGATACCAAAACTAACATCCATGATAATAATTAAATTCATAATTTTAGTGTCCTCTAGTATGTCAAGTCTCATATTCCTATTTTTAAGCTTAGAATTGAATCTTAATTCCACTAAATATCATACCCCAATAGTGTTCATATAAATTAGGCTTACTAATTAATAGTGAGTGACAAGAATTTCAACAAAAACTAAACGAAAATTAACAAAACTCTAAACTTCCACAATTTCTATACTTTAGTTCCTTAAATTTTATTTATATTCTTTATTTTTTTTTCCAGCCAGACTCTTACCAAAATAAATTTATAATCTAACATTATCACATAAACATAATAAGTCAACAATATTGTCTCCTATCCCAGGAGAAAACTTACCAGTGCAACAACAAGAGAAAATCCCAAAACTTTGATATCCTTTCTATTTTTTTCCCTTTTTTTTTGAAACCCTTTAAGTCACAATCTAATTATCCTTGGCCAACAACACCAACACCCTACTGCCCCAATGTACATCCATCATCCACTCTAATTAAATATTACTCTCATAATGAAATATTCCACTACGTTTTGTCCCAACATAATTAAAATAATGCTTGCCTCAACATCATATATAGTCCATACATATTAATTAAATGATATCCGCTATTACACAAGTATAAATTGGGCATACGAACTGTACCTTCTTATTTCTTTAATGTGGTGGTGCCGCACTACTGCCTTCGTTCTTTCTTTTCCAAACAAATAAAATAATTTTGATCTCAAATGAGTAATCCCACTATTCTGTTTTCCCTTCTTCTCTAAACTAACTCCACTAACCTATTTTAATTACATGGGCTAAATGTAAAATGATATTAAATAAATTATAGATTTGACCCACTAACTATTTATAATATTAAATATTTCAATAAAAAAAATTATCAGCTATACTTGTAGTTACCGAATATTTCAAAGTTTCCATTTAAATTTTACGGAAAGAGTCAAAATAGTCGTAGTTCTCAAAACGACCTAGCGGATCGTTACAGATCGTCTCTTCTGACGAATCTTACACCACCTTTAAACTTTCTTCTTCATCTTGATAAAAGTTTTGTTTGGCTATTGTAACAAAAGAAGAAATTCTAAAAGAATATATCTATAAGCTTCAATATTCTTCATAGAAGCTGAAAAACAAAAACAAATATTAATAATATGAAGTTGGAGAAAATAAAAATGGATATACAACAACACCATAGATGATTGTTATTTATAGATGAGAATTAAGTAGAAGCAAGTTGAGAAGACATCTTATTTAATTAGAGAATTCAAATAGATGGAGTTTTTTTTTTTATAACTTTTATGTGATATAATTATGTGTAATAAATATGATTGTATTTATTAATTTTTTAATAAATTGATTAATGAAAAACATGAATTAAAAAACTCAAAAAAGGGAAAAAAAAGATAAATAGTTTTCTAGTTCATTGAGAGGTGCCATATCACCTTGTTTATATATAGCTTTATATACAGAATTTTGTATTTAATTAAGTAATACACATTTTATATAAATTTAATAATAAAAATAAAATATTTAAAAAATATTTTTCTTTCGTAATTGTAATTAGAAGAAGGGCAAAAAATTAAAGAAATATTTTTTTATGAATAACAGAAATTAGAGAGGTATGAATTATGAATAATTAGTCTTTGTAAGTTGGCATGTGAAGAGTCTTTGTTGTAAATGTTTTTCCATTAGTATAATACTTATTGTAATAAATTAAATAATGACTTTTGTAATAAAATAATTAATTTAAATAAGAAAGAAAAGCCAAGAAAATGAGAAAAAATATAAATACATGTGGAGATTATATAGAGGTTTCACATCACCTTGTCTATGATTCTCCTTTATATTATATTAAGATTAGGATTGTTAATTTTATGATTAAAATAATAAAATATTAATTAATGACTATTTTCAATATTAACTAATAAAGAATATTTTAAAAATAGTCTAAAAAATTGAATAATTAAATCAAACTGATAAATAAAAATTATCTAAATAATTCAATTAATTTAAAATGAATGTAGTAGTAAAACAAGCAATTTCCAAGACAAATTGGCGTTTTCATGTGTACCTACACACTTTCCAAGACACTTCTATTTTCTTACAATTTCATTTATTACTATTGACTTAATTTGAGCATTACACTTCTAGATGCATTCCTTAAAACATTTTCATCTCTAATTTGTTGCCTATAAATAACTTATTTTTTTCTTCATAAACACATACTTCTCTTCATTCCATTACTTTTTATATTTTATTAACAATTATCAATGACTCGTTTTGCTACAATGCTTTTGGTTGCTTTGGTTTTCATGTTAGTTTGTGTTGCACCATGTTTTGAATCAAGAAAACAATTGAAAAAAAATCATGTTATAACAGTTTCTAGTCTTGAAACTAGTAATGTTGATCGTAAGTTTAAATCGTTTCATAGTCCTGGAATAGGCCATGGTGGTAATCCTCCTTTGAGGTCATCCTCGAGATCCGGAAGTGGTCATTACAAAGAGATGTTCACAGCAATTTAGTACAAGTTCATCAAAATGTATAAGGAAACTTAAGAGAGATGGTCATATTAGTATAAATTTTGAATGTTTTCAATATTTTAGAATTCATTAATACAATGTATTGTTTTGATATCAATATTCTAAAATTTTGCTATGTTTGAAAGATATATTTTCTATGGTACATTTCTCATATTAAAACTTTATTTTTAATATCTATTTTTAAGAATATACGTTTTTCTTTATTTTTTTGTTGTCTTCTTCTCCATAGCAATAAAAATAAAAATAAAATTCCTCTACCATTCACCATCTCAAAATCATCATTGTCACCACCATCTTCACCAGATTCACCATGGTTGATTTCACACAAGCTTTTAAAATCTCATGTAAGAAGTTTTTATAAACCATTCAAATCAATTTAAAGTAAAATGAGATCTATTTATATCACCTAAAAATAGGATTTGGATCATATCTGGAAAAAAAAATCAATTTAGGTTTACATCAAACCCAATTGAACTCTCAAATAAGATTTTTTTTTTTAATTTTATAGATCCTTTAATTATCAATCTCAAATCTCAAGTAACCAATTACAAGTTTCTTCCTCATTTTTCCGGAGAGAATTTGCACTTGTTCTTCGTCTCTATATCGCTCCCCTCACTTTTTTTAGTTTTCCTTTCTCCATTACTACCACTGAAAAGCTACCATTGTTGCTTCCTCCGACGAAACGTCACCATTGTCGCTGCCTCAAATGAAACGCCACCATTGTCACTGCTTCCGACGAGACGCCACTGCTGCCTCCGGCGAAACACCACCATTGTCATCGCCTCCGACGAAACTCAAAACACCAACAAAAACCCTCTCACACCTCCTCTCATCTCTCTCTTGTTCCTCATAATCCAATTTTGATGGACTTTGGTGTTTAAAGTAATGGTGAAGGTACTTTAGAAATTTGAAGAAATTGGGAAAGAAATTGCTTTAGGATTTGAAGAAATTGGAAGAGTATAGGAAAAAGGAAAAGGAATTATAAGAAAATTAAAAAAAAATTAATTAAATTTCCACGTGTCGAACACGTGAAATACACAGATCAATATAGATGTGATTGTGGCTTTTCAAGGGTGTAATTATTTTAGTTTTATAAAATTCAGGGGGGTGATAGGACCCCCGTAAAGTATGAGTGTATAGTTGGGAATCTGGCTATAGATTGGGGAGGCTTTTGGCCATTTTCTCTATATTATAAGCTATATGTTAGAAAAACGAAGTCACGCCTCTCTTTGGTCAAGGATTCTATTCATCTTTTCCTCAATATTTTGACAATTTTTCATATTTTTCTACTTACTTATTATTGTACAATGAATAAAAATATCAATTATACTCCTCTATTTATTGTGATACTTCATGTTAGAGGTCTCAAGTTTGAAACACATTGCCAACGAAAGCAAGGGGTTTACCTTCTGGATCGAGCTCATTGCATCGTACTTGCCTAATGTGGGTTACCTCTCCTATGTGGTTAGAGAGATATTGCGTACGAACGAGTGTCTTACCCTGTACGCAACAAAATGGTAAATATAAATCACAATCAAAATCACATTAAATATATTGGATGAAGAAACACGTTGAAATATACAAATTCACTGTATATGTTATATATATACATGTGCCTTTAATGATCAATGTGCATTTTCTAGTCCTTCTTCATTTCTCTCTAAACTTGATTTTTAATTTTTCCAGATTCAATATTGATATTTAAATTAAATCAAATTATTTAAATTTTTGTTGCGTAAGATTTGTTCAAAAGAAAATATTATTTAATAGAATTTTTTTATTGTTGGTACGATTTAAAGTCAAATCTCTAATAAAGAAGTTTCTGCACGAACTGTCGTTCTTATTTTTGAAGTGATATTTCATTTTTATTCTGTAATTTAATAGTTTTTAATTTTTGCTCTCGTGTTTTATTTAATAAAAAGATTAAGATGAAGTATTTTTATCTAGCCAGAATCAATTGCTTGGTTTAAGAGACAATTTGAATTGATTTACAAGTTGACCAAATCTATTTTAAATGATTGATAACGTTTTAAATAATTAAAAATAAGTTTAAAAAGACTTAAAAATTTATTATTTTTACTTAAAAATTATTGAAGTTTGATTATTATTTTTTTGACTTAAAAACTTTTTTTTGTCATTCCAAACAGGCTCTAATTGTAGAGAACTTTGACCTCGTTGACATAATTTTGTAGGAATTTTTCAGATTTCATTGTAGTATTCACACGGCCATAAAAAACTTATTCATCTAATATAAATTAATGTCATATATACCAAAATATATTTAATTTTATGAATTTAAACATGTCATATAGTGAAAGTAAAGTGTTGTAAAAATTATAATTTAAAACATCAGATAAAAAAGATATTTATTTTCTTAAATTTTTTAGAAGTCATCGAATTGAATTAAGCATATATTAATCGTAGAGCAAGAGGTCCAATAAGAGATGGGAACAGCAAACGCCGGCGGCTTAGTACGATCTCTAGTTTAATTAATCTAGTCCTACACAATTACCCAAAGCAAAACTCTTCTTTATCTTAAAATTTTAATTAATACTAATTAATGAACTATAGTCTTGATTTCTTAAAGGTTTCATCTTTTATTGTCTATAAATAACATGTTTTTTCTTAATAAACTTACATTACTTCTTTTTTTTCCTCTTCTTTTTTTAACTAGACATCACTCTCCAATAAGTGATGGCTCGTTTTGCAATATTTAAGCTTTTGGTTACTATGTTAGTTTGTGCTGCACCATGTTTTGAAGCAAGAACACAATTGAACAACATGGATAAGGAGAAGGTCACTAACATTGCTTCTTCGGCCCCTCGTGTTTATGGCAACTTGAATGCTGGACCTAGTCCTGGAGCTGGTCATTCTGGTCCACCTCCTAAAATTGGTCCTGTTTATGGCAACTTGAATACTGGACCTAGTCCTGGAGCCGGACATTTTGGCCCGCCTCCTAGAACTAACCATGTTTATGGCAACTTGAATACTGGACCTAGTCCTGGAGCCGGTCATTCTGGTCCACCTCCTAGAATGGGCTATGTTTATGGAAATTTGAATACTGGACCTAGTCCTGGAGCCGGACATTCTGGCCCACCTCCTAGAATTGGTCATGTTTATGGAAACTTGATTACTGGACCTAGTCCTGGTGCCGGACATTCTGACCCACCTCCTAGAATTAATCATGTTTATGGCAACTTGAATACTGGAGCTGGACATTCTGGCCCACCTCCTAGAATTGGCTATGTTTATGGCAACTTGAATACTGAACCTAGTCCTGGAGCCGATCATTCTGGTCCACGTCCTAGAATTGGTCATGTTTATGGCAACTTGAATACTGGACCTAGTCCTGGAGCTAGACATTCTGGCCCACCTCTTAGAACTAACCATGTTTATGGCAACTTGAATACTGGACCTAGTCCTGGTGCCGGACATTCTGGCCCACCTCCTAGAACTGGCCATGTTTATGGCAATTTGAATACTGGACCTGAAGCCGGACATTCTGGCCCACCTCCTACAATTGTCCATGTTTATGGCAATTAGTTAATGTGCAAATTTTGATTTTGCAGTAGTATGCAATATATTAAGTAAAATATTATGTGAAAGTTTGTTCATGGTTTTGTATGATCATTTATGAATTAATGATATATTTGATCAACATGTGCTTGCTAGTTATTATTTTTTGCATGGACTAAATGTTCCAAAGGTCTTAACTAAATGTTATAGGAAGTAGTATGCATATAAAATGCTAATGATTGCTTAGACTTAGTTAAGGATAAATTGAAATACTAAGTGGGACATCTCTTTTTTAACCCGTAAAATTGTTCTTTTTATAATTTAAAATAGTAATTAACAATAATTTTATTTTTAGGTAGAGAAGTAAATTTATTATTTTTGATAGAAAATGTTTTCTTCCGTATCGAATACACTATTATCCTCGATCACCTAAATCTACATGAAGGTGTCATAAAATTTAAAGTTGTGGCGAAAGTAATTATCTTATATTTGGGAGAATTCAACATATATATCACTCAAAATTACATTAAATATATTTAATACAAAAACAACTTAAAAGAGTACTTCATGACAATATGATTTTCATTATTAAGTTAAGTTTTCATGTGTGCACAAGCAAATCTCTTCTTTTTTCTTACCATTTCAATTATAACTCTTAACCTAACTTGAGCTTTACGCCTCTAGATATATTTCTCAAAAAAATTTAAGTATAATTTGTTACTTATAAATAACTTTTTTTTTTCATAATAAACTCAGTTCTTGTCATTCCATTACTTGTAAATTTTAATAATTATCAATGGCTTGTTTTGCAATTAAAATTATCTTATTTATGTGGGAGAAATTCTACCTATCCCACAGTCAAAATTACAAAATTCAATTAAGAAACTTAAAAAAATATATTAAAATAATAAATTCACGAATGGGTGCATTTTTAAAAATAATATCAGTCTAAGTATAAACAAAATCAATGAAGACCAAACTTGATAAATTTTTAAATACTTGAAGAGCTAAACCCAACAAGTTTATATTTAAGCTTTCCTTTTGGACGTATTACTACTCCTTCTATTTTGACAGCTGAACTAAGAAGTAGTATATAATAGCGGTAATTTTAGCAAACCACCCTTATTAAATATAAATCATCAAAATATTTATAAGAAAAAATAGAACTTAATAGCAAAGATTAAAATAAATACAATATAATTAATCACTAGCTAATTTTATAGTCTAAATAAATATAATTTGGAGGAAGTATATGAGAAACTATTTATAATATTTTTCTCAATTTAAAGGAGAAACATTGAGGTAATGTGACAACCTTTCTGTGACCTCCTTTCATACTAATTTTTTTTTCTCTTTTTTCAAGATCTTTTTCTTAATTATTTTCATAAAATAATATTATTTTTTTTTTAAAAAAAAGAGTACGCTTTAAGTTTAGCAATTATATTAGCATGCTATTGCTATAATTTTGCTATTGCGCTCCATAGCAAATATTGTTTGCACTTTAAAAGTTGCAGACATCTTTGATTTGCATAAATCGCAGGCATCTGATTTGTATAAAATCGCAGACATTTGATTTGTATAAATCATAGCGATTTGTATAAATCAGGCGTTTGTGTCTACGAAAATTGCGTTTTCATATGTCTATGGTCTTTGTGATTGTATATTTCCATAAAAATTGAATTTGTATACAATTGAATCGAGTTAAAACAATTCTATTTGTTTATCAAATCTCTCTCTTTATGCAAACACAAATTATACATTTACAAACACAAATTTATACATTGTATTTTGTATAATTTTTGTTGTACAAAACGAGAAAGAGAGAAACGCAAAAGAGAACTATGGAGGAGAAGATTCGTACTGTGTAATTATAAGTGTAGGACGAAGTGATATATATTGTATTTGTATAAATAGTTTTCTCACACTTTATAAAAACACAAACACAATTTATGCATTTGTGCTTGTATAAAGTGAGAGAGGCGAAGGAGAGTGGCGAGTGAGATTAGGGAGAGTGGCAAGCGAAATCAGGGAGAGTGACCAGCTAGATTTATGGGGAGGGAGGCGAATGGAAAAATGTTTGTTACAAACTAGAATTAAATGAAGTGGTGGTTATAACATTTAATTTAAATTAATAGTTTGTTCTTTTACATAATTTTCCCAATAATAAATTCAAATCATATTTACTATTCTAATATATTTATCGAGTTATAAAAAATCTCCATCTATTTATATTTCTCTACTTAAATAACATGTCTCTTCAATTCATTTCTTATCAAATCTATAATTTACAATCATCCATGCAGATGTTGAATATTCATTTTTCATTCTTTCATCTAGTATAGTTTTTTTCTCTTTTTTCTTATAAACTTTTATTCTTCATCTTCCAAAAAAAATTACTACTCCTTCTATTTTGACAGCTGAACTATGAAGTAGTAAATAATAGCGGTAATTTTAGCAAACCACCCTTATTAAATATAAATCATCAAAATATTTTTAAAAAAAAAATAGAACTTAATAGCAAAGGTTAAACTAAACACAATATAATTAATTATTCATTAATTTTATAGTCTGAATAAATATAATTTGGAGGATGTATATAAGAAATTATTTATAATATTTTTCTCAATTTGAAGGAGAAACATTGAGGTAATGTGACAACCTTTCTGTGACCTCCTTTCATACCTATTTTTTTTCTCTTTTTTCGAGATTTTTTTCTTAATTATTATCATAAAATAATAATATTATTTTTAAAAAAAGAAAGAGTACGCTTTAGCTTTAGCAATCATAAAAATCATATTAGCATGCTATAGCTACAATTTTGTTATTTGCGCTCCATAGCAAATATTATTTGCACTTTAAATGTCGCAGACATCTTTGATTTGCATAAATCGCAGGCATCTGATTTGCATAAAATCGCAGACATCTTATTTGTATAAATCACAGCGATTTGTATAAATCAGGCGTTTGTGTCTACGAAAATTGTGTTTTCATATGTCTATGGTCTTTGTTATTGTATATCTGCATAAAAATTGAATTTGTATACAATTGAATCGAGTTAAAACAATTATATTTGTTAATCAAATCTCTTTCTTTATACGAACACAAATTATACATTTACATACACAAATTTATACATTGTATTTTGTATAATTTGTGTTGTACAAAATGAGAAAGAGAGAAACGCAAAAGAGAACTATGGAGGAGAAGATTCGTACTGTGTAATTATAAGTGTATAGGACGAAATGATATATTGTATTTGTATAAATAGTTTTCTCTCACTTTATACAAACACAAACATAATTTATGCATTTGTGTTTGTATAAAGTGAGAGAGACGAAGGAGAGTGGCGAGTGAGATCAGGGAGAGTGGCAAGCGAGAGATCAGGGAGAGTGACAAGCTAGAGATCAGGGAGAGTGACCAGCAAGATTTATGGGGAGAGAGGCGAATGGAAAAATGTTATGTTACAAACTAGAATTAAATGAAATGGTGGTTATAACATTTAATTTAAATTAAAAGTTTGTTTTTTTTACATAATTTTCCCAATAATAAATTCAATCATATTTACTATTCTAATTATATTTATCGTGTTACAAAAAACCTCCATCTATTTATATTTCTCTACTTAAATAACATGTCTCTTCAATTCATTTCTTATCAAAACTATAATTAACAATCATCCATGCATATGTTGATATTCATTTTTCATTCTTTCATCCAATATAATTTTTTTCTCTTTTTTCTTATAACTTTTATTCTTCATCTTCCAAAAGAAATCACAGAAAAGATAGTGGAATGACATGTCCTTTCCTTTGATGACGATCAAAGATATATTCTTGAAAGATTCATTAAGAAGAGATGTTCACATTATTTTAGTATAAGTTCATCAAAATGAAGATGAAAGCTTAATTATGTTGAAATTAAGATTGATATAGAGATATGGTCATATTAGTCTAATGTTTGAATATTTCTAATACATTAAAAATTTATTAATGTAATGTATTGTTTTGATTTGATCAATATTTTAAAATTCTGCTATAGTTGAAAGGTATATTATCTATGGTACATTTCTCATAGCTATGTTGTGCTTAAAAATCTTTCTGTTATAAGCTATATGTTAGAAAAGTGAAGTTGTACATCTCGTTGGCCGATGATTTTATATATCTTTTTCCTCTATTTTTTAACAAACATAATTTTCTACTTACTTATTATTGTAAATATATATATATATATATATATATATATATCGATTTCTACTCTTCTATATATTGTTATATACTTAAATATCTCAAAAAATATTTGCTCTCATTATTATCCTTTATTACAAAAATAAAAAAATAAAAAAATAAAAAAACAGTCTCACTATCTACTATTTCAATTTTTTACGATATTGTCTCTTTTTCTTTTCTTTTCTTTTTTTTTTTTGCATTTTTTCCTCTTTCAATTTTTTTTAAATGAAGTTAATTTACTTGATTTCTTAACAAAACTTAAACACCCAACAAATTATACTATATATTGAACTTCAACTTTAGTTAATAATTAACTCATTTTCTTTAAATTTTCATATTTATAACCCCTAAATATATAACTTCAAAATTTTAGACATCTATTACTATAACTTTATCTATATAAATCTATATTTTTTGTTTCATAATATTGCTAATCAATATTATTATTTTCATATTTTAAATAGTTATATTCTTTATGATTGTTGTGGTATCACATTTATACTTTAGTTTGACTCCATCAAAAGACTCATATTTGTGGGAGCCAGATAAAAGTTCAAAAATATATGCATTGATAGTGTAATTGTTTTTCATCTTTCTTTTTGTGACTAAAGACTTTACAAAATGTGTTGTTATTTTTCTCATTTACTTACTTTTTTCATAAGTTCGAGATTATTATTTTTTGAATTTAGGTTCTTATAACTTTTTAAATAGTAGCAAATTACATTTTCATTTAGGCTCAAATTAGTTATTTGTAACTTTGTCTGGAACATATCAAACTAAGACAACATAAGTTTATAATTTTACAACTAGTGGCTCAAAAGAAATGCATATGTAATATTTAAATACGCAGTTCTTAAGTGTTTCTTGTGGTGAAGAACCATTCACATTTTCTTATAATTTGTTCATTTCGTCTATCTTTAAATATTTACCAAAAGAATAGTGTAAGATATACACAAAAATTAGCAATAGAAATTTATTTAGACAACGAAGAAAAATAAGAGAAATAACAAGGACAATGAAAGACTTAAATATCAAAGGAGAAATAAAATAGAAATACTTATATCTCTTTCCTCCTATTTTTAGTTCATCACTTTTTTATTAAAAGGAAGATTCATCAGACAATATATTTATCATTTAATAAAAACGAGAAAAAAAGTCTTTAAATATTTTTAATCGAATCATATCTATTAATATTATAATAAAAGCAAAATGGTGTAATGAACTTTTATATTTGTATATTCTTTTGTATTTCCCTCCTACTTGACCTTTTGTCAACATAATCCTTAAACTCGTTAAAACATTACATATTAAATATTTTTCTCATCTGATTTTTGGGTGTGTAATCTAACCTCTTACAGCTGTAATTTTGATGTCATTTTTCAATGACACATCAGAAAGTAAATATTAAGAAAATAAAAAAATTAAATATTTTATTTTTTTAAAATTTGAATTTTTCTAAATTGTCATGTTCCTCAACCTTCATATATTCTTACAATTTGAGAACCAAATTCATGTTAAATATATGAAATTCTTCTTTATTTGACTTGAAAGATCAACTACAAGTTTTTTAAACGAGCCTCAGTCACAAATTTAAATTAATTTCACAAATTTATAAGACCAATTTAATTAGTTCAAGGGTCCAGTTTATAAAGTATAGAGCAAAAAAGTTAGAGTATAAACGCATACAAGCACAAGGGTTTATCGGACAAAAATAACTTAGCCTTTTAATTTTGAAAAATATTTGATAGTAAAATGTAATTTATTTAAGCTAATTCTACAAAAATATTTGTATTGTGATGTCACGATCCAAAACGAGTCATGAGTGGCACCCATACTTAACCTTCTAAGTGGGCGAACCAAGAAATTTAAACCCCAACATATATCAATAATTCAACTATGTAAATCAATAAAATGCGGAAGCTCAAAACATACTAAAGTAACCAATCCGATAAACATCTAGAGCCTAACACTTGTTATCCCCAAAATTTGAAAATCCTCACAACAAGGACATTAGTTCTCAATTGCCAAATCTAAAAGTATTAAAGATATCAAAATAAGTAAATAAGATAGTCCATGTCCGAAATTTAAGGACATCATGACTTGAATGAAAGAATCCAACACGAACTAGAATTAATAGCTCACTTTGAAATCGGATGTGGTGGAGATTGGCTAGAGCTTAGAGCGAGTTGAAGTCGATGGTATACTTGCTGCACTCCACAAAAGAAAAAAAAAAGTAAACACAAGTAGGGGTCAGTACAAGGAACATGTATTGAGTAGGTATCATCGGCCAACCAAAAATAGAAACCAATATATATTGAATAATATTATAAAATCAACTATGATACTTGGCAGGTGGCAAGCAACAAATAACATGAAGCCGTGACAACAACACCATAGTAACTACACAATCAATCACAATATCAAGCACACATATGAGACTCATGCCTCCACACCATACTCATTTGAAAAATGGGTTCTTTGAGATTGGGTACATTAAGTTAATTCAAGATTTCTTTCCTTTAATGTTATCGTGTCGTAACGTGACACTCCGATTCAATTATACCGTGTCGGAACATGACACTCCGATCCAATAATACTGTGTCAGAACGTGACACTCAGATCCAATAGTACCGTGTTGGAACGTGACACTCCGATCCAATTATCTCATTAATTTATTTCATCAAGCCTTCTTTATTCAAGGCATCACTTTGATGGAGATGGTTCAAGATTATAAATTTCACGATCTCAGGATTTTAGGCCAATCACAAACAACACAACCAAGCTATACAACCACACAATCAAGTACAGAGGAAACTTTACAATATCACTCGATACATATCAATCGCTATTGAGAGTCTATCTATCAAATAGAAATAATCATAACCTACCTCCACCGAAGAATCGAAGTCAGACAAATTACTTCTTCAATGCTTTTCCCTTTTGTCAATGCCTCTAAATCTTTTCAATCTATCAAGTATATATGCACAATTTGTAAGTTAATGAGTCTACAAACGCTCATATAATTCTATGTCTACCCTAGATCCAAAAACTCACCTCGTTCTAGAATCAATTTCCTAAAGTTCAAACTTAAGGATATGTCTCTATTTCTCTAATTATCATAGCTTTGATAAAATTTAAATAATTCGATACGCCTAATATTTAATTATCTATTTTAATATATCAAATTTTATATTGTAAGATAATAATAACAATTATAATACCAGTGGCAGCCACCACATGAACTTCAAAATAGATTAACCCAAGAAAAAAAATACATGTAACACAAAAACCCATGAAACCTTTTTCAAAATTATAACATAACATTGAAAACTAATCACAATTCAATAACCTACGCATAATACACGTAACAAGAAAATTGAAAGAAAATTCTAATCTGAAGTCGCTTTCAGAATTGTTTTTCTTTCCTTCTTTGCAATTGTGCAGCTCTTCCTTTATTTTTATTTTTTTTTACAAATTAGTTATCATCCTAATTGTCTACCTTAAAATTATAAAAATGGTAAAAGTGACCCACTATTTATTTCATTATTATTTTCTTTAATCACCTACCAAATAAACTATTAAAACTACCCCACTAATTTCATAATTATAATTACGAATAGTCCAAAATACCCATTTAGAATTTATCGAAAAGTAATTTAAATAATTTAATTTAATTTAAATATAAATATTGAATCTGAAAAAAAGAATCTGAAAAAATTAAATATTAAGTTATATATATATATATATATATATATATATATATATATATATATATATATATATATATATATATATATATATATATATAGTGAACTTATATTTTTCACGTGTTTCTTGATCCAATATATTTAATGTGATTTTGATTGTAATTTATATGTTAATTTAATTGCTTGGTTTGGAGTGGAGATTAATTACTTTTGCTATAACTTCAATTTTCAAATGACACATTTCAGTAAATTCAAGTGAAAGAGAGTGTTTTACGAGTTAATATTTTAAAATATCAATCAATTTGAAAGAATTAATTTATCATTATACTTTATTTTGTAGCGATGAATCACTAAATAAATTTTATTATTAAAAATTATCTAATATGATAAATAAATTATTTTTTACAACGGGCTAACATGAATCTCACTAATAAATAAAATTTTAAAAAAACTCATAAAATTATTTTTACACAAATACTCTAATCAAATTCCCCCCCCCCCCCAAAAAAAAGAGTGTAGAACTTTTATTCTGTTTCGTTTTTAATGCCTTTTCTATGAAAATTTGTGCAATCCATAAATTTTTGGAATATAATACATAAACTTTTTTTTTATGCTGGAAATTATAATCGTAGAGCAGGAAATTTCATATGATATTATAGATCGTAAACATAAGAGTATTACTTTCACTAATTAACCCGTAAAATTTCTTATGAGATTTAGGTTTACATGTATAAAAATAATTTATTTTGCCATGTTAGTTTATTTTTAATGATAAATTTAGTTTGTTGATTTTGTTGATATAAATACATAAGTTGAGTGATTTTATCGATTTAAAACAAAAATTAGTGACATTGCTAGATAAATTTTCAAAATTGGATAATCTTTGAAATATTAACTCGAGATTTACTCCACCAATCTTGAAGCGCTTGAGATAAAATAACTAAGTCAAATCAATGATTGACATGTTATATGTATATTATTTTTCCATTCACTTTTAATTGTCATAATGCAATTAACAAAGTCAATTTGATTAATTTTTAAAGTTAAAATTGATAACAATAATTTGATATTATAAACAAAAAATTTTGACATTAAAAAGTATCGTTACAACAAATTGAATTATAACGACAAATGACTTCGTTACTTATAAATCATATTTCGTCACTAAAGATCTTGTGTGACGAAAAAAAATCGTCATTCAGTCGTCACTAAACGTGTGTCACTAAAAGTATACTGAGACGATTTAGTAGTTCGTTGCTAAAAAAGCTATATCAATCACAAAAGGAAAATCATACCGAAATGTATAAACATTTGTGACGAATTTATTTGTCAAAACAAGTAAAAAAGAAAAATTGTAGTTAATAGAATGATTTTGTCACTAAAAAAGTTATTAACACCAACAAAAGTATTTCGTCACTTATTATTTTGTTCAATCAATGATGGCACCAATTGTCTCTAAAATTATATGTATTTCTTGGTTAAAAAAATGTGATTTTGTCACAAACAAATGCTTTTATTAATTTCTTTTTACAACAAGGGAAACTCGCAGGCGCTATCATTTTGTTGTGTATATGGTAAGACACTCGCTCCTACGCAATATCTAGCTAAACACATAGGAGAGGTAACCCACACTAGGCAAGCCCGATGCAAAGAGCTCAATCCAGAAGGCAAACCCTTACTTTCGTTGGCAATGAGTTTCAAATTTGAGACCTCCAACATGAAGTATAACAATAAATAAAAGAGTATAATTTATATTTTTATTCATTGTACAATAATAAGTAAGTAGAAAAATATGAAAATTTGTCAAAATATTGAGGAAAAGATAAATAGAATCTTTGGCCAAAGAGAGGTGCGACTTCTTTTTTCTAACATATAGCTTATAATATATGGATTTTTACGCACAACAATATCTAATAGCTATGAGAAATGTACCATAGAAAATATATCAATCAACCATAGCAAAATTTTAGAATATTGATATCAAAACAATACATTGTATTAATAAATTTCTAAAATATTGAAAACACTCAAAATTTATACTAATAAGATCATCTCTCTGAAGTTTCCTTCTATATTTTGATGAACTTGTACTAAACTGATGTAAATATCTCTTTGTCATGACCACTTCCAGATCTCGAGGATAACCTTAAAGGAGGATTACCACCATGGCCTATTCCAGGACTATGGAATGATTTAAACTTGCAATCAACATTACTAGTTTCAAGACTTGAAACTGTTATAACATGATGTTTTTTCAATTGTTTTCTTGATTCAAAACATGGTGCAACACAAACTAACATGAAAACCAAAGCAACCAAAAGCATTGTAGCAAAACGAGTCATTGATAATTGTTAATAAAATATAAAAAGTAATGGAATGAAGAGAAGTATGAGTTTATGAAGAAAAAAATAAGTTATTTATAGGCAACAAATTAGAGATGAAAATGTTTTAAGGAATGCATCTAGAAGTGTAATGCTCAAATTAAGTCAATAGTAATAAATGAAATTGTAAGAAAATAGAAGTGTCTTGGAAAGTGTGTAGGTACACATGAAAACGCCAATTTGTCTTGGAAATTGCTTGTTTTACTACTACATTCATTTTAAATTTGAATTATTGAGATAATTTTTATTTATCAGTTTGACTTAATTATTCAATTTTTTAGATTATTTTTAAAATATTCTTTTAATTTATTCTTCATTAGTTAATATTGAAAATAGTCATTAATTAATATTTTATTATTTTAATCATAAAATTAACAATCCTAATCTTATCTTAATATAATATAAAGGAGAATCATAGACAATGTGATGTGACACCTCTATATAATCTCCACATGTATTTATATTTGTTCTCATTTTCTTGGCTTTTCTTTCTTATTTAAATTAATTATTTTATTACAAAAGTCATTATTTAATTTATTACAATAAGTATTATATTAATGGAAAAACATTTACAACAAAGACTCTTCACATGCCAACTTACAAAGACTAATTATTCATAATTCATACCTCTCTAATTTCTGTTATTCATAAAAAAATATTTCTTTAATTTTTTGCCCTTCTTCTAATTACAATTACGAAAGAAAAATATTTTTTAAATATTTTATTTTTATTATTAAATTTATATAAAATGTGTATTACTTAATTAAATACAAAATTCTATATATAAAGCTATATATAAACAAGGTGATGTGGCACCTCTCAATGACCTAGAAAACTATTTATCTTTTTTTCCCTTTTTTGAGTTTTTTAATTCATATTGTGTCTATTTTACTAATGCTATTAATTTCAATGTTTAGATGACTTATATTTTATAAGGATGATTTGGTAAAGTTACCAATATCATTTTACTGAATTGTTGTGTCATGTCAATAGCGAACAACTATTATTGGAAATAAAGAAACTAGTAATAAGTACAAAATAGTCCCTCAATCGGATTTAGTTCTTTAAGTAAATAAAACATATCATCATTTCTTAATACAAATAACTTACGTTTATATTATGAAACTCATGTTGTCATGAACTTAAATCTTGTAACTCATTTAAGTTGTTTCTTTATTAAATATTTAATGTAATTTCGAGTGTTTTATATGTTGAATTCTCCCAAATATAAGATATTTTAATTGTTTGATTTGGAGTGGAGATTAATATTACTTTCTCCACAATTTTAAATTTTATGACACCTTCATGTAGATTCAGGCGATCGAGGATAATGGTGTTTACTTCTCTTAAATAGCTAAAATCAAAAATTAGTTTTAAATTATAAAAAGAACAATTTTACGGATAAAAAAAGAAATGTCCCACTTAATATTTCAATTTATCCTTAACTAAGTCTAATCAATTATTAGCATTTTATATGCATACTACTTCCTACAACATTTAGGTTAGACCTTTGGAACATTTAGTCCATGCAAAAAATAATAACTAGCAAGCACATGTTGATCAAATATATCATTAATTCATAAATGATCATACAAAACCATGAACAAACTTTCACATAATATTGTACTTAATATATGGCATACTACTGCAAAATCAAAATTTGCACATTAACTAATTGCCATAAACATGGCCAATTTTAGGAGATGGGCCAGAATGTCCGGCTCCAGGACTAGGTCCAGTATTCAAATTTCCATAAACATGAACAATTTTAGGAGGTGGGCCAGAATGTCCAGCACCAGGACTAGGTCCAGTATTCAAGTTGCCATAAACTTGACCAATTCTAGGAGGTGGACCAAAATGTCCAGCTCCAGGACTAGGTCCAGTATTCAAGTTGCCATAAACATGGCCAATTCTAGGAGGTGGGCCAGAATGTCCAGCTCCAGGACTAGGTCCAGTATTCAAGTTACCATAAACATGACTAATTCTAGGAGGTGGGCCAGCATGTCCGGCTCCAGGACTAGGTCCAGTATTCAAGTTTCCATTGACATAGCCCATTCTAGGAGGTAGACCAGAATGACCGGCTCCAGGACTAGGTCCAGTATTCAAGTTGCCATAAACATGGTTAGTTCTAGGAGGTGGGCCAGAATGTCCGGCTCCAGGACTAGGTCCAGTATTCAAGTTGCCATAAACATGACCAATTCTAGGAGGTGGGCCAGAATGTCCGGCTCCAGGACTAGGTCCAGTATTCAAGTTACCATAAAATTGACCTTCTTTGTATGGGGCCGAAGAAGCAAGGTTAGTGACCTTCTCCTTATCCATGTTGTTCAATTGTGTTCTTGCTTCAAAACACGGTGCAACACAAACTAACATAGTAACCAAAAACATAAATATTGCAAAAAGAGCCATCACTGATTGGAGAGTGATGTTTAGTTAAAAAAGAAGAGATAAATGAAGTAATGTAAGTTTATTAAGAAAAAAAATGTTATTTATAGACAATAAAGATGAAACCTTTAAGAAATCAAGACTATAGTTCATTAATTAGTATTAATTGAAATTTTAAGAAAAAGAAGAGTTTTGCTTTGGGTAATTGCGTAGGACTACATTAATTAAACTAGAGAGTTTAAGCCGCCGGCTTTTGCTGTTCCCATCTCTAATTGGACCTCTTGCTCTATGGTTATTTGGATTATTAATATATGCTTAATTCACTTGGATGACTTCTACGAAATTTAAGAAAATAAATATCTTTTTTATCTTATGTTTTAAATTATAGTTTTTACAACACTTTACTTTCACCATATGACATGTTTAAGTATATAAAATTAAATATATTTTGATATATATGACATAAATTTATATTCGATGAATACGGTTTTATGCTCGTGTGAATACTACAATGAAATCTGAAAATTCCTACAAAATTATGTCAGCGAGGTAAAAGTTCTCTACAATTAAAGCCCGTTTGGAATGACAAAAAAAAAGTTTTTAAGTCAAAAAATAAAAATCAAACTTCAATAATTTTTGAGTAAAAATAACAACTTTTTAAAAGTCTTTTTAAACTTACTTTAATTATTCTAAACGTTATCAATCATTTAAAATAAATTTAGTCAACTTTGGATTAATCTTTTCATTAAATAAAAAAGGAGAGCAAAAATTAAAAACCATTAGATTACAGAATAAAAATAAAATATCACTACAAAAATAAGAACGACAGTTCATGCAGAAACTCCTTTATTAGGGATTTCACTTTTAAATCGTAACACCAATAAAAAAATCCTATTAAATAATATTTTCTTTTGAACAAATCTTACACAACATAAATTTAAATAATTTAATTTAATTTAAATATAAATATTGAATCTGAAAAAATTAAAAATTAAGTTTAGAGAGAAATGAAGAGGGACTAGAAAATGCACATTGATCATTAAAGGCACAATATATATATATATATATATATATATATATATATATATATATATATATATATAGTGAACTTATATTTTTCACGTGTTTCTTGATCCAATATATTTAATGTGATTTTGATTATAATTTATATGTTAATTTAATTGCTTGGTTTGGAGTGGAGATTAATTACTTTTGCTATAACTTCAATTTTCAAATGACACCTTCCAGTAAATTCAAGTGAAAGAGAGTGTTTTACGAGTTAATATTTTAAAATATCAATCAATCTGAAAGAATTAATTTATCATTATACTTTATTTTGTAGCGATGAAATCACTAAATAAATTTTATTATTAAAAATTATCTAATATGATAAATAAATTATTATTTTACAACGGGCTAACATGAATCTCACTAATAAATAAAATTTTAAAAAAACTCATAAAATTATTTTTACACAAATACTCTAATCAAATTCCCCCCAAAAAAAAGAGTGTAGAACTTTTATTCTGTTTCGTTTTTAATGCCTTTTCTATGAAAATTTGTGCAATCCATAAATTTTTGGAATATAATACATAAACTTTTTTTTTTATGCTGGAAATTATAATCGTAGAGCAGGAAATTTCATATGATATTATAGATCGTAAACATAAGAGTATTACTTTTACTAATTAACCCGTAAAATTTCTTATGAGATTTAGGTTTACATGTATAAAAATAATTTATTTTGCCATGTTAGTTTATTTTTAATGATAAATTTAGTTTGTTGATTTTGTTGATACAAATACATAAGTTGAGTGATTTTATCGATTTAAAACAAAAATTAGTGACATTGCTAGATAAGTTTTCAAAATTGGATAATCTTTGAAATATTAACTCGAGATTTACTCCACCAATCTTGAAGCGCTTGAGATAAAATAACTAAGTCAAATCAATGATTGACATGTTATATGTATATTATTTTTCCATTCACTTTTAATTGTCATAATGCAATTAACAAAGTCAATTTGATTAATTTTTAAAGTTAAAATTGATAACAATAATTTGATATTATAAACAAAAAATTTTGACATTAAAAAGTATCGTTACAACAAATTGAATTATAACGACAAATGACTTCGTTACTTATAAATCATATTTCGTTACTAAAGATCTTGTGTGACGAAAAAAAAATCGTCATTCAGTCGTCACTAAACGTGTGTCACTAAAAGTATACTGAGACGATTTAGTAGTTCGTTACTAAAAAAGCTATATCAATCACAAAAGGAAAATCATACCGAAATGTATAAACATTTGTGACGAATTTATTTGTCAAAACAAGTAAAAAAGAAAAATTGTAGTTAATAGAATGATTTTGTCACTAAAAAAGTTATTAACACCAACAAAAGTATTTCGTCACTTATTATTTTGTTCAATCAATGATGGCACCAATTGTCTCTAAAATTATATGTATTTCTTGGTTAAAAAAATGTGATTTTGTCACAAACAAATGCTTTTATTAATTTCTTTTTACAACAAGGGAAACTCGCAGGCGCTACCATTTTGTTGTGTATATGGTAAGACACTCGCTCCTACGCAATATCTAGCTAAACACATAGGAGAGGTAACCCACACTAGGCAAGCCCGATGCAAAGAGCTCAATCCAGAAGGCAAACCCTTACTTTCGTTGGCAATGAGTTTCAAATTTGAGACCTCCAACATGAAGTATAATAATAAATAAAAGAGTATAATTTATATTTTTATTCATTGTACAATAATAAGTAAGTAGAAAAATATGAAAATTTGTCAAAATATTGAGGAAAAGATAAATAGAATCTTTGGCCAAAGAGAGGTGCGACTTCTTTTTTCTAACATATAGCTTATAATATATGGATTTTTACGCACAACAATATCTAATAGCTATGAGAAATGTACCATAGAAAATATATCAATCAACCATAGCAAAATTTTAGAATATTGATATCAAAACAATACATTGTATTAATAAATTTCTAAAATATTGAAAACACTCAAAATTTACACTAATAAGACCATCTCTCTGAAGTTTCCTTCTACATTTTGATGAATTTGTACTAAACTATGAAACGATTTAAACTTGCGATCAACATTACTAGTTTCAAGACTAGAAACTGTTATACATGATGTTTTTTCAATTGTTTTCTTGATTCAAAACATGGTGCAACACAAACTAACATGAAAACCAAAGCAACCAAAAGCATTGTTGCAAAACGAGTCATTGATAATTGTTACTCCCTCCGTTTAAAAAAGAATGTTCCTATTTCTTTTTTAGTTTGTTTAAAAAAGAATGACCCCTTTACTTTTTTGACAACACTTTAACTTTAACTTTCCACGTGTCATGTTTAAGACCACAGGATTAAAGAACATTTTGATACATTTGATATAACTTTAATTTAGAACTACAATATAAAAAGTCTTTTTTTTTTCTTAAACTCCGTTCCAAGTCAAACTAGGCCATCATTTTTAAAACGAAGAGAGTACTAAATTATAAAAGTAATGGAACGAAGAGAAGTGTGAGTTTACGAAGAAAAAATAAGTTATTTAAGGGCAACAAATTATAGATGAAAATGTTTTAAGGAATGAATGTAGAAGTGTAATGCTCAAATTAAGTCAATAGTAATAAATGAAATTGTAAGAAAATAGAAGTGTCTTGGAAAGTGTGTAGGTACACATGAAAACGCCAATTTGTCTTGGAAATTGCTTGTTTTACTACTACATTCGTTTTAAATTAATTGAATTATTGAGATAATTTTTATTTATCAATTTGATTTAATTATTCAATTTTCTAGATTATTTTTAGAATATTCTTCTAATGTATTCTTCATTAGTTAGTATTGAAAATAGTCATTAATTAATACTTTATTATTTTAATCATAAAATTAACAAAAATTAATAAAAGTAAAAATAAAAAGTTATGTCTAATTTATGTGTTAATCTTCTTTTTTTAAAATGTGTGAAACACCTAAACAATTCAATTAATTTGAATTTTGAGTGGGGGTGGGGTGTTAATAAAGTAGAGAATTTAACCGCGCTTAGCACTGTTATGAAAAATATATATATTTTAAAATTTTGAATATTATATAAGAATAAAAAATCAATTATATAAATAATAAAATGATAAAATATCATGTAACAATCCTTTTTGGTTGTTTCGAGTGCTAAAACTTTTTGTTTCATAAAATACTTTTCGATAGATTCTAAATGGATATTTTAGACTATTCGTAATTATAATTATGAAATTAGTGGGATAGTTTTAATAGTTTATTTAGTTGGTGATTAAAGAAAATAACAATAAAATAAATAGTAGGTCACTTTTACCATTTTTATAATTTTAAGATAGACAATTAGGGTGATAACTGATTTGTAAAAAAGAAAAAATAATAAAGGAAGAGCTGCACAATTGCAAAGAAGGAAAGAAAAACAATTCTGAATTGTGATTAGAATTTTCTTTCAATTTTCTTGTTACTTGTATTATGGTAGGTTATTGAATTGTGATTAGTTTTCACTGTTATGTTATAATTTTGAAAAAGGTTTCATGGGTTTTCGTGTTACATGTATTTTTTTTCTTGGGTTAATCTATTTTGAAGTTCATGTGGTGGCTGCCACTGGTATTATAATTGTTATTATTATCTTACAATCTAAAATTTGATATATTGAGATAGGTAATTAAATATTAGGTGTATCAAATTATTTAAATTTCATTAAAGCTATGATAATTGGAGAAATAGAGACTTATTCTTAAGTTTGAACTTTAGGAAATTGATTCTAGAACGAGGTGAGTTTTTGGATCTAGGCTACACATAGAATTATATGAGTGTTTGTAGACTCATTAACTTACAAATTGTGCATATATACTTGATAGATTGAAAAGATTTAGAGGCATTGACAAAAGAAAAATGCATTGAAGAAGTAATTTGTCTGACTTCGATTCTTCGGTGGAGGTAGGTTATGATTATTTCTATTTGATAGATAGACTCTCAATAGCGATTGATATGTATTGAGTGATATTGTGAAGTTCCTCTGTACTTGATTGTGTGGTTGTAGAGCTTGGTTGTGTTGTTTGTGATTGGCCTAAAATCCTGAGATTGTGAAATTTATAATCTTGAACCATCTCTATCGAAGTGATGCCTTGAATAAAGAAGGCTTGATGAAATAAATTAATGAGATAATTGGATCGGAGTGTCACGTTCCAACACGGTACTAACGAATCTGAATGTCACGTTCTGACACGGTATTATTGGATCGGACTGTCACGTTCTGACACGGTGTCACATTTCGACACGATAACATTAAAGAAAAGGAATCTTGAATTAACTTAATGTACGCAATCTCAAAGAACCCATTTTTCAAATGAGTATGGTGTGGAGGCATGAGTCTCATATGTGTGCTTGATATTGTGATTGATTGTGTAGTTACTATGGTGTTGTCACGGGTTCATGTTATTTGTTACTTGCCACCTGCCAAGTATCATAGTTGATTTTATAATATTATTCAATATATTGGTTTTTATTTTGAGTTGGCCGATGATACCTACTCAATACATGTTCTTTGTACTGACCCCTACTTGTGTTTTTTTTCTTTTGTGGAGTGCAGCAAGTGTACCATCGACTTCAACTCGCTCAAAGCTCTAGCCAATCTCCACCACATTCGATTTCAGGGTGAGCTATTAATTCTAGTTCGTGTTGGATTCTTTCATTCATGTCATGATGTCCTTAAATTTTGGACATGGACTATCTTATTTACTTATTTTGATATCTTAAATACTTTTAGATTTGGCAATTGAGAACTGATGTCCTTGTTGTGAGGATTTTCAAATTTTGGGGATAACAAGTGTTAGGCTCTAGATGTTTATCGGATTGGTTACTTTAGTAAATTTTGAGCTTTCGCATTTTATTGATTTACATAGTTGAATTATTGATATATGTTGGGGTTTAAATTTCTTGGTTCGCCCACTTAGAAGGTTAAGTTGGGTGCCACTCATTACTCGTTTTGGATCGTGACATCACAATACAAATATTTTTGTAGAATTAGCTTAAATAAATTACATTTTACTATCAAATATTTTTCAAAATTAAAAGGCTAAGTTATTTTTGTCCGATAAATCCTTGTGCTTGTATGCGTTTATACTCTTAACTTTTTTGCTCTATACTTTATAAACTGGACCCTTGAACTAATTAACTTGGTCTTATGAATTTGTAAAATTAATTTAAATTTGTGACTGAGGCTCGTTTAAAAAACTTGTAGTTGATCTTTCAAGTCAAATAAAGAAGAATTTCATATATTTAACATGAATTTGGTTCTCAAATTGTAAGAATATATGAAAGTTGAGGAACATGACAATTTAGAAAAATTCAAAATTTTAAAAAATAAAATATTTGATTTTTTATATTTTTGTTAATATTTACTTTCTGATGTGTCATTAAAAAATGACATGAAATTACAGCTGTAAGAGGAGGTTAGATTACACACACAGAAATCTGATGAGAAAAATATTTAATATTTAATGTTTTAACGAGTTTAAGGATTATGTTGACAAAAGGTCAAGAAGGAGGGAAATACAAAAGAATATACAAGTATAAGAGTTCATTACATCATTTTGCTTTTATTATAATATTAATAGATATAATTCGATTAAAAATATTTAAAGACTTTTTTTCTCATTTTTATTAAATGATAAATATATTGTCTGATGAATCTTCCTTTTAATAAAAAAAGTGATGAACTAAAAATAGGAGGAAAGAGATATAAGTATTTCTATTTCATTTCTTCTTTGATATTTAAGTCTTTCATTGTCCTTGTTATTTCTCTTATTTTTCTTCGTTGTCTAAACAAATATTACCTCTTATTTTTCATCATCATCTAAATAAATTTCTATTGCTAATTATGTGTATATCTTATACTATTCCTTTGGTAATTCTTTAAAAGTAGACGAAATGAACAAATTATAAGAAAATGTGAATGGTTCTTCACCATAAGAAACACTTAAGAACTTCGTATTTAAATATTACATATGCATTTCTTTTGAGCCACTAGTTGTAAAATTATAAACTTATATTGTCTTAGTTTGATATGTTTCGACAAAGTTACAAATAACTAATTTGAGCCTAAATGAAAATGTAATTTACTACTATTTAAGAAGTTATAAGAACTTAAATTCAAAAAAAAATAATCTCAAACTTTTGAAAAAGTAAGTGAAAAGAGAAAAATAACAACACATTTTGTAAAGTCCTTAGTCACAAAAAGAAGGATGAAAAACAATTACACTAACAATGCACATATTTTTGAACTTTTATCTCGCTTTCATATCTATGAATCTTTTCATGGAGTCAAACTAAAGTATAAACGTGATACTACAACAACAATAAAGAATATAACTATTCAAAATATGAAAATAATAATCTTGATTAGCAATATTATGAAACAAAAAATATAGATTTATATAGATAAAATTATAGTAATATCATAAGGTATCTAAACTTTTGAAAGTTATATATTTAGGGGTTATAAATATGAAAATTTAAAGAAAATGAGTTAATTATTAACTAAGTTAAAGTTCAATATATAGTATAATTTGTTGGGTGTTTAACTTTTATTAAGAAAGCAAGCAAATTAACTTCATCTTAACAAAATTGAAAGAGGAAAAAATTACAATTAAAAAAAAGAGACAATATCTTAAAAGATTGTAGTAAATATTGAGACTGTTAGTTTTTCGGGTTTTTTTTTATGTAATAAAGGATAATAATGAGAGTAAATAATTTTTGAGACATTTAAGTATATAACAATATATAGAAGAGTAGCAATTGATATATTTATTTTTTTGGTACAATAATAAGTAAGTAAAAAATTATGTTATAGAAGAAAAAGATTATAGAATTCTCGCCCAACAAGAGGTACATCACTTTTCTAACATATAGCTTATAATAAAATGATTTTAAGCACAACAATATCTAATAGCTATGAGAAATGTTCCATAAACAATATATCTTTCAACTATAGCAAAATTTTAGAATATTGATCAAATCAAAACAATACATTACATTAATGAATTTGTAATATATTGGAAATATCCAAACATTAGATTAATATGACCATATCTCGATATGAATCTTTAATTTCAACATAATTAAGTTTTCTTCTTCATTTTGATGAATTTATACTAAACTAATGTGAACATCTCTTCTTAATCAATCTTTGAAGAATATATCTTTGATCTTCGTCAAAGGAAAAAACATATCATATCACTATCTTTTCTATGATTTCTTATGGAAAAGATGAAGAATAAAAGTTAATTAGAAAAAGGGAGAAAAAAACTATACCGTAAGAAAGAATGAAAAATGAATATTCAATATTTGCAAGGAAGATTGTTTTTTATAGATTTCATAAGAAATGAACTGAAGAGACATGTTATTTAATTAGAGAAATATAAATAGATGGAGGTTTTTTGTAAATCGATAAATATAATTATAATAGTAAATATGATTGAATTTCTTATTGAAAAAATTATATACCTATTAATTCAAATTAAATGTTATAACCACCGTTTCATTTAATTCTAGTTTGTAGCAAACATTTTTCCATTCGCCTCTCTCCTCATAAACCTCGCTCTTCACACTCCCTGATCTCGCTTGCCACTCTCCCTGATCTCACTCGCCACTATTATTCACCTCTCTCACTTTATACAAGCACAAATGCATAAATTGTGTTTGTATTTGTATAAAGTGAGAGAAAAATATATATACAAATACAATATATATCTCTTCGTCCTATACACTTATAATTACACAATACGAATCTTCTCCTCCCTAGTTCTCTTTTGCGTTTCTCTCTTTCTCGTTTTGTACAACACAAATTATAAAAAATACAATATACAAATTTGTGTTTGTATAAAGAAAGAGAAAAAGTGATTTGATATACAAATAGAATTGTTTTAACATGATTCAATTATATACGAATCCAAGTTTTATGCAGATATACAAACACAAAGACCATAGACATATGCAAACAAAAGTTTCATAGACACAGACGATTGCTTTATACAAATTGCTGTGATTTATACTAATCAGATGCCTGCAATTTTATGCAAATCAAACGACTTTTATACAGATCTGATGTTTCATATATAGCAAAGTGCAAACAATATTTGCTATGGAGCTCGAATAACAAAAGTGTAGCTATAGCGTGCTAATATGATTTTTATGTTTGCTAAACCTAAAACTTACTCTTTCTTATTTTTTTTCCATATTTTTTTTTATGAAAATAATTAAGAAAAAAATCTAGAAAAAAAAAGAGGAAAAAAAAGTAGGAAAGGAGGTCATAGAAAGGTTGTCACATTACCTCAATGTTTCTCCTTTAGATTGAGAAAAATGTCATAAATAGTTTCTTATCTACTTCGTCCAAATCATATTTATTCAGACAATAAAATTAACGAATAATTAATTATATTGTGTTTATTTTAACCTTTCTATTAAGTTCTATTTTTTTGAAATATTTTGATGATTTATATTTAATAAGGGTGGTTTGCTAAAATTACCGCTATTATTTACTACTTCTTATAAACTTGTTGGATTTAGTTCTTCAAGTATTTAAAAATTTATTAATTTTGGTCTTCATTCATTTTTTTTTATACTTAGGCTTATATTATTAAAAAAAATGCACCCCTTCATGAATTTAAATATTTTAATTCATTTTTTCTGTTTCTTAATTGAATTTTGTAATATTGAGTGTGGTATAGGTAGAATTTCTCCCACATATATAAGATAATTTTAATTGCAAAACAAGCCATTGATAATTGTTAAAATGTACAAGTAATGAAATGAAGAGGAATCAGTTTATTATAAAAAATAAGAAGTTATTTATAGGTAACAAATTATACATGAAAATGTTTGAGAGATGTATCTAGAGGCGTAGCGCTGAAGTTAGGTTAAGAGTAATAATTGAAATGGTAAGAATTAAAGAAGAAATTCGCTTGTGTACACATAAAAACGTCAATTTGTCTTGGAAATTGCTTATGTTACTACCAAATTGAGAAAAATGTCTTCATAGTTTCTTATCGAATACTCCCTAAGTCCATCTTTACTCGTTCTTTTGGAATGTCCGATAATACTTATTCGGTTTATAAATTAAACAATGAATAATTTATCATGTTGTGTCTATTTTACTTATGCTATTAATTTCAATGTATAGATGACTTATATTTTATAAGGATAATTTGATAAAGTTACCACAATCATTTACTTAATTGTTGTGACTTAATTGTTGTCATCAAAATATATCATTAGTTCATAAATGATCATACATATCCATGAACAAGCTCTCACATAATATTGTACTTAATATATTGCAAGCTACTGCGAAATCAAAAGTTAGACATTTACTAATTGAACAATCATCGACCGATATCATGACTCGAGAATGATATCAAACTACGATCAATATATATGGCCCGTTGCAGGATCAGGTGGGCCAAAATGACCGGCTCTTAGACTAGGGTCAGGCTTAAAGTTGCCATAAACATGGCCCATTCCAATCGATGGGCCAGAATGACCAGCTCCAAGACTAGATCCAACATTCAAGTTACCATAAACATGGCCCATTCCAGGTGGGCCACCATGACCAGCTCCAGGACTAGGGACAGACCTCAAGTTGCCATAAACATGGGTTATTCTAAAAGGTGAGCCAGAATGACCGGCTCCACGACTAGGGCCATATTTCAAGTTTCCATAAACATAGCCCATTCCAAGAGGTGGGCCAGAATGAACAGCTCCAGTACTAGGGCTAGGTTTTAAGTTGCCATAACCTTGGCCAATTCTAGGGGGTATGCTAGAATGACCGGCAGCTCCATGATTAGGGCCAAGATTCAAATTGCCATTAACATGACCTTCTTTATATTGGGCCGAAGAAGCAATGTTAGTGACCTTCTCCTTATCCATGTTGTTCAATTGCATTCTCGCTTCAAAACATGGTGCAATACAAACTAGCATAGTAACCAAAGCAATCAAAAGCATTAATATTGCAAAACGAGTCATCACTGATTGGATAGTGATGTCTATTTAAATATTGGGAGTAAAAAAAAGAGAACTGAAATAATGAAATGAAGAGTTTTGCTTTGGGTAATTAGAGAGTATACCTAAGCCGCCGACATTTGAGGACAATAATATTGTTCAACGAACAATATTATGGTTGTGTGGAATGAAGAGAAGTGTGAGTTTATGAAGAAAAAAATAAGTTATTTATAGGCAACAAATTATAGATGAAAATGTTTTAAGGAATGTATGTAGAAGTGTAATGATCAATTTAGGTTAATAGTAATAAATGAAATTGTAAGAAAATAGAACTGTCTTGGAAAGTGAGTAAGTACACATGAAAAAGTCAATTTGTCTTTGAAAATTGTTTGTTTTACGGTTACATTCGTTTTAAATTAATTAAATCGTTGAGATATTTTTATATATCAAATTAACTTAATTATTAAATTCTCTAAACTATTTTTAGAATATTATTTTAATTTTATTGTTCATTAGTTAGTATTGAAATTAGTTATTAAAACTTTGACTAACATTTTAAGATCTCTTCATTCGGTCTTGTTTGTCATGGTTTCTATTTTTATAGTCAAACTATAAAAATTTTGACTAACATTTTAAGATGTATTTTTTTATCATATTAATATGTAAAAAATTGTAATTTATAGTACTTTTCATATAGTTTTAGAATATCTAATTTTTTATTTAAAATATCGAATTAATGTAATCTAATTTACCTTTGAAAATTAGTCAAATTGATTTTCGATAAGCGCAACATGACAAATAATTTCGAACGAACAGGTAATATTTAATTATTTTAATCATAAAATCAAAAATAGTCAATGAAGATAAAAATAGAAAGTTATGTCTAATTTATGTCCTAATCTTCTTTTCTTAAAAGGTTTGAAACATCTAAACAATTCAATTAATTTGAGATGGGAGAGTATTAACTAAGAGAATTTAACGGCGCTTAGCACTTATATATATATATATATATATATATATATATATATTGAGAATTATATAAGTGATAAAAAATCAACTATAGAAAAAGGAAAATGATAAAATCACAATACAAATATTTTTGTAGAATTAGCTTAAATAAATTACATTTTTATTATCAAATGTTTTTTAAAATTAAAAAGCTAAGTTATTTTTGTCCGATAAACCCTTATATTTGTATGCGTTTGTACTATGAACTCGTTTACTCTATACTTTATCAACTTGACCCTTAAACTAATTAAAACACAATATTTGGAACCACTTTTACCATTGATCAAATCTATGTGGCATAAATATTATTGAATTGGAAAATGTGTTAATATACTCTCTTTCAAGCGCGTAATACGTCATATTTTATTTAAAATATTATTTTTTATCAAAAAACAATTATTTCTTCATTAACACACTCCCTCCCCACCCCAAATTCTCTTCTTCTCCAATACTCTTCCCATCCATAACTCTAAACTTTCTTCTCTTGTTCTTCAACAAAATCACTCACCATACATGATCTTTTCATTTGTTCGAAATCACTCGTCATAAACTTTCTTTTTCTTCTTCAATCTACTCTCCTCTTTGCAACAAATAAAAAATTTGTCATTAATTTCTTTTTCAGCTCCCATTTTCTTAAATTCTTGGTCTTTTTTATTTTAAAAGTTGAAACTTTTGTTTATGTTAGTTAGATTCAAAGCGGATGTATGATATGCATTAACGTAAAGGGTGATGGTGAGTATTGAATCGTTGAAAATTGCATTGATAAGCTTGTGAAAGCTTGAAGAACAACTAATGGGTCATATGAATTTGTGAAATTAATTCAAATTTGTGACTGGAGCTCGTTCGATTTGTGTTATAAAATTGTAGTTGAAATTTCAAGTCAAATAAAGAAGAATTTCATATATTTGGCATGAATTTGGTACTCAGATCGTAAGAATATAAGAGGGTTGAAGGACATAACTTTTAAAAAAAATCAGAATTTACAAAAATTAAATATGTGATTTTTTTTCTTACTATATAATTTTTGATGTGTCATTGAAAAATGACATGAGATTACATATGTAAGAAGTTAGATTACACACAAAAATTTGATGAAAAAAATGTTTAAAATATAGGGTCTGAAAAGTCACCTTGTAATTGGAATTGTTGTAATTACTAGGGTAGTAATTATCAGCCTAGTAATTACATTGTTTACAAGTAATTACACTAACTTTTTTGGTTGTCATAGTGTAATTACACATGTCCTGTTTAGATGTCACGGTGTAATTACACATGTTCTGTTTGGAAGCACAATTGCAATCATAAAATTATTTTAAATTTTAAAACTAAAAACTAATTATTTAAAATTTATTCTAGACAAATAATAAACTTTATAAATGACATTAAATTAAATATAAATATACTACAACAATAATATAGAATATCATTATTTTAAATATGAAAATAATAATCTTAAGTAGAGATATTATACAACAAACAATATGGCTTTATATAGACAAAATTGAAGGGCTATCAAATTTTGAAATTAAATAGTTGGGGTTATGATTATGAATGTTTAAAGAAAATAGTTTATAATATTAATTAAAGTTAAGGTTCAATAGATATAAGTCATGAATTATACAGTGTTTGATGGGTGTTTAAGTTTTATTAGGAAATCTAGCAAATTAACTTCTTCTTTTTGTATTACTGTAACTATTCATTTGGTTGTTTTGAGTATTGAAGTTTTTATTGTATAAAATATTCTTTCGATAGATTTTAAATGAGTATTTTGGGCTAGTCATAAATATAATTATAGAAATTATTGGGATAGTTTTAATAATTTACAGAGTTGGTGGTTAAAGAAAATAACTTTATAATAAGTAGTGGATCACTTTTACCATGTCTATTATATAAGAATTTGGGAAAAGAAATAATCTGAAAAAGGGAGAAGAAGGAAAAATCAACCTAGCGAATTCTTTATCATTGGAGAAGTAGTTACTTGACTTCAGTTCTTCGGTGGAGGTAGGTTATGGTTTATTTCTATTTGATAGATAAACTTTCAATAGCGATTAATATGTATTGAGTGATATTGTGAAGTTTCCTATGTACTTGATTGTGTAGTTGTATATCTTGGTTGTGTGGTCTGTGGTTGATCTAAAATTTTGAGACCGTTTTTAATCTTGAACCCTCTCTATCAAAATGACGCCTTGAATAAAGAAGGTTTGATGAAATAAATTAATGAGATATTTGAATTGGAGTGTCACGTTTTGACACGGTATTATGGGATCGAATGTCACATCCCGACACGGTATATGGGATCGGAGTGTCACGTTCCGACACAATAACATTAAAGGAAAGGAATTTTGAATTAACTTAATATACTCAATCTCAAAGAACCCATTTTTCAAATAAGTATGGTGTGGAGACATGAGTCCTCATAGGTGTGCTTGATATTGTGTACCTACTATGGTGTTGTTGTCACTGGTTCATGTTTTTTGTTGCTTGCAACCTGCCAAGTACTGTAGTTGATTTAATATTATTATTCAATATATATTGGTTTCTAATGTAGGTTGACCGATGATACCTACTCAGTATGTGTTCCTTGTACTGACCCGTACTTGTATTTTCTTCGTTGTTCTTTTATGGAGTGCAACAAGTGTACCATCGACTTTGACTCGCCCTCAGCTCTAGCCAGCCTCCAGCACAGCAGAATTCAGGGTGAGCTATTATTTCTAGCTAGTGTTGGATTCTCTCATTTATGTCATGATGTCCTTAAATTTCGGACGTGGACCATCTGATTTACTTATATCGGTATTTCCATTACTTTTATACTTGGTAATTAAGAACATATGTCCTTAATGTGATGACTTTCAGGTTGTGGGTATAATGTGTAATAGACTTTAGAGATCGATTTGATTAGTTAAAGTAACAAGTTTTGAGCTTCTGCATTTTTGTTGTTATTCGTAGTTGAAGTATTGATATATATTTGGGTTTAGATTCCTTGGTTCAACCACTTAGAAGATTAAGTGTGGGTGTCACTCACGACTCGATTTGGATCGTGACAATTACTCAATTGTGCTTAACAAAATTGAAAGAGGAAAACATACAATAAAAAAGAGGGACAAATATCTTGAAAGATTGAAGTAGTAAATATTAAGACTTTTAATTTTTTGTAATAAAGCATTATAATGAGTGCAAATAAATTTTGAGATATTTAAGTATAATAATATATATAAGAGTATAATTGATATATTTATATTTTGTACAATAATAACTAGAAAAATATGAAAAGTAGCAACATTTCGGAAATTTCTGAGTTAAAACTCAAGTCATCTTTTATGATGAATAAGATTTGTACCGAGTAATTCTAAATTTTCTTAGATGTTAAGCTCACTAAAAATTCTCTATCATAAAGTTGAGTTGAAAAATTTTCTTTCAAGTATGAGATTTTTCTTGGGTCAATTTTGAACGATCATAACTTTCAGTACAAGTTATGTGGCCCATGAGGTATCAAATCGAAAGTCATTGAGTCCTCTATCCAACACTGTCAATTTGCTAAATTTTGAGTTCGAATGAAGGAGTTATCCCCATTTAAGTGCAACCTCTCCAATTAAGGTTTATTCATCTATTTCAAGAAGGAATATTTTGGTATTTTCCTTACCCCCACCATGCTTACACATTTTACCCACCCAAGTTAAGGGGTCTAATCAAACTAAGTCAGTTTTCATCCATTCTAAAACGTTTAAGAAAGTTAGGGCAAAGTTGAAGAGGAGAAAAAGAAGAAAGTTTCAAGCGTTCATCGAGTTTTGAGGATTTTCGTCAAGAACTTAGTTTCTTTCTAGGTATGTTAGCTTTCATAGTGTTAAATTTGTTGACCCTCACGCCAATCATGTAAACTTTTACCATGAATTCGTTCTTGAAGTAGAATTATTGAATTCTTGAGAAGTTCTTGAGGTTTTCTTCATTCTTTAACAATGAGGTCTTGTTGAGTTCTTGAGGTGAGGGTCTTGCGAATGAGTGTTGTTCTTGATAGATTTTTATGTGGTTTTTATTGGAATGATGTTTGGTTTATGAATCTTGAAGAATTCGAAGGAAATCATTCGATTCCGGAGGAGATAGGGCTTAAAATTCAGCTAGAAAGTTCTTCGAGTTTCTGAGCTCGGAAAAAAAAAAGTTTTTAACTTCTTTTCTTTTTGGTTTTTAGTGTTTTTCTATGAAAATTTGTGAAACCCTTAATTTTTATTACAACAAATAAAAATAAACGGCTGAAGCAGTACCACATACAACGTTTAGTTGAGACTTTTGAAATATTTAGTCCATGCACAATAATAATTAGAATTACTAATTGATTAAAATATTGCATTAATTTAATTGATAAGCATATATGTGCATAAACAAACTGACACATAATATTGTACTTGTTTCTTTACATAATATTGTACTTTTTTTTTTACATAATATTGTACTTAATATATTGCATATGCTACTACTAAATAGAAGTTGCCCAGTTCAAAGTTGAACGATTAGTGACCGATATCAAATTTGGGGACTCATCTTAAACTACGATCAATATGGACAACTGTAGGATTTGGGACTGACTTCAAGTTGCGATGAACATGGCTATCTCCAAGACTAGGTCGACCAAAATTTCCAGTTCCAAGGCTCGGGACTGATTCCAAATTTCCAGTTCCAGGACTCGGGACTGATTGCATGTTGCGATTAAAATTTCCAGTTCCAGGACTCGGCACTGATTTCAAATTTCCAGTTCCAGGACTCGAGACTGATTTCAAATTTCCAGTTCCAGGACTCGGGACTGATTTCAAATTTCCAGTTCCAGGACTCGGGACTGATTGCATGTTGTGATTAAAATTTTCAGTTCCAGGACTCGGGACTGATTTCAAATTTCCCGTTCCAGGACTCGGAACTGATTGCATGTTATGATTAAAATTTCCACTTCCAGGACTCGAGACTGATTTCAAATTTCCAGTTCCAAGACTCGGGACTGATTGCATGTTGTGATTAAAATTTTCAGTTCCAGGACTCTGGAGTGATTTCAAATTTCCATTTCCAGGACTCGGGACTGATCGCATGTTGTGATCAAAATTTCCAGTTCCAGGACTCGGAACTGATTGTATACTATGATGAAAATTGCCAATTCCAGGACTAGGGAATGAATCCAAATTGCGATCAACATATAGTTTGTTACCTTCTTTGCTAAATTGTTTTCTTGCTTCAAAACAAGGTGCAACACAAACTAACATAATAACCAAAGCAATGAATAATATTGCAAAACGAGCCATTACAAATTGTTAAAATTGAGTGCAATGTCTAGATATTGGGAGGAGCAAAATGATATAAAAGAAGAAATGAAATGAAGAAAAGTGAGTTTATTAAGAAAAAAAAACGTGGTATTTATAGACATCAAAAGACCAAAGTTTAAGAATTTTAGACTATAGTTCATTAATTAATTAATATAATAATTGAAATTCTAATTGTTTTGTGTATTTGTCCTAGGAAGTGTCATGGAAATTGGGTTGGTACAGATGAACTAAACTAGAGTGTACTAATAAGCCGCCTTGTTCCCATTATATTGGCCCTCTTTCTCTACGTCCAATATTTATGGTCGTGTGGATTATGATGACATAGGTTCACTTCACTTAGAAGCTTACGATATCGTTTCATTTTTAATTAGAGATCAGTTGTTTTTATAAATAATTATATAGATAATAATGATATATATTCAATTCACTTGGATGATTTATCACGAAATTTAAGAAAAAGAATTAATTTTACCTTCTGACTTACATATTTAGTTTACACATGACAGATTTAAAGTCACAAAAATAAAAGTTATTTTAATACATTTAACATAACTAGATTCTTTATGGTTTGGACTATGATGAATATATGTTCACTTTGTTCTTAAATACTACAATGGAATACGAAAAATTCCTACAAAAATTATTTAAGGCAGGGTAAAAATTCTTTAAACTTAAACCGGACAAATTAGTTATGGCTTAGATAAAAATACTTTGGTTCACAATTTTCGTATTAGATGAACAATAGAAACAAACTAAAAAATCATTATATTTTGTGCAAAAACTTTATTAACAAAAGTTACCCTTTTTAGTTACATACGTAATACGTTCAATTAATTAAATTAAATTTCAATACAGACATCAAATCTCGAAAAAATAAAAATAAAATTTTCTGAGAGAAACGAGGAGGCCGGGTCAAGAAAATGCACAAACATTCATTAAAGGCACGTGTACATATATATCATATATACAGTGAACTTGTATTTTTGAAATCTTAATTTTTAGTAATATGGTCAATATTTAACTTTATTTTTCATCCACAAAATGCGGTTGAAACTTTCGAATTCATGATACATGTTGTGACAAAATTGACAACGATCGACTTATTGCGTTACACCAATTAAAACAGTAGGAAAAAAATATTTCTTAAAAAAATATATATTTTATATTCGATAATTAAATAAAAATATTATACGATAAGTATTTGTATATGATATAAGTCGAATATTATAATCTTATAGGCAGTGGCGGAATGTCTAAAAATTGCATAAGTACATTTTTTTTGGACGAATGAGTGTATTAGAAATTTTATAAATATTAATTTTAAATTATTTAAAATATAACAAAAGTTCTTTTTAGAAAGTGGAGAAAAAATTATTGCTAATGAAATTCAAACACACGAGCATTTTTAATTTTGACTCTTTGAAATCGTCTGAATCAATGGGCCGCAATACTTTGTTGTGTCAAGAGTGTCATTGTATCAATAACATGTTACTTAATCAATTCGTATATTATTTTACTTACATATACAATATTATTTTTTGATTAAAAATAAACACCTTGGTAACCACGTAGCTCCGCCCTTTGTTGCTATAGGAAAATCACGGCCCAAAAATTGAAAGGTGACAACTATATTGAGATACTCACTTCTAGCTCATAGCCCCTAATAGAGTCAATATGATTCAAAATATTTTCTCATGCTTTTACTAGAAAAATAATGTTCCTCATAACCATTAAAACACTTCTAAGAAAAACTCAAATCATTTTGATCAATTGAATATTAAAAAAAATATTTTTTTTATATCGAACTTATATTGAATATTTTAAAAAAATTATTTATATCAAACTTATACTGAATATTAAAAAATATATTTTTCTTCATATCGAACTTATACTTAAACATGGACAAGAGGAGTTGCATGCATCGTTGACATATTATTTTTTATTGCTGACCTTTGCAAGCAAATGAACAATATTCCATGCACTAAGCAAAATGGATAGTTACGTATATGACTTAATTAATTAATTAACACTCACACACTAAACAAAATGGATCAAGTTACGTATTGGAGTAGTAATAAAAAAACACTTAAGAGACAGTTGACATTTTAATTTAAGCAATATTTTATAAGTAACAATATTATGATTAAAAATAAATATTCATGCACTAACTAAAATCTTGTTGAGCTTTTAAATAATTTCTCAAAACTTTCGAATCAAAAGTTAATAATTAACACTATATCTGTTTTAATTTATTTGTCTTGATTTTATTTGACTTATAAATTTTTAAAATAATTTATTTTTTAAAATCTCATAATCTTAAACTAAATATATATACATATATCATAAACGAAATAATCCTTTAATCTTATGGTCTTCTCTTCCGTAATATCTCCCAAATAAGATCCATTTTCTTGACTATATGTATAGTTCCGTGTTGAGAGGGTTTTACTAATGTATATACATACTACTATTGAATCTTGTTGATAAGCATGTTGATCCCGTAACGCATTTATCGAGTGAAGTATAATGTACGTGAATTTATGATTTATTCGTAAACTTAGATGTTTATATGTATGTTCTAAGAATTGATATAATGTTATTTGTTGGTAGCTATTGATGGAATGATATAAAATTTAATAAGTTGAATGCGGAGTTATTTATCTAGAAGAATAGGACGAGTCAGTTTTCTATTTGATATTTTTATTTTATTTTTAAATTCTAGATCCGCATCTCGGAGTGAGTTATTCACTAGTGTCAAAGTTGGAGAAAGAGCATAAACTTTTTGCTTTTTATTCTCATTTCGTTGAAGGAATTGAAATTCATGTTATAAATACTGTTCATATTTTCTCCTTTTTTGGGAAAAAAGATTCAAAGTAGAGATGGGAGTACTTTGCGTGCACACCAAAATTAGGTCACTGCAGATGATATGATGTCTCCTTAACGAACATTAAATTACATGTTTTAGTGCATGTACGAATGCGTTTAAAGATAGATTCAAAATTTAAAATATTAAAATTTTATGAATTTGAAATTCGTGAACTACCAATATAAGTGGTAATGACTTTTATATATTCTTGGTACAATGGAGGAACGAAAAATTCTAGTTTTAGTTTTTCTTTTGCCTAAATTTTAGTATTTTCTGGAGATTTGATATTTAGAATTATTTGTCTAAGATGGGGAGGATCTTAACGGTTAATAATAAATAGGAAAAAAAAATTTGGCCAGAATTTGGCCAAAATGAAATTTTTTTTATAATTTTACTTTTTAAAAATATTTTTACCCTTTTATCTTTAATATTTTTTATTAAAAAATGAAAAAAAAAGATCGATTTATTTTTAAATAAAAAAGATATTATAATTTTTAAAATTTTCTGATCATTTAGCACTTTTATTATAGTTATAAAATTTATTGGTCCTTTTTGACTTTTTGGGAATGACTTAAATAGCTATGTTTTCATAGATGAACACCTAACTAACTGACTAAAGGGTTTTTCAAAAATGTAATGAAGAAGACATTTGAAAGGCTTACCACTATCAAATAGGTATTCTAGTGGTAAAATCAAATACTACACAACTATATGTCAAGTCATGAGCAATAATATCATAATCAAGCTAACTTCTAGTTATAGGCAAAGGGACAAAAGTCGAACAAATTAAGTCTATGCTTTAGGAAAAAAAAAGTAGATTGAGATTATGAAATCACTAAGTTAGACTATATAAAAAGAAAGACACGTCAATTGCAGAGTCATGTCAATTATAGATATAGACTAGGGTACAAGAAACTCCGAAAAAAACATAAGGAAATATTTACAACTTGAGGTTCTATATATTCAGAGTCCGAAATCTAAAGGGTAAAAAAAAAATATCAAAAATTTCAAAAGGATATATTATTATTTTTTTTAACCAAAACGGTAAAATCGCTAATGACCTATCAGCGATTTTGTTCATATCTTTTTCTTTTTTAAAAAAAATAAAATCGTTGCATAGGCAGCAATTTTAGTGGGAATTTTTTTTTTTTTTTTTGGCAAATCGCTGCAATTTGTGTGGAAATGTTTTTCCTTTTCTTTAAAGACCACTTCCTAAGCAGCATAAACTATTTTTTTTAAAAATGTAGCTGCCAATTATTTTTTTTAAAATTATTTAATATTGGTTAAAAAATTGCTTCTAGTAAATTTTTCTTTTTTAAAAATATCATTGTCAATTCTTTTTTTAAAAAAGTCATATTAAATGTTTGTAATTTTTCTTTTTTAATTTTGATCAAAATAAAAATCGCATTACAATTTTTAATAAATATTTCACTAAATTTGTTTTTAAAAAAATTCAAATTATTATATTTTATTTAAAATCACTGCAATTGCAGCATTTATATATTAAAAAATCTCTTCCTTTTTAGTGAATTTTTTTTTCCTTCGCAACGATTTTTGTGAGTTTTTTATTATAAAAAATGCTGCTTGGTTGGAAATTTTTTCTAAAAAGTTAAATCAGTGCCAATTTTTTTAAAATCGTAAAATTATTTTTTAAAATTTATTCACCAACATTTAATACAAAAATTTTTAAAGCAATTGGAAGCAATATTTTAATAAAAATTAATTCACAAAAATAGCTGCCAAGATTATTATTATTTTTATAAAAAAAAACTTGCACAGGAATAGCTGCCAAGGCAGCGATTTCCAAAAAAAAAATGTCTCTCACTTAAATCGTTGCCTAGGCAGCGATATTAAAAAAAAAAAAAAAAATTCAATGAAAAGGCTAAAGTCAGAGCAATTTTATTTTTTTTTAAATAAAAATTTGCCAAAATGTTGTCCATGCAGCGATTTTCTTTGGACAAAAAAGTTCACCAAAATCGCTGACGTAGCAGCGATTTTGAGCAAACGACGTGAAAGCATCAATAGCGATTTATCTTTTGATTAAAAAAAAATTGATGTACCCCTTTGGGATTTTTTAAATTTTTTTTTTTTTGCCCTGTAGGCTTCGGATTCTATATATTAATGTGGAGTTAGACATACATTCTTTAAAAGAATCGACTTATGCCTAAGAGATCACTAATTGCCTAAGAGATCTCTCACAAGATCACTTGTGGAGTTATAAATTCAATCTTCACACTGTTTGTCCCTCAATTTCTTATAGTAGAAAAAAGTAACATTTGACTCCCATTTTATTAAATACCTTCATAACTTGGTTTTATTATAAATAGATTTTCGAATTACATCCTATTTCAATTGAATGTTTGAAGATGTTATAAGTGTTTCTATTCGACATTTCCGGCTCAAATTTTGCCAAAGCTTATACTACTTCAGCACCCATAATATGAATAAGTTAAAACATCACTTTCTTAAAGTATACATCGACCTCAATTCAAACAAATGAAACGATTTACAAGCTATTGAGATGATGTGTATAATTTAAGCAAATGACATATTTTAAATTTTAATTCATTTATGTAATTACGGACGCTTTAGAATACACAAAAAACTTTTCAAAAAATTGATCGGAAGAGTCCATATATCAATACTTTATCAATTGGAAAAGACAATAGTTCAAATATCCAAATGAAATAAATATATATACGGACAAATTTAGGGATTATCTATGTTCTTCACCAGTATAATATGTAATGCATCTTTATACATATATATAATGACTACAAAAAAGGACCTAAAATATCCTCGAAGTATTGGAAATGGTACAAAATTATCCTCCATCCACCTATTGGCTCTAAAATGCCCTTCTCATCCATCTATTGGCTCCAAAATACCCTTGTCATCTACCTTTGGGTTCAGAATCGACCACTTATTTAATTGTTTTAAAATTAAATTGTTTAAATATTTTTTAAAATACTTGGCGTTCAAATATTGGTTATAATTTAATTTATTAATATAATTTGTAAACTAACTCACTACCCACTCATTACTAACTAAACCCCACCCAATTAATAAATCAATTATAATATCAAAATCGTCATAAACACTACTAAAATACGACAAAATTATGAATTTCTGAAAATGACCTCTAACATTATTTGAGTATGAATCGAAGCCCCAATTAAATTTAGGTTGAGTCGCTTATTTAGGAGGACACTTTCAATGGGATTCTCTTTTAAGCTTGAATTGAAAATTTATTATTAAAGGTAAAGAAGTAGTATATTCCGAACTAATTCATGTACCTTTTTAATATAATTTTATAAATATTTATGCTTTGTTTTAAAACCTTTAATATATTATTTTAAAAAAATATTATATTCGAAGTAACATCACATAATTGAGACGAAAAAATAATTAAGATGAACATAGTCAGACTTTTAAGTTTATCGGTATATTTTATTTGGTGGGGTTTAATTAGTAATGCGTAGGTAGTGGATTGATTTATAAATTATACTAATACATTAAATTATAACAAATAATTGAACGCCACGTATTTAAAAATAATATTTAAATAGTTTAAATTTAAAACCGTTAAATAAGTGGTCAATTTTGAACTCATAGGTGGATGACAAGGGTATTTTGGAGTCAATATGTGGTTGGGAAGGGTATTTTGGAGCCAATAGGTGGATGGAGGATATTTTTGTACCATTTCCAATACTTCGAGAATATTTTAGGCTCTTTTTCGTAATAACTATATATATATACCTTATTATACACGCATACGGCATAGCAAATTAATTTTATCCACAAGAAGACAGATCGATTATTTATTAGTAGAATTAGTACACATTTTTATGAATGTGTTATATTATTCATCACAAAATGAGGCGAAATTCTTTGAGTAAAATAAACTTTTCGAATATATCAATGTATCGCGGCGGTGTGAACTCAGATCATCTATGTACATTAATTATAAACATGTTATATTATCATATTTTTGTGCCCTTTTAAAGATAAAATAAAATTTAATTGCAAATTATTCTGCAAAATGGAATTTGAATTAGAAAAGTTGAATGTATGAAAAGTAAATCTGTGACTTTAACTGAAATTCCAGACACTGAAAATTCTTTTTTTTTGTAATGTAATTCAGAGTATGTTTGATGAATGGTCACTGTTACAATTCAAAATATGTTTTCAACTTTTACTATACTCTAGATATACGTGATGGTGACAAATTGACATGTCTACAAATACAAAAAGGATAATGATCAAAGTATATAAAAAAATAAGATAAGGATATTTAAGAATTAAATTGTCAAAAATATTTTTATTATTTTAAATTTCGTGTCAAATCGGCCCATAACTAAGAAATTGAAATAGAAAAAGTTCTATATATATATATATATATATAATACAACGTTCATGCTTATTTCATATATATTTCATTTCATTAATATATTGATATCGAATAATAATACCCATAAAAAAGTGATGAGAAAATGGTACTCAATACTTTTTGTCTGGACTAAGATTTGAAACTTTATCTTTCTTTAGAGAAAAAATGAGCTAGTATTTTCAAACATCCAATAATCTATATCCATATTAAAATTTGACTAAATTTGAACTTTTGCATTTGCAGATCTATTTCAAAAATAATATTTTTCAACAAGATTTTTTTCATTTCTAGTGTTTTTTATTCAATGGGAGAAGGAATAAGGATCCCAACCATTTCAACACGATTATGTTGTTCATTTTCCCCTATTAAAGATGCTACAACATACAAAGCAAAATTGAATCTCCATAAAATAATTTGCTTTCTCCAAATCGAAATAAAGTTCATATAATTTTAATAGCATAACAAGACACTCTAATCAACATTTAATCTATACATTTCATAACACAACACTAAAAGAGAAGAAGAAATCCTTGAATCTAAACAACAAAAGACCTGTAGTGAAAATTCTGACTTTGTTACTGCTTATCAATATAGCATGAAAGAATTTTAAATTTGGATATGAATGAAAAATAAATTACCATAACCTTAAGCAAGAATTGATACAATCTTTTAGCCAATGTGATTTACCCTTTTCAGAGCACAATAACTTGGATGGAGATGTCAAGTAAATTATTTTAGGAACAACTAATGGAGACCATATACTACTCTGTTCATAATCGAAATCAAACTCCGTGGCATCAAAATATTTTCCCAATAGTCTATCAGAGGTTGATTTTGAAACAAGTTGAACAAACGCATTGTCATCTTGTTCTGAGGACGATAATAATGGTGATGATTTTGATGACGAATTTTCCGAAATGGACATTAGAAAAAAAAAATAAGAATGAACAAAATTTGAGGATTTTTTTGCATTTCATTTTCAACTTAGACAACAAGCTTTTTGGCTATTTATAGGCAGCTGTTGTTTTTGCTGTTTTAAAAATGGATCTTCTGTAGTAAATGAGACGCTCTATTTTAGTCTCTTAGATCTTTACTAATCAATTAAGTACAGTAATTTATTTCCTGATATTTCTCCACGGAATATTGTCATAATTTGATAAATATTTTTAAAAAAACTACAATATGAATCTCAGGAACTAATTAAGTATTTAGATATATTCTAGCTAGTTTGTAGTTTGTATTACGTATTTTCCTAGATTTTGGTGTCTCCGGCTATCTCGGATACCTGGGATCAAATTTAGATTTAATTTGTTTTAGATACATTGTATTAAAGTAAATTTGCATGTACTGAGATACATAACAAATCTCACTCGCTACTCTCTCATGTATCTAGTATTTCAAATATATATTTGTATCTAAGTGAAAATACGTAGAAAACTCTTAATCGGTTATAATAATAAACGTAATATTTTAATAATAATATAAATGATAATGAAGGGTGTCTAATTATTTATTTCCATAAAAATATTTTGTTTATGAAGTAAAAAAAGAATATGGCTATTTAGCCTTTACAATTAAATAATAGTTTCTTCCTTTTGAGTTTTAAATTTGAACTCCGTGATAAATTTAAAATTTCATGATAATGACTATTCTTTTTAAAAGAAGGCAAAAAAAAAAAGACTAATGGGTGTATTTCTACTTCCTAAGTTCATATCACGATATCATTGCACCTATAGGTACTGTATAATGCTTATATCAAGTCAAATAATTTAATTTGATATAATAATTTTAAATATATATATAATTTGAGTAAAAATCATAAAAGAATATGGTTTAAGCCATTAAAGAATGTGCAGTGGATTGAAACTATTTCTTCTTTAATAAAAAAGAAATTAGAATTTGAACTTTGAATATAAAAAAAAATTGATATTAAAGTATTTCCGTCCTAATGAAGCCTTATAAATATTGTTCAGCTGACATTTTCTCTGTGCATAGTGACGGAGCTACATCACAGTTAGAGAGTCATCCAAATCTTTGACAAAAAATTATATTATTTTTATATGATTAAAATACTTTATAGATAGATATAGTCGTATAGTAAATGTCGAACTCCTTCAACTGCTTGCGATGTCTATTTCTTTAAATTTTGATCCCCATTTTAAAATCTTAATTCCACATTTGTGCATATGTTCCCGACTTTAAGTGGACTTGGTTTTGCGTCATAACTTAGTTTTCTGGAGCTACCTTGCCTTGGGAAATAGGTATATGCATGCATATCTAAAATTACATTGTTAAATATTTTAAGTGGTGTAAGCGCATGTAGTAAATTATAATGGTAGATCTTTTTCAAAAAATTATACTACATATAAATAAATTGTAATAGTACCTAAGTTTTTGTGTTTTTTTTAAAAAAAAATAAGGCTACTATGTCTTTACGATTGTAATTAAAAATTGTGTTAAAATGATAAATATTTTTTTATTCAAAATTTTGAATACAACATCATCTTTAATAGATTGAGCTTCACGTTTGTAGTGAATATTCTTCACATCTAAAATAATTGGATTAAAAAAAGGAAAAAAATTTCAAAATGACAATATTTTAACATTTAAGAGGGCTCATTAGCAACACTTTCAATATTTAGTAAAAATGTCAAAATTTTAATTTGTTAGGTATCTTATTTATGTTTTTATTATTTATTTTTATTTTAAAAATATAATTATTTAATAACAAAAGGGAGAAAATCAAAGGAGAGAATATTTAATAAAAAGGTAAAGATCCCTTAATTTTCTCATCACTTACATTTTCAAATAAAACTCAAACTTTTTTCTTTTTTTTCTCTCCAGAATCTTTACTTTTTTTTTATTAGTTTGTATTCATTCCAATAAGTATGCCAAATGAATCTATAGTTATTTAAGAAGCATATTTGTATTCATATATCTTTTTTCATGTGTATTTATTTGTTTCTTCGAAAATCTTGTATTTCGTATTTATTTCAATATGTATTTTATTTGTATTTCTATTTATTCTGGTTTTATTTAGAATATTGTATAATAATATATAAAATATAAAATTGTATGATGAAAAACTGAGATAATATTTTTTAGAAAAGAAACATATTACTTAAAATTCTCATCATTTACAATTTCAAAAAAAAATCTTTTTTCATTCTATTAGATCAACTTTCCTTTGTTATGTTTTCATTATAACTGTATACCAATATTTTTTACATTTTATGTGTATATATACACGTATCTCAATATATATATATATATATATGGAAATGACATATCAGCAGCTGCCAGCCACTTCTCTATCTACATGCACAACATCGGAACAAAAAATCTATGTCAAACTTGTATATATGTTTGAAACATCAGGACTCCGGCAATTGAGTCAAATTGCTAACTCATAGGTTAAGGTTAGAAGGCAGAAATAGTCAAAGGTTGGCTCCAAAGAAACCAAATGTCAAATTTTGATAATGCTAATCATGACTTTTAAAGAGCCACGAGCCTTTAAGATATGAACCCCTAAATATTTTTCGAATATGATTTATAAAAGGGTATAAGATTTTGGAGGGAAAATAGCATACTTGGTGGAAATAATAAATCTGTTGAGAAATGATATAATATTCTAAAAAATAAATACAAATTGACTATGAAAGAAATAAGAATACAAGATTCTGGAAAACAGATAGCATACATAGTAAAATAATATAATCAGGATGCAATATTCTAAAAAAAATACAAATTAACTGTTGAAAACAAGATACATATATGTTTAAGAAATATAAATTCATATGAGATAGTATACATAGTGAAAATGATATAATCAGAATACAAAATTCTTAAAAAAATACAAATTGACTATTAAAAATAAGATACATCAATGCTTAAGAAATACAAATTCATATGAGATACGTATTTGAATGACTACAAATAAAAAAAATACAATGGTCTTAATAAAAATACAAATGATGAGTAAAAGAAAAATAATTGACAAACAAAATTAATATGAATATTATTCTGATATGAATACAATTTCGCAACCTTCTTCTTTGACTTTCTCTTTCTTCTTCGTCTGCTATGTTCCTTTTTTCCAATTCTTTTCACCAAATTCAAATCTGAATTTGTTTTATTTGTGAATTAATAACTCTATAACCAAAATTCGAAATTATTAAATATGAATATACAAAAAAAATCAAACAATATATTATGTATGAATGCTTATGTGGATTACTACAAATTACAATCTACTAAATCTCAAATATGAACAAAATCATAAAAAATAATGTTTCAAATATTAAAATTCCGAAATGTATAAATATTTGATGAGTATATTAACAAACTCATATAAAAATCGAAAAAATGATGAAAAATCTGTAATACATACAATCTAACATTCAACATAATTTTTTATTTCGAAAAAAAAATCTCATGAAATCTCGCAAAATAAATAATGATTTCGAAAATACCTTTATGTATTGAGAGATTTCTTGAATTAATCGATAGATCTGAATAAATTGGTATGAACATGAATAATTAGTTCTTTTTCAACAATGAGAAAGAGAATAATGGTGAAAATGGTTAAAGAGAAAAAAAAATGAAAATCTTAAAGGTGAAAATAAATTTAATGGTATTAAAGTCTAAAAGAAGTCTAAATGGATAGTGAATATATTTAATGTTGGACTGCTTTGAGAAATAAAAGGAAAGACAAATAATAGTATTTAGATACAAATTATTTTTAAAATTTTGACATTTTGAATAATTTTTTTTAAAGTGTAGATGTTTTTACTAATTAAGTTAGGAATTGTGACTAGTTTACTAATTTTTTCTTAAAAAAATAAGAGTCAAATATCCAATGAAAGACTAAAAGAATGTATTTTTATAAATATTACACTTCCTCTGTTTCTATTTGTTTATCTATCTGTCTATCTATTTAAAAAATAATATAATCAATATAGTAAATTATAATTTTCTCTCGTATTATTTGATAGAATTTCCAAATCAATTTATCTCTTAAAGAAATTTTAATTTTTTTTCAAAAATATTAACTCTCTAAATAAATTAAGAGTTAAAAAATTCAAAATATTATATTTTCTTGATTTAATTAACCAAATAAAAAGAAAGGGAGAAAGTACATTCTATATGTAGTTTGTTCTTGGGTGCCGCATGCGGTGGCCCCAGTAAGTTTGTTTGTTGGAATATTATTATTTTTTTTTATGATATTTTATTTCGAGTTTGAGTTTGATTTATCAAAATTTGTGTTGTATAGTACCATTTGATTAGGGGAGAGATTAAAATTATATCTATATTTAAAATGAGTGATAAATATTTGTGTGATAAGAAATTATTTTATTTGATAAAATTAAGTAAATATTTTAAAGTTAAATTGTATTTTTTCTGCTTCAATTTATGTGACACAATTCAAACTAATCTATCTTTTATCATAAATTTTTCATATATATTCTAAATATTTTAAAGTGACAATTGTTTTAACTTATATTAATTTTTATTTAGGTTACAAATATATAAATTTCATTTCAAAAAAATTGAAGGTATCATGTACAAATTTCGATTAAACTAAATAATTTGATTTTTGAAAAATAAAATATGTCACATAATTTGAGACAGATTATATACTCAAATTCGTTATTTTTTCAAAACCAACTAAATATAAATAAATAATATAAATCAAAATAGATGAAGTATTTTTTTTCAATTTATATGATATTTTCCGCTATATAAAAATTAAGATTTTATAAGTAGGTACGTCATAAGGTAATCCAGATTGGTGAGGGGACTCGGCGCTGTTTGGAATTTTTAGACTTACGTTATATTTCAAATTTCAAGAACATCATTTATATTATTTAATTTGATATTATATTTAGCAGTATATATTTATAAATTATGGAATAAAATGATATTTAATATTTATATAATTATAAATTAAAAAATAAATTACATTAATTTTAATTATATCAAGAAGAGATTTTCTTGATACAGATTAAAAATGGAGAGTGTAAACTTCAAATTTTAAATTACATTGTTCATCTTAGCTTGAAATATGACCCTGGTCCTTCCCAATGTATATAATTAGGGGGAAAAAAAGACCTAACTCCCACACTAGTTATAATTTAGAATCGATTTGGATTGATTTTTAAAAAATAATTTTTAATTAAAAAAAGTTAACTTAAAATAATTTAAGTCAGAAAAAGACCTTTTTTTATTTTTATTTTTTCAAGTAATTTTTAATTAGCTTTAAATTATTTTTAATCTTATCAAACACTCTCTTTTAAATTATTTTTGATTTACTTTTAAGATTATTAACCTTATCAAATACTTTCTCCATTCGATATTATTTGTCATGATTTTTATTTTTAAAGTCAAATATAAAAATTTGACTAACATTTAATATAATATTATTTTTCTCGCGACAAATAAAAGTGAACATAGAATCTTTTTAAGTTATTTTTTGATTTATTTTAAATTATTTTTATTTTTATCAAATACTTAAATGACTTAAAAATAAATTTAATACTCCTTACGTTTTAAAAAGAATGACATAGTTACAGAATTTAAAAAATAAAAAAGATTTTTTAATCTTGTGATTCTAAATTAAAATTATGTCAAATGTATCAAAAATATTTTTAATCTTGTGGTCTTAAACATAACACATGGAAAATTAAAGTTAAAGTGTTGTCAAAAAAGAAAAATGATCATTCTTAAAAAAAAATAAAGATATTCTTTCTTAAACAAAGTAATAATTTTTAAGTCAATTGAAACGAGCAACCACATGAATATATACCTACAAATTAGAGCACTATAAATGAAAAATCACTCTACTCAAAACAATTCTTGAACTATTAAGAAAAGGCAAAGGAAAGAATAAAGAGAAAAAAATGAGCTTCCAGCGTTTCTACGAAACATGGTTTGATCAACTGAAAGAAATTGTACGTCAACTGAACCAAGTTCCCCGTCCCGCCACCAGTGACTATCACCGTGAATTGCACCAACAACTCGTTCATAAAGTTGTCTCTCATATCTACGAGTACTATCGAGTTAAATTCTTAGCTGCAAAAAATGATATCCTCTCTGTTTTCTCCGCCCCATGGTCTACATCTCTTGAACGGTCTCTCCATTGGATCGCCGGATGGAGACCGACCACCGCTTTTCACCTTATTTACACTGAATCCAGCATTTTGTTCGAATCTCATATCATCGACATTCTTCGTGGCCTCCGATACGGAGATCTCGGTGATCTATCGCCGGATCAACTCGCTCGCGTTAGCGGATTTCAATGTGAAACTGTTCAGGAAGAAAATTGTATCACTGACGAACTCAACGACTGGCAGGCACGAAATCCTCACCTCACCTCTCTCTTAATTTTTGTTAAGACGGCTCTGTCACTTACAATACTCAGTCGCGTAATCAAATCTCAATTTCAAAAGAATTGAGAAATTCGATCTTAGTAGCTCTGATCCCAAATCATCATGAATTTTGTTTCAATTAAGTCAATTTCAGTTAATTTGTTGAATTTATTGTAAATGCAGGACGGTGCAAGTGAGATAATTGGTTTGATGGGAGACATAGAAGGGAAAATGGAGAAGCTAATTGAGATTTTGGAGAAAGCGGACAAATTGAGGATGAAGACGATAGAGAATTTAGTAGAACTATTAACGCCACAGCAAGCAGTTGAATTTCTTATAGCATCGGCGCATTTGCAGTTCGGTATTCGAAGATGGGGAATTAATCATGATCGTCAAAGAGAAAATCCATGAACATTTTCTGCCTTCAAGATTTCATCATGCAGACTGGTTTGCATGTTGTTAGTTTTTTAGTTTTTTTTTTTTTTAAGATTCTCAAATTAGAGAAGAAATTTTGGATTTTTTAATTATTATTATTATTGTTTTTTTTTTGTTTTATTGCCTTTTTCTTTTACAAGTGGATGAGTGGCTGTGTCAGGTGTTAAGCTAACATGCAGTTGATCCCATGCAAAGAAACACGTGTTATTCAAGCAGCGCGCCACATTGCTAAGACGTGGCGCGCTAAGTGAACACCGGTAAGGGGTAATTATGTAAACCTATAGTAGGAACTTTTGTTGAGCCTGTATCAACTAATCCAGAATGTAATGGAAAAAAATATTTAATATTTTTAAGAATGTTACACCCTCTCTGTTTTTCGTGATAATAAATATATACATTAATAACAAGTATTAAAAGCTTTTATCGACATTACTCCTCGTGGTCCATATTAGTTTCATTTTGTATGGTGCTTAAAAAGTCATAAATAAGAAAATAATTTTATAGGACAGTTTATATAGAATAATTACTTTTAGTATAATATAATTATTTTTAGTATAATGATCAATTAACGTAGAACCAAGGGAGTAGTCAATCCAGTGTCACTATAAATTTTAAGGACATTCAAAAAGAGTTTTAAAAGAGTTTTAGTTGCTTAAAGATATATTCAGTTAATTATTGTTAAAAGATATATTTTAGTGTAATGTAGTTGCTCCTTACTTAGTGACGTAAATTGGTTTTCCCCGTTCATTTTTATTTTATTTGTATGAAAACAAATAGATATTCAGAATATTTTTGGTCTAGTTTAATAAATTAAAAGACATGTTTATAGCTTAGTTTTAGAATTTTATCTTTATTATCCCCGATAGTCACATTGTAATGTATTTTTTAAAGCATTAGATTTATTATATTCAAAAAATGTTGTGTAAAATTTTTATTTTATTTATTAATTGATGTCATGTTAATATTTTGAATAATAAGTAAGAATAAATGAAAAGAGTATTATTTAAGAAAAACAAATTTAAAATGTTTTATGTGCTTAATTATTACTATGAATTAAGCTACTTTTTATGTTAGCTTCAAAGGTGAAATTCTTGTTTCATAAAAAAAAATATTAAAATTCATACTAAAAATTAGTTAGCTAAATTTTCATATTTCAAATGATGCCATATAGAAATGAAAATGAGTGAGAGAAATAAACAATTGGGGTCGTTTTTGTTGTGAGTTAGAGTTACGCATATATTACTAGTTTGAGATTATTTGGGCAAGTATTGGTTGAGTTGAGATTAATTATATAAGAACTAATTATGTGAAGTGTAATTATTTAATTTACTATCCTGTATTCTTTCCTTTTTGGTTATTTACTTGGTGTCTGATATTTGCATCGGTAAATTTGTGATCTCTTACTGAGAGAGGAGTAGTTTTATCTGCTACCACTTTTTTTAATGGGAAAATTACGCAGCTAAGCAAACTTATACTATTTAATTACTCATCATAGCTATAGTTTGCTATAATTACCATTCACGACTAACATTATACATTAATTACGTGGGATGACTTCGAGTTTGTATAATTAGTCAGTTTGTATATGTATAACTCACCAAGATATATAAATACATATGTATAATATACAATTTTTTAACATATATACATATACAAGTCACCTTCTCCCACTCTCTGCCCTCTCTCGCTCGCCTCTCTCCTCCCTCTCCCAATCTCGCTTGCCATTTATACAAATGTATATGTATAATATACAGTTATATACAATTATATACATATACAATTCACCTCTCTACAACTCTCTGCCCTCTCTCTCTCGCCTCTCTCAATCTCGCTCGCCTCTCGCCTCTCTCTCCCAGTCTCGCTCACCTCTCTCTTCCCTCTCCCAGTCTCTCTGCCATATATACATATATATATGTATAATATTCAATTATCTAACCAATATACATATACAATTCACCTTTCTCCCACTCTTTTCCCCCTCTCTCTCATCTCTCTCCTCTCTCTCCCAGTCTCGCTCGCCTCTCTCTCCAAATAACATGTAGCTACAAATTGTAATTATCAAACTATAGCTATGGAGAGTAATTAATTATTTTTAAGTGGCTATATGTGAAAGTTTCCCTTTTTTAATTGTTGTTAATTTTGCAAATGAGGAGAAATAATTTATTATTTCTTTTAATATTATCCTATTATTATTAAATAAATACTAGTACTACCGTAATTGTTAAATTTAGATTTTTAAATCATAACTAATAAGACTGATTTTATACTACAAAAATTTTTGAAAATGTCAAGTCAATACGGGATCAAATAAATATTATATATTATTTATGATATTGATTCACTCATGACTTATATATATTCACTTATAACTTATATATTTTTGTCATGCGGAAAATATTTACGAATAGGAAAAGGTTGTTTCTAAGGAATTCCAATTTGTATAAGTGAAAATTCGAGATGAATATGTTGCAATTAAAATGAAAATTAAAGAGCAAAAAGATATAAATGAAAGATGGTTATTTTTTAAATAAAATTTCAAGATTGGCTGAATATTAAAAGGTAGATCAATTAGTGACTAACCCACAGAACAAGTCACTATGAACTTTCGGCCCATGAGCCCAGTAGTCATTTGCCTGTATTGCACATTCGTATGGTCCGACGAGGATAAGAACTCCGGATTAATTGTTTGATACATGGAATAAGGTGATATATTTTAGAACGTGAATAATATATTTCGTGATGAATTTTGGGATATTCCGTCTTATCCCGCTAATCGCCTACTAAATGATCCTTATATTACAGAAGAAAGGAAGATGTTTAAATTTGTCTATGTATTATATGAAATTATTTAATTTATTTCTATGTTATACTTTTGGTTTAAGTATATCGTCACGTATTTACATTTGTTATTAACGAAGCTCGAACATAAAATGAGTGATTCCCCCACGTGTTTAATATCTTCAAGAATTTGACATATGAGAAAATTTGACAAAAAAAAAAGAAGGTGATTGGCACTCTTTCCCTTATTTCATGTCCGCGAAAAAATGGAGAGGAGTCGAATCATTAATTTATGTCCTTTTAGCTAAACATTTTTAATGGGGTGTAAATTTTATAAATTATGCCCCTGCGCTCTGAAAGAAGTTATGTTTAAGTTCGATTAAATGGAGCAAAAATTAAAATTCAATTTATCTGAATGACAAAGATTAAATTCATTCCGTTAGAAAGACATTTTCACAAAAGAAAAAAGGCATTTATTAGAGGAGTATATTATTTTTTTCATAAATGAATTTTCCTATTTTAAGGGGAATCATACTTTGTGAATGCAATAAATAAATAAATACATAGGAAAAACACCCAAAAGAAAAACATGTGTTCCAAAACCATCCATGTTTCCATTCTTGTACCATCATTGTTGTGTGTATAGTTTGGTTCTAGAAAGTGCATATCTTAATATCTTTTAAAGGTAAGGGCTCAACTCTAAAATTGTGACTAAAAAGATCAACAAATATAGAAACAAGAGAAAGAAAAGATACGTAGGAACTCTTAAAATTGAAATTATAATGTTTGGGTAAGAAAAATTAAATTGAAATAACATTATTATATTGAGGTCTTCTTGAACTTGATTGTGAAGAAGATGATGATATGGTACATTAATTTTTGATTGGTTAGGTTGATTCTAACCACTGAAATTGTTTTGACATTATAATATTTGATAGTATCAAATTTGAAGTCGATATAGATCAATTTACGTGAAATGCCTGATAATTTATATATTTAAGATTGTCTAAAATAATTTGTATTAAAATTATGACTTTACTTGTATTTAAATTTTGACGAATTATCAATATTTACAAAATACATTCTGATTTAGAATTTAGGATAAAAGTCTTTGCAGCAAAATATTAATATGCTAGCTATTCTTGTTGAGCTTATTTAAACAAGGTCAAAACTAAAAAAATAATATAAACCATTCTATTTGTACAAATCACAATTTACTTAGGTCCATATACTTTAGAAAAAAATGAATGAAATATCAACTTTGGTGTCTTACTATATTTTAGGAATAAAAGAAATCAAATTTTCTTCCCTCTTTTATTATTTTAATTATTATATGAAGAATCAAATGGCCACGTGGAATCATATGGAACAGTAGATGACCAAGGAAAAAAGTTGAATAAATAAAATATTAAAAAATAGAGTTGATTAATATTTTCCCATTTGGTTTATAATGTATTTAGAAAAAGAGTTGAATAAAATAAAATGTTGGAAAAGAAGATTTATTCTTCTTGGAATTTATATAGATTTGAAATTGAGAATTTATTACTCCCCTAGTTTTAATTCATGTGATGTTTTAACTTTTGAGATTCAAATAATTTAATTTTAAATTTAATAATTTTTCGTATATTATATATATATATTCAAAAAAAAAAAAAAATGTGCTCTCAAACGGAAAAATATCATTAGATTTTGAGAGATTTGAGCCGTCTAATTTTAACTATATCATTTATACTCAAACAAGAAAAAAAAAAATAGTCAAACAAGAAGAAGTCTTTCTCTTTCCTTTAAAGCAATAAATAAACTAATCATAACCCACTAATCTAACATGTGAGTTACATTAACAAGACAAATCTACCTAACATATTTACTTTTTCACAAGATAGATTTTGTATTATTTTAAAATTTTATTCAAAATATTTTAAAGAACTTTTTAAAAATATAATTATTTGATATATAAATTCAATCCCTTTCATTAAAAATAAAAATATTTTCACTCGAAAAATTATTTACGATAGCACATACTTCTCAATTTTAAATAAGTTATATCAATTATATAAATATTTACTAATTTGTTTAACTCGATTCACGTGTACATATATATGCAATAAGCACAATTAAGTATTTTTATAATATCATTGTTTGCATAATTATTTTGGGGTTAGCAAATGTTATAGTGGAAGACACATTATAATGTAACGTGAAAGATAGTTCCTTATGAAAATGAATTTTATAATGAAATATCTTTTAGATAAGATATGATTGTTAAAAGAGAAATCTAGCTAGATATCGTAAATGATATATATATATACAATTTATCATATTTTTGAGATATTAGCATCTTTACTGTCTAAAAACTAGAGTATATATATTCCATTTATATTACGGATATACACATATTATAATCTTATTTATCGACCCGATATTTATTAAATATCGATCGACAGATAAAATTGCATTGTGTGTCCCTATTTAGTCTTCTGTTAGAGTGAAGGACATATAAATTAGTTTTTAGACTACATGGACATCGATATCCTTTAAGTATAACAGATGACATATGCAAATTATTTATGATAATTCAGAAATATATTTATCTTTTTTCCCTTCTAACTAATAAATATTGCAAATATCCACACCACACTCGCATGAATACTATCATCATAGATATTACATATACAAATTTTTTTCTTCCGATTAATAAGTTTTATGCTGATTATCAATCTACCACGACCTCTCGTTTATATACGAGTTGAGATCAACAAGATGAGTAAGCTTATATAGTCAAAATAAAATTATTTATTTTTTGAAAAATAAATAAATTAAATCCTAATCTAAGCTGAGACATGACACGTCAAGCAGTGATATAAGTTTAAAGTGACAAACAGTTTACTCTATCTTTTCCTTTTCACAAACCAAAATTTTCTGGTCTCCTTTATTCTCTCTCCTTCACACTCTAATTTACAGTTTCACAAAAAAAAAATACAAACAAAAAAAGAAAAAAAGAGAAAAAAAGAATTCATCAACATGTCACTTCGTCGTTCATTTCTCTCTCGAAGAATCATCAGTCGATCTTTTACATTTTCCAAATCATTCAAAGAATTCAAACTTCCAGAACCTTCTATTAGAGATGATTTTGCTGTTGAAGATGACCAAAACGGCGCCGCCGGTGAATCGGATTCCGGTGATGCAACGTCGTCGTGGTCGAATATGTTGCCGGAGCTGTTGAGAGAGATTATACAGCGAGTAGAAGCTTCGGAGGACAGTTGGCCTCTACGGCAAAACGTCGTCGCTTGTGGATGTGTGTGTAAGAGATGGAGGCAAGTTACTGAGGATGTAGTTGAGTCGTCTCTTCAGGCTGGAAAAATTACTTTTCCGTCTTGCCTTAAACAGGTACGAATTGCTTTAGTTTTTTTTTTTAGACCTTAATTTTTGTTCTGTAATTTTAGTTAATTGGAGGTCTAAATAGTGTAATTTTAGGTCGTTTGAGGTTTGATTCCGTAAAATTTGTGTGTTGTTGTGTTGTTCTCATTGTTGCTTAAGCTTAATTGTTGTGGTGTTGTGATAAGTGAAACATTGAAGAAAGAAAAAGAAGGAAGTTCTGGAGTTGGTAATTTTGGGTGGGAGTGAAAATGTGAAATAGGGCTGATTATAGAGAGGAATAGAAATAGAGGATTTGTATAACCGTCCAGACTATTTTGGATCAAGGCGTAGTTGATCGATTGTAGTTTTGTAGTTTAGTGACTTTGTTGTTTTTGAGCTGGGAGTACAATGGGATTTTCTTTCTGAGCTTGCGGATTGTCACGGTTGTATACGCGTTAGGCTAGGTTAACTTCTTCCATTCTGAATTTGATCAACTCTTACAACAACGAGTTCCCTGTATGTGCTAAAGGTGCACCGTTACTAGTTCCAGTAGATGAAGCAAGCCAATGGAAAAAAAAGGGAAATATTTTTATTGATCTTTTCGAATACTGGGTTGATTTTAGTGATATTCAGCGGAAAGGAATACTGTAGCTTGATTATCTGTATAATGTAGGTAGTAAGGTGCTTAGTTTACTTCATTTTTGTATTTTTATCTATAATGTTTAATGCAGCTGATAATGATGCCTTCTTTCTCCAATTGTCTTCTGCAGCCAGGGCCTCGGGACCCTCCTCTTCAATGTTTCATCAAACGTGACAAGAAGAACGCGACCTTTTACCTATATCTTGCTCTTTCACCCTGTGAGTTGTTACTTTGACAAATATTATTTTTCAGGAATTTAGCCTTGGGAAATTAGCTACTAGCTTAATTGATGTTTGACTTCATGTAAATGCTGGTTGGGACTGTACTTTAGGTGGTTGCTTAGCAACTGAATGGCATACGCTTTAAATTACCGTTGAATCTTTCTTGGTCAATGACTTGGTCTGTATGTTTTGTTTGGACTTTAAATCAGCATTGACTATTCAACTAAACAACCATTGACTTATCAATGGAAGTCTCAATCGTCTATTGTCTACATGTTCGCACCTATCTTTATCGTGCTCCCATCTTTCTTTCATCAAGATTTGAAATCTTCCATAATCAGTTTTAATATCTTAATCTCTTAAATATAGAATAGTCTAAAGCACTTGAAAGTTTGTCTGTACTTTCTTAACAATTTACAAGGTCTAAAGATATGCAGAGTGTTATTATCCTTTTTTATAAGCGTGACGTGAAAAATCATTCATGATTATTTATTTTAATTTCACATTTTATCCGGACTCCTCGTAATAAGAGACTGTTTTATTCTATTTTTTATTCCTATTGCACGAAAGCTATTAGCTTGATGGATGGTTTGAGTCTGATACTCCAATTACTAATACAGATACTGTTTCAAAGATGTGTAGACTCATCAGTCATAATATGTTGCTCCTAGTTGTTAGAAATTTCTCTATTATTTTTGAATGTTTTCTTGGTATTTATATTTGGCAGCGTTAATGGACCAGGGGAAGTTCCTCTTAGCAGCCCGGAGGTACAGAAATGGTGCTCACACTGAATATATAATATCTCTTGACGCAGATGATTTGTCTCAGAGAAGTAAGGCATATGTTGGGAAGTTAAGGTAAAAATAGTTGACCCCTTAAAATTAAGACTGATGAAGGCCATCTCTTTGTTGTTATATGTGTTCAAAGTTGTTAGGCAAAAAGAGTCTCAAGGGCTAAAGCTAGGCTGTATCCTAAAAAGTCCTAATAATCAATCAGAAAACAAAATTCTCACTTCTCACTAACACGTCTAGTTTCATATATGTAGCTTGACGACTAGATGCCGATGTTGAATTTCGGAAAAATGATGTTTATAGAAAAATATAGAATGACATGGCTAGAACTCGATAGAGTGCAAGTGTATTATACTAATTATATTTCTTCTTTGAGATTGACACAACCTAAGTTCGAAGAAAAGATTCCATGGACATATTATCCATATTTGTTGTGGTATAAAGTAACATGCACATACTTATTATGAACACAAGGTTTTTCAACCTTATGTTGCTTCTTCTTGCTGCATGTTTGGTTGATCCTGTAGAAGTTCAAAATGTTCTAACTTCCAGATCGTTTTTCACAAAAGAATGAGAAGAATACAGGAATTCCAAACCTTACCAGTACATATGATATCAGATAAAAAATTAAAATCTAGATGTGCAATAGGAGTTACTAGTATAATGTCAAATGTGTCTTCCTTCTAGCTGTATCAGATACATAACTTGTTTTCTTGGGAGATATTCAGTTTCACACATTAGAAGCCAAATTGTGAGGCATTTTTTTTGTCTAAGAGGTCAACTGGTTTGATATGTTGCTACATAGCAGAATGGGTTGAGCAGGCTGCTTAGTGATCTAGAATGCTAAGAGAAGAGGGTGCATCAAGACTTAAATAGTGGTTTTGAGGTGGGACGAGAATATTTGTGACTTGTGAGGCATTCCAAATAGTCTTGCTGATTATACCTTTAGATTTTTTTATTTGCATACCTTTTTGATGTCCCTCATGCAATGTCTCTATTAATATCTTGCTAGAAAGAAGAATCCTGGCATGGTGAAATTCAACTCTTTAGGGATAAAAATTCTGGCTATATTCTTAAGCTATAATTTATGTGATAGATAGTCCACCTAATTTCACAGATCTTGTTACTTTTTGTCCCGAGCTAACTGAACTGTTTTTAGGCTGGCAGCTGCTGATAATACCACTGACAATTCTGTTAGTTTTCTTACTTTAAAAAGATTACTTTGGTGCTATTTCTTCCTCTCTTTCTTTCCAAATGTTACGTCAAGATATCCAAGTCTCGGAACATAAATTGTTTGGTATCTAGACGTTTACCCATCTTTGCTGCCATGCAACACTAATCTTGATACAATGAATTAACGTGCAATTGTACGCTTCTGATCATGCAGACAAGGTGAACTTCAATGTTATCTGCTAGTTAGTTTTTCATCAAACGATTACTTAAGTTGAAATATGAGACATCAATAAGGAAGGAAATCTACACATCTATTTGGAACTGTACTAAGGAAGGAAATCTACACTTCCCTATTATGGATTGTCATTATGGAATCTATTCAATCGTCGGTGTAAAAAATGATGATGTTGGCAGCTGGAAGTACACAGCTATATTACCCCCTTTAACAAAAGTGCGCTAGTACCCTTTTCATTTAGTGGCCCATAGAAGGTTCTTAAAGATAGCCTCATTAATGTTGTTTCTTTGTTGTTAAGGTTTCTGTCCTTGAGAGGAAGTCAGAAAATTGAATGCTTTACTTGGACTTTTTTGTTGTTTTTTTACTCTCCTTTCCTAACCAGATTTTCTGTTTGAGTCTCGTGTTCAATGTCATTAGCTGGAGAAACGAACATCTAAATACATCACTAGAAACAACAATACAATATCCTACCCTATACCTGTGTTTCCATGTCATTACGATAGATACAACTCTTCCGAGTAAGGGGAGAAGAAAAGATGTGTTCTGATTTTCATTTTTGTTTGTTCCTTCATGTTCTAACCTTCCCACTGAATCCAACTGACAGATCGGACTTTCTTGGAACCAATTTTACCATATATGATAGTCAACCCCCACACAATGGGGCAAGGCCATCAAGCAGCCGGTCTTGTCGACGTTTCGCAAGCAAGCAAATTAGTCCCCAATTACCAGCTGGTAATTTTGAAGTGGGAAGTGTTTCCTACAAGTTAAACCTGCTGAAGTCAAGAGGACCAAGGAGGATGATTTGTTCGCTCAATTGCCCCTGTCCTGGAGAAGCTGCCTCGGACAAATCTCAGGATGCTCCGAAGAAGAAGCAGGCTGGTTGCGCAGAAGGCAACTCTACAGTTCTGAAAAACAAAGCTCCACGATGGCATGAGCATTTGCAATGTTGGTGTTTAAATTTCCATGGAAGGGTTACCGTTGCATCTGTGAAAAACTTTCAGCTAGTTGCAACAATGGACCAAAGCCAACCTGATGGAAAAGGTGACGAGGATACAGTTATCCTCCAGTTTGGGAAAGTAGGAGATGATGTTTTTACAATGGACTACAGGAAGCCTTTGTCTGCTTTCCAAGCGTTTGCAATTTGCCTGACCAGTTTTGGTACAAAATTGGCCTGTGAATAGGTTCTTAAAAACTTGTAATATGCTTCCTAGTTTGCTTTCATCTTCTTTTTCTTTGGGTGCACAGTGACACTTTTTATTTAATCTAGTACTATTCTCTACTCGTGCTTCATCTGTAATTTAGCAAAAGTAGTAGATGTTGGGACCAAGTGTAATTTAACCTTTATGAGAATTTCAACATCAATGTAACAAATAGCGGAGTTCTCTGTACTACTCGGGGCAATTTCCTCGAAACATATTCCTGCTCATATTAAATTGTTTCTCTACATCTGTAGAAACTTAACTCTGAACAAGTGCTAAAAATGCATAACACGCAGTAACAATGCTCATACAAAATCATTCACATATGGCAATTATTATTTTTATATAGAAGAGGTAACATCCATTAGTATAGAATTGTAGCATCAAATTAGATTCCACACTGCAAAGGGATATACTTGACATGCTCCCATATGCCAATTATGTCTTCCATTATATCTCAAGTGCTGATCTGAAGAATGACGGGGACATCATACCTCACGGAACTGAGAACTTTTTCTAAAGAAAACGGAAAGCACAAGACAACATCCCTTGCACAAGCATAAACGTCTTATTTTTCCACACAAGTAACACCCATTTAGCCAAGAAATCCAGAATCATTGATCCATACAAAAGGCACAAGCACCATAGTGGCTATAGAAAGAGGGCTAACAGAAAAAGTTGTCCATGTACATAACTACAGTTAGAACTGGAATAGAGATTTGAGAAGCCAAGAGGCTCTTCATTTCTTTCCTCTAAGTTTTGCACCAAGAGCTCTCTCCAGTTTAGAGATGATTTGTTGATTTGGAATTGCCTTTCCTGACTCGTACTCCTGGATGATTTGAGGCTTCTCATTTATCAGCTGCAAAACAATAAGGAATATCAGAACCATTTTTTCACACAGATTATGGAATCAGTCATCTGGTACTCTCAATCCATTCCCCCCCCCCCCCCCCCTCTAGCTCCTTTTAAGTCTTAGACAGTTGGCGAGGCGGGAGACAGAAAAATGGTATACCTGAGCAAGTTGCGACTGAGTCAGCTTCTTATCTTGTCGAGCTTGCATGATGGCTTTCTTCAGCTCAGTTGGTACTTTTTGATCTGACAAGTAGGTAAAAAAAATGAAAAATTTCAAGAAGATATTGTCATAGGAAAGAGTGAGTTTGTTGTAGTACAAGATATTACTATATTGTTTGCTGAGGATGAAATGCATACATAAAAGAGTAGAAACAGATACAGAAGTCGAAACAGCTCAAACAACAAAATTAGATCATTAAATTGCAGGAGATCTATCAGAGCGAAAGAACGAGAACATATAAAGGAGAAGAGAGAGATCACAAACGAAATAAAGTTATTAACCACTATCCCCAGCAATGTGACATCACATGCATAATAATTGTGAATGTTGAAGCGGGAATGAATATAGCAGACTGAGTAATGTGTTTATGAATAAAGCAGTGGAGATGTAACGAAAGCATTCAAGGATGATTTTCATTTGACAGGGTAGATGTGTTCCCAAAGCATTTTGATTCACAGACCTTAAGAAGGAATCTTCTTCTCACTATAATGAAGTTCAATGAACTTCCAAAATTTTGCAAAATGTGAAACACATTCAATGATGGAAGTATGTGTTTGAAACATCAGAAGTAGCTAACATAATACCATCAAAATAATGTAGAGGAGATCAAAGTTAACACCAAAGAACATTTAGAAGCAAGCATGACTTCAACCAAAAGAACACAACATAATCTAAATATGATGTATGCTCGTACACACATTTCTATTTAAGTTGTAAAAGGTGTCGCTTTAACTTACGAGCCAGATTCTCAGTATCTTCATCAAGTTTCCTGGTGTTCAAGGTCGTACTACTAGAGGCAGCCCTGTTTGTGCCAGCAGTTGCTGCAATAGAAGATAGATATTGTAAGCACTGACTATCCCTCAAAAACAAATACACACAAGTTTACTAATAGGAAAACCGGGCAACATAGAAATTGGGAAAAAAAAGAAAAGGAAGGGACTCTGGATGGAAAGATTGTGTGTGTCTGTGTTGGGTGGGGGGAGCTCAAAAGAGAGTATTCAATAGCACTCATCATATTGCCATGCAAGGACCCTCATATTTGTAAAAGTTTACATACTAACAACAAAGAATATATCCTAAAGTAACTGCAAAGCACTGGAAAACATATATCAAAATGAAGAAATGTTAGATATGTGCCATCAAACATCTCATCTCTACAAACAGGTAATTCATTTTCATTCACACCTCACAGTTTCTAGTTGCCAGATTCAACTGTAGATTTCCAGATTCAATGAATATTGCAAGAAACTTCAAGTTTCAAATGAGAGAAGGTAGCATGATGCAATACTACAATGATTGAAAATTCTAGTATGAAAGGATAGGAAGACACGTTTAAGGATTATACTTCTACTCAACTTTCCTAGTTACAAGTGTACGCAAGAATATGGAAATTAGACCGGCATGGCAAGGATGATATAAGACTTCAAGCTACACAAAATAAGCAGAAAACAGTTATATTGCCAGCAACCGGAAGCTCTGATTCTCATGAAAACCAACAAGTTTGGTCTTCATAAGCACCCTACACCACAGCACAGATAATACACCAGTCCTTAAGCTCGCCATATACCAAAAAACATTTCAACTAAACAACATACATACTTGAAATAGCTTGAAATAGGCACGTAATCAATCAATCAAACATAAACACATAGAAACAAGCAACAATCCTAACCCAAAAAAATAAAATGAAAACCCTAGCTGAAGACTTAGCATAATCGGAGCTGCATATAGAAATAAGAAAATTAAGCAATACAAGAGCTAGCAACAATAATCGAGCTAAAAATCTCTATCGAAATAAAATCAACAGATTATACGAGCAATTGTACAGATGATTAAGCTAAGGTTTATAATTAGAACAGCATCATATATATGAGCGTTGTAGAGATGAAAAAAAAACGAAGCAGCGAGTAGAATACGAACATTTTTTGACGGTTTCGATCTCAGCACCGGAGCGACGGGCAGCGTTGACAGCCTTCTCATCCTTGCGTGCGGCGGCGGTCGGTGCCTTCTTCCGGATCACCACCGGCTCCCAGTCTTGTGATAATCCTCCACTCATATTTTTTTTTCTTCTGCGGGAAAAATCTCTCTCTTGCTTCTCTTTCGCTTTGTTATTACGCTTCGAAATTATTCCACTACTGTGCTTAGCCTTTATATAGACTCATACTAAAAACATGCTCAAATCAATGCAATTTTTTAAATTTTTACTTGTTCTTTTAGCATATTTTTTTCTTCATATTTATCCCTCAATATTAATTAATTACATCAATTAATATAAATATAATGATAGGTAAAATACTCGTATTAGTAAACTATGATCAAGTAATAGATATAAATATTTATGATGTTATATATTTATGTAAGTTTTTTAATATGTTATGTTTGTATTGATTTGATATAAATATATATATGAAAGCGGATAAGTTTGCATCTTTGAGGTTTAGGGTCTATCCGAATTGATCTTTTCAAAATTCTTTTTTTTTCTTTTCCCAATTGGAAGTTATTGTAATTTTATATTCCTCCTCTGCAATATGTTCAGTTTATTCTTTTTATCTGCCAAAATAGAATATTTTATATAATATTTGAGCACCTATAATTTATTTTCACATGAAGAAAGAGAAGGAAAATTAGACTTCTTGGGTATTAGTGTTAGTCCATTTTGGATTGATTAATCACTACAAATTTAAATTGAGACTTTGGGATAATTGTAAAGAATAACAAATAAATAAATAAATAAAATACAATAATAATCTTTTCAGTTATTTTCATTAATAAGCAAATACTCGATCGTTTTACTATTATAGGGTCCGACTGATTTGTATAAATTGTTAAAAAATTAAAACGAATGTTTTCTGTTTTTTCTTTACTTTATACAATTTCTTGTCCTCATTCCTTCAATTCCTCCTTAATCTTATCCACAAATTCAATTTCAAATTTCAAAATCCTCCAGCTATGTCCTTGTCAGTTTCAAAACTACTTCAAAAATTTCAGGTACCACCAAAAACTCATCTCATTCTATTAATTTTTGTTAATTAAATTATATACATATACATTTATAAGCTTAAAAATTTCAACAACAAACAGAACATATATATACAAATTTTAGCAACTTCAATTTTCCACTTATACACATTTTCAAATTATATACTCATATAAACCTTTATATTCACAAATTGAAGCTTTATACAAACATAAAATTAACAAACCTAAATAATTTACACATACATATACTTATTACGAATAAATACACAGGATAATCTACATCGTCATATGCTTACACAATTCACCAAAAACACTAAATAGGTATATGTATATAACTTATAAATTCGTATAAACACTCGACATCTTCATATACTTATACAATTCGCGAAAAATACTAATACATATATGTATATAACTTATAAATTCGTAACACTCGACATCGTCATATGCTTATACAATTCACCAAAAACACTAAATAGGTATATGTATATAACTTATAAATTCGTAAAACACTCGATATCTTCATATACTTATACAATTCACCAAAAACACTAAATAGGTATATGTATATAACTTACAAATTCGTATAAACACTCAACATCTTCATATACTTATACAATTCACCAAAAATACTAAATAGGTATATGTATATAACTTACAAATTCGTATAAACACTCGACATCTTCATATACGTATACAATTCACCAAAAAACACTAAATAAGTATATGTATATAACTTACGAATTCGTATAAACACTCGACATCTTCATATACATATACGTATTATGAATATACAATTATATAAAAGATCATATATACAAATTACAACTTTATACACAATTCTACATTTGAGATAATTTCACTGCAGTTTTAGTGTTACTTTCACACAATACACGTTTTCGTATTTGTATAAAATTCAAATATCCAAAAACAGGATGAAGATGTATGGTATAAAACGAACGCATAATAGTTTCATACATGAAATCAGCAAATCTCAGATCACATACAATTTCAAGCACAAAAATTACTGTGAAATCAGCGAATCTCAGATCACAAATTAATTTTTTTAACTGATTATAACGGAGTTCTTTCGGTTGAAAAAGACGAGAAAGAATGAAATTCTATTGAAACAGAGTCCTCGTGATTTGTGGAAATTTTTTCCTTATTTATCTAACCGAAATTATTGTCCATTAATTTAAACAATTAAATTGTATAAAATATACGGAACAAAACATCTGTAGCAAACTACAATTTTGTTACGGAATGCAATTTGAAAAATTTCCCATCACTTAAAAGTAAGAATTTTATATTTGCTATACATAAAATTTACTCTCTCTTTTTTTGGATAAAAACTATAATTCAAGTCATGTCATACATTTTTCTTTAGGTCACATTATATGTCAAAATATTACTGAGAACGAAACAATAAAACTTTGCTTGCTCGTTCCCATCATTGTCGTCAATAATAGTGGTGACGGGGCCAACTTGTGTGCACCTTCATCATCCCATCGAGTACCTGCTACCTCCCACTGGCATAAAAACATTCCAACTATTTGTTTTCAATGCCAAATCAACTACTATTACGTCTGGTTAAACAAAGTGATTTCCTCATTCATCCAACAGACATTTTTCATCTAAATACAAAACCATATATTCTCTGAAATCTCAACAACATGCAACTATTAACAAGCAAAAAGTAGAAATAAAGGCATAACCTAGAACATGAGATCTCAAGTGCTTACGTTCCGAGCGAGCTTACTTTTTCCTGCGAGTAGCGGTTACACCATAGTTGGCAGTACTACTAACTATTACATTTGAGTTCATGAGATACTTAGTTTCCAAGTTTTGCTAGACTATTACAAACCAAGAGACTTGACTTTTTCCTAATATAGTAGCCTTCGTTATCTTGTTGTAGGGTTGGTACTAAACCATGGCTGTGCATTCAACAAAAACACTAAGCTGATGTAGAGGAGATTTCTTGGAATCTTCAGTTGCCAAAATGTGTGCCACCTTGTTCCCTTCGCGGAAACTATGCCAGCTTGGAGGATTCCCCAGTTTCTTCACAAGGCACCTGGATTCAGCGATAATGTTAGAATAAAGTGGGGGAGGGTTATTCATAAGCGCTATTACCTTTGTCGCATCAGTTTTTATCTGGGAGTTTGCGAGTGCATGCAGTTTGGGGTCTCATGAATTTGAGATCTATGTGGGTGGGGTTTAGTGCAGTAGTTTTTCTAGAAAAGTCCCTAATCCAGTTACCATTATTGTCTCTAAAGACTCCACCTATTCCTTGAACAGAAGTGGTCGGATTGTAAGTATCCTGCACATCAAGTTTCAAACCATCGGCAGTGGGAGGCTGGGGGCAAACGATTTAATATAAATGGTTGTCGAGTTTATGGAGTACGTCAATTCTAAAACTCCGGCTGGTTTGATTGGAAGGGATTTCCTTAGCAGAATTGTTGAAAACATTGTGTTTCTGTTGATCCATATATGCCCGAGGACAAGAGTGAAGTAAAAGTCCCATTGTAATAGGGTACGAGGTAGGGTAGGCGAAATGGTTTTAAAGTTCTGAAGTCAATTACAAGTATTGGTAGATGAGTGAATATGGATATTGAGAGAGTTCTAGAAATGTTTTGCAGTTGTACATTCACTGAATATGTGAATTGAAGTCTCCTCGCCATTGCTACATATGGAACAAGAGTTGTGGCTCGAAACATGTGAAAGTGTCAAACTTTTTGACGTTCCAAAGTAAAACATATAAATTGGATGAGAAAAGTTCTGTAAACGATAAATTTTGTAATGAAACAGTGCATAAAACATCTAAATTGGACGAGATAAAGTACTATAAACATAAATTTTTTTTAGGTAATTGAGAAAATGGTTGTTGCTTTACCTTTCAAATACTAACAGTTACATATTCCATAGGCAGATGGAGAAGGTAAGTAAATATTGGATAGCAACCTGGTAGGGGATATACATGGCACATTCTATGAAGAAGTAAAGACATGAAGCCTTACCACACGATCAGATGCACCCTTTGCATTCAATTTTTGTGTTTCAAGAGTAAGAAGGCTGAGATCTTCCAAGAGTCCATCAACACCAGCTTTGCTCACGGAATTCTCCTAAAACAACATACAAGCCAATCAAATGGTGTGAAATTCCAGCTCCGTAATAATCATAACATAGAAGAAATAGAGAGATATACACAGCACATAAATTGAAAAGAAGAGATACGAGCCCAAAAACTTCACCGGACATGACAATCCCTGCCCCTCCCCACACATACACACAAAAATCTTTTTTAGTGTTCTGTTATCCTAGTGCGGGATCTTCACAACTTCTGTTAACACTTGCAAGTGAATGATGCTAAGATAAAATACAATAACATACAAGCAAGCCCAGACACTTGACTCTACGTAACAGGAATTTCCATGGGAACTAAATGCAATATAAAAAGAACTCACCCCCTCTGCATTCTCTTTGGTTGTTTCAAAAGTACCTTTGCCGATATCTCCCAGGCTTCTATCGACAGTGGCTCCACTTAGAGAGTTCTGCTAGATACAAAATACAGGTCAGCTAACACCTAGCATAATCTCATCCAATATTGTAGACTTCATACATAGTACACAGAAACTACTAGCCATCAAACGAACCTCTAATTCTGCAGAGCAACAATCTTTTCCTGGTTGCCTTTCATCAATCAAAGACAATTTTGACAGAGACGCTTCAGTCTCACTGATACTAACAGAACTTGTGGATTTGCACTGACCACTCAAACTGTCATCCCCACCATCATCATCTACATTACCCTGGAAGATTACAAACTGATAAAAACATTGGTTTTGCATGTCAAGGTAATGGACTTGACAGACATATTTATTTCACTCTGCTTGACATAAGCATTTCGATAGCTCGAAGCTTGTACATATAGGACATAAACTTACTAACATTTTCAGCATATAACAGTCTATCTATCTATTTAGGATGATTTACAATCAAATTGTTGAGCTATGTCCAATTAAAACCCAAACTTACAGTAAACAGTTACCTGAGCCTTAACTGATTTATCAGAAGATTCACCAAGCTTAACGCCTGCAGAGAGGACAATGGAAGGCAGGCTATCAACATCCCAGCCAAGAATTTCACAGACGACCTTACAGTAAGCCCGATGAGCTCTTCTCTTAGAGGTTTTCGCTATGCTAATGGAATGCTGAACAAGAGACGAACAATCCTTAAACCTCTTCCACCCTTTCTCACGAACCCCACAACAAACAAGACAACAAAACACCCCATTCTCACGATTCTTCTCATAGTACTCTCTTAACCCATCATCCTGCTTAAACAACTTCACAAAAAAATCATAGTCCTGAAACCCCTCTTCCCCATTCAGAAAACCCTCATCGTCATTGATGAAATAATCCCCATTTTCACCTATATACTCAGAAAACTCGTCATCGTCGTCCAAACTTAGTGTGGAGTTCAAATATTTAGCAACTTTGAGCAATGCCGGAAGTTGACTGTTGTTCGCAGCTTCGTCTTCGGCGGTAGGTAAAGGGGTTTGTAGCTTTGATTTGTTACTGTCGTTTTGCCAACTAGTAGGCCAGCCTGACGATTCAACGACGGGTTTACAAGGCCACTCAACATTGCCGGAATCTGAAATTGGGTCGGAATTTTCGAGGTCAGTATCGGTTTTCCAGGCCATTTTTGCTTTCAAAAATTTCTTCTTGTATAATTGAAGGTATTATGAAGTGTTGGAGGCGCTTGAAATAATAAGACCTTTGACTTAATTCAAAGTATTTCAAATTATATTTGGAGATTTCAACAATAACATAATTATTAATCAATGTAGATTTTAGGGAAAATGATCAAAAATATCCTTCAATTTTTTTTATTATTTAAATTTACCCTCGTCATTAAAATAAAGTTAATTTTATCCCTCGCCGTTAAAATAAAGTTAATTTTACCATTCGCAGTTAAAATAAAGTTAATTTTACCCCTCCTATTACTAATTTCACCAAATTTACCCCTCATTAGATGGATTGACCCAAATTTATCCGAATTTTTTTAAAAAAACTATTCCTTATTTTAATCCATTAACCCGATAATTTAAAATAACCCGACCCCATTCTCCCAAATCTCCTATACCTATTTACGCATTCTCCCAAATCTCCATTAAATATGTCAAAGAGGTAAATTTGGGTCAATTTGAGTCAATTCCACTACTAGAAATTAGGCCTACGACAACAGTTTCATATGTGTTGCAATAGGACAGAAAACTGTTGCCTTAGAGCTACATCAACGTTTTGTGAACCGTCTCATCTGCTCGCGTTACTATAGCTCTATTGTAACAGGTAGTGTAACGATTCTCAAAACTGTTGCTATTGGGGCCTCTATTGCAACGGTTTTCTTTCGATCTATAGGCACTATAATATTACAACAATTGTAACCGTTTAGAACTGTTGCATTAGGGGTTGTGGTAACTGTTAGATAGCGTTGCAATAGAGTCCATTGCAATAGCTTGTTCATATTGGTAACACTTTTTTAAATATTATGGCAACGGTTGTTATTGATATTGCAACAGTTTTATTTTCTATTGTAACCAATCTATATGAATATACAGATTTCCCCAAACACAAAATCAACAATTTATAGAAAAGTTCTCTAAATCAAATCACGAAAGGAAACGACTAATTATATAGTGGAATCATATATATATAATTCGAAATATCCTAGTCACAATATCCATAAAGGTAAAATATACCAAAACACGTGTTTTCAATAGTTTGCAGACTCAAAATGTCAAGAAACAAAAGAGAGTTGAGCTAAATTAATAGGATTCTACTGCTTTCATCATCATCCTGCTTAACAAAAGTCTCAAATATATCAAGTAAGGTCTTCATCACTACTGCTTTCATCCTCCTCCTCCTCGTGGTTATCTTCTCCACCTATAAAATACCATAATTAAAACTTTATTGAGGGACAGAACAAAGGACCAAAGTATACCAAACAATTTTCAGGTGAAGGAAATTTAACAGCAAGGGACAAAAAGGAGGCATACATTAGAAATTAAAAAAGATAAAAGCTGGAAGATCAGTACATTACACAAGGATTAAAATAGCAAAAGTCTTCTCATTTCTATTCATTTGCTCCATTTTATTTAATTGGTCATTAGTATAACAAGAGGTTGTCTTTTTCCTTCTTCTAAGTTCCGACCTTCCCTATTTGGAAAGTGGAAAAAGACTTGGCAAATATAAGTGTAAACAGAAATTCATTTTGACAGTTCTTTAAGGATGATTAGATAGAATATAATTATATAAACAATACTATTTAGAAACTGAATTAAGGGCTCTATAGCTTTTTGTACTACTTCATACATCCCATATAAAAACTGTCACTCAGGTTTTTCATTTTGTAACACAATTTCTCCATCCAAAACAGTATCTTTACTCAATTTCATTGCTTAAAAAACATGAGCTGCAAAGTTTCTAATATATATTGAAAAACTCAAGAATCTCATAAGACTCATCAGTAATAATTTCACTAAAATGGAAGAAAAAAGAGATCTTGATCAGTTCTTGGGGTATGGGAACTTATAAAGAAAACTCCTTTTTTCATATGCATAAAAAGTAGCAATCAAGATCCAAAACCCCCTTCTCATATTCATCACATTTTGATCAAACAATAAAATGAAAGAAGAAAGAAAACAGCTCAAAGGGAGATCCAAATCTGAAAACTCCACTTAACGGATAAACAAATGCATGTTACCACTTATAACTGAAGACAAGAAAGAAACAAACTACTAGCAGGAAAAAAGTAACAAAAGACAGCACAATGAACCTTCATGAAGTTCCAATTCCTGTGCTATACTTGGAAATGGATCCTATACTAAAAAATGCATCATAAATCTCACACACACACACACCAAACACACAAGTTACAACCTTCCAGAATATCATACAGAACATCATACAGACTTTCAGTAAAAGCAACAGTGTCGGATCCAGATTCTAAAGTCACAGAAACAGTCCAATACTGGCAGCACATTCAGATAGTCGTAGAAACAGTCCAGAAACAACATCAATATATAGACATAGGCAGCACATTCAACAAATAGCAAATTTTAGATAATTCCTTTCTCATGTTAATTTATCTCTTATTTCCTATTGCTCTAACTTAAAATGCAAATATTAATCTTTTCGTTTTTCCAACGAAGAAAGTAGAGGCTAGAGCTCATATGATTATATTCCAAAAACAAGATTATCTATTTGTGTGCGAAAAGTAAAATAACAAGCTGAAACTAGTTACATGTCAGTCATCCTCAACTTATAACCACTTTTACTTTGATTTAATATTTTATTATTAATATTTTTTCCAATCTCAACTTGGTGTTTGCAAATTAAACCAAAAGATATTTCAGTTTAAGGAGGGAATGTTAGCAAGGTGATCACAAATGTGGATTCAGTAGTTGCTTTTATTTAGGAGTCATTACAAATATTTCCTAGTCTTTAGGCTATAGAGTAGTGAAGTCAGTTTTTAGATTCAGAATTATTTATATTGTATTAAATAGAGAGAAAATTTTGCATCAGTCTAATAGTTAGTGAATGGCGGCGTCGGTGGATGAACTAAAAAGAGTGTTGCAGAGAAGGTAAATTGTATAGTTGAAAACGATGATTACACTATTAAAGACACTGATGAAGCCATTCATTGTTTGAGTGCTCTACCAGACTTGAAATTGAGAGCTGCTCCACCCCCTGAATACCTTTGCCCAATTTCTCATCACCTTATGAAGGACTCTGTTGTTCTTGCTTCTGGACAGGTATTCTCTCCACATTTCATTTCATTTTATTTTTGAATTATTTTATTTCATTCATCTTTCTTTCTACAGACATATGACAGACCATACATTGAAAAATGGCTCAACAAAGGTTATCGAACCTGCCCTCAAACAAAGGAGCCCAAAGTTCAACTTGAATAACTCATCAATTTCAAGTTAAATAGGTCTACAATAGTGAATTTCACCATAAATCCAACAAAACATTAAACCCACAATAGCTACAACTTAATGAAAAAGAACCCACAAATAGAGAAATATTTCACATACACTAACCACACCCAAATATTAAAGACAAAAGAAGAGATTCAAGAAGAAAACCTCAAAAGTTCAAACTTATAGTTTCTTCAGCAGTTGTAACCTCAAAGATTAAAGAAGAGAACCTCCAAGACTTGAAGAAGAAAGCCTCCATTTCCTTAGATTTTACAAGAAAACATACAACCATCCATTTCATTAGATTTCAGAGATAATTTAAAGAGAGAAACGAGTTCAGATTCGAAGAAAAAAAATGGATTTATGTTTGCCCTAAAATCACAGACATGAAGAACAACTTACCATCTTTCATCGTTCCGTTTCTACTTCAATCTTCCATCGTTCCACAACTTCAATCTTCCATCGTTCTTCCGCTTCAACAAGTTCTGCTTGTAGCCGCATTCTGCTTGTCAACTTAGGTCAAAGAGAAAGAGAAGAGGAAGAGAAATTAGGAAAGGAAGAGCCGCGTCTGCTTGTGGAAATATTTGTCTAGTTTCCACAAGTTTACTTAATTTTACTTAAAGAGAAAAATTATTTTACTTTAAAACATTAATTAATAATAAAATAAATGAAAAGTTTTGGCGGGATCAGCGAAAATAATAGAGGGAAATTATGGAAGGATTTAATATAGAATTGTTCCAATAGAGTAATATTCGCAGTAAATGTTGCCATAGATTACTTTATGGCAACAATAACAGTAACTGTTGCAATATAAAGGGTCTATTGCAACGGTTTTCACACAATGGTAACGGATTTATTACTTAGTCGTAGCAATAATATTCAATCCTTTTGGCAACGGCTCAAACCGTTGCAATAGACCCTCTATAGTAACGGTGGCTTAAGTGTTGCTAAAAAATCCGTTGTCGTAGGCCTAATTTCTAGTAGTGTCCGTCTAATGAGGGGTAAATTTGGTGAAATTAGTAACAGGTAAAATTAACTTTATTTTAACGGCGAGGGGTAAAATTAACTTTATTTTAACAGCGAGGGTAAATTTAAATAATAAATCAAAGTTGAAGGGTATTTTTGACCCTTTTCCTAGATTTTATTACTATGTTAGACGTAGAGAGAATGTAAAAGGGTCCAAAATAATACTTATATAGAAAAAATAGATGTAGTAGAATAAAGAAAGTCATGACGAAATATTGATAACAGATTATGTACACAATAGTTATTATAATAAAACAATTATCACACTGAAATGATATTTGAAGATTGGTTAAAAGTTTGAAAAATAACAATCCAAATTTGAATAGTTATTCAAAAAGTAATTTTTTATGAATATTGATAAGAATTATGAAGTTCTAAATTATTTAATTGAAAATGAGTTATTTTTCTATTATAGTATGTGCAACAATAATAATGGGATTCCTTAGTAAAATATTTGATGGAAGAATATTTGATTCATTTTATTAAAAATGAAATATTATATAAAATACGTGATCTCTAAATAAAATGAAGTCCAGGCGAGAAATATAGATTTTTCAAATTTTTTATGTGGTATAGTTCATGAATTTTGGGTGGTATGTTTGTCCAGTGGTTTTCTGGCTGAGTTTTTTCGTGAGCGTCCGTGATGACTTATTAAATGACGTGCGTTGGTTCAGAGACGACAAACGTCAATATTTTCAACGGAAAATATAGATTCTTTCGTTCTTCATGTGTAGCCCATGAAATTTGGGTGACATATGCGCCCGACACAATTCTTTGACAGAAATTTTTTACGAGCATCCATAATGTCCTATTAAATAACGCGCATTGGTTCGAAAAGGCAAACATCAATATTTTGATATTTTTAAGTCAAACTAGAATAGCATATAGTGTTAAAAACTATATAAATTATATAAATAAAATTACAAATTTATGATAAAAATCCTTTTCCTTTTCCAAAATGTCTATTTAGGTTGAACTTATGAGAAGTTGGGAATTGGAACCAAATACTGTCTTTCATGGCGGGAAAAGGAATCCCTAAAATCTCCATAATTTACTCTTAAATGCTAAGCATAAACATCTCCAGCTTCTTCAAAGTTCCTTATAGACCCAACAATTTTAACCCTAGATTAATTCTACTATTTTTTTCTCCAATGGCGTCTTCTACAAAAGTCACAGTTGAGTATGCGAAATCCGGTCGATCGTCATGTAAGAAATGCGACGAGAAGATTCCGGCGAAATCAGTAAGGCTGGGATTAGTGTCAAAACACCCTCAAGGCTTTGACCAGACGAAATGGCATCATCTCGATTGTTTCCCTTTCAATTCTGATTTCGTTTCCTCTGTGGAGGACATCGCTGGTTTCTCATTGCTCCAGGTATACATTTCTAGAACTCGGACTAAATTTAAGCTTATTTTGCAATTTGCATATGGAGTATTTACTGAATTATTTAGAGTGACGAGTCAAAAACACATATCTCCATTTTTTTCGAGTTTGATATGTGAACTGAACTATCACATGTGTGAGTTTCCTAGCTAAAGTATAACCAATTAGTTATCAAAATACGTCTCAACCATTAATTGTTCGTATCTCCTATTTGCCACATGAACCACTTAGTTTGAAGTGTGTTTTGATAAATAGTTCTGATTATAGTTTAGGTAGTAAACTCACAAATAGTTCAGGTCCGAAACTTGATAAACCTCGACACTTTAAGGTGCACTTTTTATCTTTATTTTCCAATATGCATGTTTAGCTGTTTGTTTTATTGTCCTTTCTCGTGAAAAAAGTTCTCTATAGGTGAGAATGGCATAAACTGCCTTCAGCTAGAAATATGTATCTGAACTTTTGTTAAATTAATACGTGCAGTAAGTCATAATCATTGATCAAAAAGTTATAGGTGCATGAGATTGTATTTGACACTACCTGACTTGGAACTACTTTGTTTCATTACATGGCCTTTTTTGCCATCTTGATGAACTACAATATATTCACGGTGCTTTATTTTATAACTAAAAGGTTTCTCTTTTAGTTGATAATATTCTTTGTTGAAGCTAAGCTTGTCTTTCTGATTTATGCAGAACGAAGATAAAGAAACTTTGGAGAAATTGATTAACAAAGAGAATGCAACTTTGCAGAAGGTGCTGTCGCCTGTCTTCTTAAGTGTTTAAATTCTTTAGACATATTTCATATTTGTAATGCAAGTAAAAAGCGCTTGTTATGGTAGCATTATAGAAACTTACTTTTTTAATACCTCAAAGTAGCAGTTTACTATTTCCAAATATCTATAGGGTGAAATTGACTCCACCTAGAATTCCACCATTTGAAATCTCAAGAACATGAGTTTGCCAAGTCGTGCTTCAAATACTTTTCTACTTTTCTTTAATTGAGAGATGTTTCAACTTATATTGTCATCGATTTGAGTTGCCAACTTTTTCACCTGTTACTTTTACTTTCTGAAGTTTGCTGGACATATTTTATTCCTGAGTTTATACTATTGTGTAAATTTTTAAAGTTGAGGTACCCTGTCGAATAAGTCAGTTTGTTGGAACTTCACTTGTGCTGACAATGAAGCGATTAATAAACAGGTTTCTGATGCAGACTCAGATAAGATTGACAGAAAACAAAAGGAAACCTGTGCACAGGTAAAGTCAAGTGATAGTGAATCTGTTATTTTTTGCTATTAACTTATTTATTCTCACTGCTTTCCTGCATCTGGCTTGTAAACATATGAGAAGGAAGACTCGGTGCACGAACTGAGCAAGCAAAAGCGACTAAAGGTAAATATTGCTGTTCCCACTTGAAGTTTCCAGTAGATTTGTTTTATGAGTAAAAGGAAACTAGAAGCCACAATTTATTTTGTATCCAGTTGCATTACTTTGATTTAGTCTTATTTGAGTATAGCTGTATAGGTAATTTTATCTGTTGTTTAGTTTTATTTGTTCATCAGTGTTTATTATTACTATTTGTTGCTGTATTTTGCTTTGTATTCTGTTAAATTTTTCTGTTTTATTTTCTTATAATTGTGCTTCGACTTCTTCTTTTATTTTGAGCCGAGGTTCTGTCAAAAACAGTCTCTACCCCATAAAGGTAAGGGGTAAGGTCTGCATACATCCAACCTTTCCTAGACTCCACTTGTGGGAATGTTGTTGTTGCTGCTGAGTATAGGTAATGATATTGAGTACAGGTAGTGGTATCAAGTTCACTATGTAATGTTCGTATATGAGAATGTGCATAACAGGTTAAGCACTCTCCTATGGAAAGCTTATTTGGTACTATTGTTTGCCAAAATTGTCCTCCCATCATTTAGCATATCTGAGTACTTATGTTATTTGAGTAGTAGAATTATGGAGAATTTTAATTGCAGATGAATGCATTAATTTTTTCATTTCATAGATGTTTTCTTATATGCTGTTCCACTATTGGTTTTTTGTTTCTCACTTGTTTTTCAGGCCCTCTGGGTCTCCCTTTTAACAAATCAAACTCCATTGATACATTAAGCATATTATGTTGATTCCAAAAAGCATCATGCACCTAGATGTTTTTTTATTTGTTTGATAATGTGCACCTAGATGTTATTGTAGTGCATCCTTCTTTCCCGAGATATCCTAGAGCCAACTATTGAAGCAATTGATCATGTATAACAATTTTCTAAATTATACCCTTCTTAGAAGCTTGTGGACTGTAGAAGAACTGTGACCAGGAATCGAGATGTCAAGAGTTTTCACCAATCTCATGTACTTATTTCTGTGGATTTTTAGTGAATCAAAAGCATCATTCTCTATGGCATGTCAACAGGTTTACGGTAAATACGGGAGAATAATCAGGAGACATTATATTCTTTGGTCTTTCTGCACTATGTTTGCACTTGTCAGGGCAAACATTAACATGCATGTACAAATCATCTAGCCAGTCCAGAATGCAAATATCGTTTTTGGTGCTTGCATGCTTACAACTAAAATTGTCTTTGGTCATTCAAAGGAGAGATGATTAGCATCTTCCCTTACAAGGTCGGGATAGCCTTCAGGCTTTACCTGATCCGAACAGTTGTCTCTGCTTTTCATTTTTGGTATCGCTATCCCGCACTGAAGTTGGCAATAAGATAAACTTAAACCACCGATAAACTTTGAATAGATCTTGAAGTGAAAGATGACTTTGTTGATTAGTCTGCACAATTCCATTAAGCAGTTTGTTCTCGTGTTCTTGTAGCATCTCTTTATGGTTGTCTCCTTCCCATTTTAGTTGAACTGACTCTCTAAGCATGTCTTGCATGGCAAAACTCTTTTAGCTGTCGGCCACTGAAGAGGAACCTGTGTTGGAGATAGCATTCTCCATTTCTGATGTGAGGGACACTTATAAGGTACGATATCTGTCATCTGTCAGAATCAGTAATCCCCTGTCTCCACTTCCTAGAGCAGTAAAAATTGAATGGAAAGGATAGAACCGGAAAAGATTTTGTTTGTATTCCTTTATTATTTTTTCTTTATAGGTTATGATTTTTCATAGGATGGCATTTTAACGGCAATGTTTTAACATATAGCTGCTTTCTGATTTGGCTATTAACTAATTAACTGACCCCCTTGCTGCCTCATTTTGACGATATGAAAATGAATGGTCTTTTTAGCTTCTGTGCTACCTTTTATTTTTTACTGCAGTTTTATTTATTTTTTTAAAAAAGGGCCACTGATCAGATATTTGGCACTTTGTTCTGATGGGAGCACTATTTCTTTTCTCAGGATGCTACATTGTTACCAAAATGGAGGGCGTTTCAGACTATAATATATCTTGAACAGGTTTGATTAATTATTTGATGAATATGTTGACACCCAAGTTGTATGGGGCTTTCCATTGAGTACATGAAGATAGCATTTTGCTGTGGTAGTAGTGGGCCAGGGTGTTGTTGAGTAGATATTCAACATATTCACTCTGTAGGATGCTAGTATGTAGGTGTACTCTTCTTTGCCCAACATCTCACAGCTGCAATTTCTCTCTCATAATTCTCATTCTACACTTGAAAATTTTCCTTCTCCAATTTTATGTGACATCTTTTTGACATATTGTTCAACCTTTTCATATTTTGAACTTTTATTTTAACCACTACTTTGGTCAATGAGTCAATGATGATATAATAATCCCTTCATACTTCTTTTGATTAATGTTCTAGTCTAACTTGTATGACCTCTAATGGGATGGAATTGTATCAGATACAGAGCTAAACGCATGGCGTGGAGGCTTGTATTCTAGCACTGATTTGGCATGTGATCAAAAGACCTCCTTTTCACCTTTATGTACTTTTTTGGGTTTTTAGGATGATGGGCTTCATGCTTCAAGTAAAATTGCGGCCTTTGATTTTGATGGTTGTCTTGCAAATACAAATGTGAGAAGGTATGGTTTCTTCTTGTGTTTCATATTATCAAAACTCTTCTTGAGATTAGAGTGTGTATTGATAATTATTGCAACTCTAAATAATGCATGACTGGAGCTTAAGCTAACTCTAGAATGTATGAAAACACAGGATTCAATAGGAAACAAATGGTCATGTTTTTAACAAGTCTAAACAGTTATTGCTTGTCCCAAAGTAGTAGCTGTGTCATAATGATGAATATTATATTAAGCGTTTAAGACATACATCCAACTATCTGTATATAGAGATGTCCTTAACCCCAAAATAACCAAAAAAAAGGAGCACTTAATTCTCCACTAAGGCCTCTTAGTTCCTTCATAATTATTCTAGTTTTTCCTCTTTAAGTCTCCCAGAATATACATGTAGGCATGAAGGCACTACTTCCCTGATTCAATCTCTCTCCCTGGTGTTGCTTTTCTCCAAGTTGTTGAGTTCTCATTCACCGTTTTTGGAAGCACTAAAGTTTAAAGTAATCAAAATACAAACAAATAGAACTCTATAAGGTAGGCAAATCACAGTGTAAAAAAGCTTATTGTGTGTTCCCTCCATTTTTGGCCTACCCTTTCTTTCTTAAGTTGTAGCTATGAGAGTGCATGTCAACTTGTGACTTTTTGTGAAAAAAAATGATTTCCTTGAACCTTGACTTTCTAAATAATTTATACGAGAACCTTTTCCTAGTAGCCATATTATTTTGCTATCTTCCACCCAAAATCTCATAACTAAAGATTTTAGCTAGGAATTCCTCCATGCCTTCCATTTTCGTTTTTAAACTGTTAGGTGTATTTTTTTCTTCAAAAAAGGGACTTGGAGATGTACTGATTTCTTCAATAGTTCTATTGACACCAAATACACAGCTCTTTGTTTACATCGTTTATTAGTGTCTTGGTGACTTTGTCAAAAAGAAAAGTACTCCGTCTAGGGTGAATACTATGTTTTATCATCTGCTCTCTCTTTATCAGTTTTCTGGATGGGCTATGTACCATTGTCATAAATATTCTGGAATTAGATTAGTGCTTTTAAAGTCAAACTTCTCTTTTTGATATGATGGAGTTCCATTTTTCTCAGAGTTGGTGCAGATGCTTGGTCTCTGATGCATCCTTCAATCCTAGAGAAGCTGCAGAGCTTGTACAATGAAGGCTATAAGCTGGTGGGCATCCCTTTTGTAGTGTCTAAATATCATGTTTAATTCTTATGCTGTTAAGTCATTAGGTGGATTTGAGTATGTTTGATAAGTTCATCACATTATCTGCAAATCAGCCATCTTCTTTTTATTAATACGTGCAGGTAATTTTTACCAATGAATCCAACATTGAGCGGTGGAGGAAAAGTAGGCAGGCAGCTGTGGACTCTAAAATTGGACGACTTGAACAATTTATCAAAGTTGCTGGTGTTCCAATTCAGGTGATTGGATCTGTTAGTATGTATCAACATTTTGGATCTAGCTAGTACTTGTCTTATGATGTAATGAGGGCCAATTCACTTTTAAATAGTAGCTGATAAGTTGCTTATTAGTGCCTGATCCTTCTGCAGCCCCTCACCCCCAGCAGAGTATATGAAAATGGGGAAAAAGGAAGTGTCTCTCTCAGATTAATCTCTTTTTGACTTTTATTTGTTGTTGGTGATGGTTCGTGGTTTGTGGGTGGGGTGGCAGGTTTCTTCATAAGTGTGAAAATAGCAGAGGGAATAATCTACTAGAATTCTCATTAAATATTTCTCATAGCTCTGTTGATGCAGGTTTTCATCGCTTGTGGCTTGAGTAAGATCAAGCCGGAAGATCCCTTTCGCAAGCCTAAGACCGGGATGTGGAATATTATGAAAAAGCAGTTCAATTCTGGAGTTCCCATAGACATGGACCAGTTATTTCCTCTTCCTTGATCAATAGCCCAATTTTAAATATTGTACTTTTGAACCATTGGCAAATCTAATAGAGCTTTTCTTATTGTCATTCTAGGTCTTTCTATGTTGGTGATGCTGCTGGCAGACAAGGTGACCACAGTGATGCTGATATTAGATTTGCGCAGGTACCTAATTCTGCTGACATTTTAAGATGAGTTACCTTAAATGCACGCGACTAACAAAGTATAATACGGGGTTCCATTTTGTTTTTTGTTGCAGGCGATTGGACTAAAATTTTATGTTCCAGAGGAATTCTTTGAGAAGGAAACTTGACAATGACAATGAGCATTTTGTTGTGTAGCATCCACTACAGTAGAAAGAAACTGTCTGAGCTGAAGTAGAAGGAACATGCATTCAACTCTTTCCCTGCGAAGGGGTTAGACATTTGTGTAAATAGTTTTTCCGTTATCTACCTTGGATTCTTATTTATATTTATCCTCCATTTTATCGTCTTTTTCATCCTTTTGCTGAGATTTCTGCAAATCCATACCTCAGTCCTTTTTGCTTTGGGGACGGACCAAAGTTAGCATGAAACCATTTATACTTCAAAATTATGAAGTGATGCATTGACTGGAAATTGTTGGTCAGTTTTCAGTAGTGAATTTGCAGACATAATTTGTAGAGTTTGTTCTATGATGACAGTTGACACATATAAATATCAATATTCCGATCAAAACTTGGTATCAATACATAACAATATGTTCTTGGTGAGAGATTGCAGAGCCCGCTTTTTCCCTCATATGAAATTATACAAGAAAATACATTGTTTCTGCAGTATGATATGCAATGTAGCGCAATTGCAGAAGCTGGTTCCTACCTCATTTCTTCTTACCGATCTCGCCTTCTAGTATAGCATGTCTGGTCAAAACAATTTCCTTTACCAGATTCTTATAAGTGAATGGCCTGACTGCAGCTCTCATGAACAATTCAGGAGGCATTTTACCTTTCTTAAGTTTTCTTCTCCAAGGACCAAATCCATGGCTCTCCCACTCCTTTGGGCTTATTTTGGCTCTAACACCTCTCATTGCCAATTCATCTCCACCATCTTCGTTTGCTTGTTTTTCCTTGTCTTCCATTGCAATTATATGCTTTTCATAAAACTTCGTTGATGTCTCCATGTATTTCTTGGCAAACTTTTCCATTGCTTCGTTGCTACCCAATGCCTTATTAAATTCATCTTCCCAGAATCTTGTGTCCTCTTCCTGACTTGAATCGTCATCCTCCTTGATACCCAGCTCATCATCGTCATCTCCACTTGCATCCAGATCCACATCGTACTCATCTTCATTGTCATTGTCATCTTCACCATCCTCATCCTCAATCCAGTCCACTATCTCGGTCTCTCCCTTGTTATTTCTGCCATAATCATCATCATCCGGTGCATCACAACCCATCTCCATTTCCTCCAACTTCACCTTCCATTCCTTCGTATAAGGATGCAACAAAGGCACAGGATGATTTTCTAACAAGAACCCCAAACACTTGGACTTCTTCTCATCACTCAATTTCTCATAAGCTTTTACCACATCATCCACAAATGCCTTAGGATTCACTCTCACAATCTTGCACAACCCACCAAAATAAGTACAGAATTCCATCCTTCCGTTATCATCCTCCAACTCAAACAAACAATCCTGTTCAGTTTCTGGATCAAGCAAAGGCGTTAACGCCTTAAAAAAGTCATCTTGAGGCTCAAACCTACACTGATATACAGGTCTCTGTACATACACAATATCAGGTCTCATCCATGCTGCACATTGTGTGATCAATGACCTTGCTTTATTCCCGAGCCGCCCCATCAAATTCCATTTATCCAACCTCTGATTCCCAGCTTCAACTACAACCTCAGACACCAAAGTCCATTGTTGCCAAGGAAAATCTGATATCCTCCACTTAGGATGCCTTACAAACACCCAAAAGTATCTAAAACCCACATTTTTATCCATTGCATCCAATCTATTCTGAAATTCCTGAGCCATTTCATGTTGCTCTATCTTCTCCCACTCTTCTTGGTCCCTAACCTCACCAATCATCGATACACATGGGTCCGAGAATCGCCCTCGAACAGGCTCCCCTAATACAACGCCACGCCAAGAATATGGCCCAAATTGACCATACTTATACCAATCATACGGGTGTTTGAGATTTGGGTCATCTCTTTCCATAAACCTAACCATTCTATCATACCCCAAACCAATCATTTGCAGCTCTTCTTCAGAGAAATTATCCGGGTAGTTTCCATGAGGATTCTTCAGCCTGTAGAAAAGACTCTCAGCTAATTTCTTACTTTTCCGGCGGGCATTTCGTTTAGCTTGTCGCCGGAACTCACCACTTCCCTCAATGCGCCCGGGTGATGTTCCACCGGATTTTCCTTTGCTTCGGCCGGCAAATGACCGGATATCCCTCCGGTGACTGTCATCTCGCCGGGAAATTGCGAGTTCCCAGTTCTGGGCTTGAATATAGAGAGGCTTCGGAGTTGTGTTATAGGTAGATGGAATTGTGGGTAGTGTTCTTCGAAGAGGGTTGAAAAATTGAGCGAGAGATGGTGATTGAAGAGTTGTGAAGGTAGGGTTTAGGGTTTTAGCTACAGACAAGTTCTGATTCTGCATTTTTTCTACAAAATTTTCACAGCACAAAGGAGGAGGAGTGAGCTTTGTTGCTTACTTGCTTTTTATAGGATAAAGGTGTATTTATTATATACAGAACAGATACAAAGTTATTTTCCATAAATCTTTTATTTTTAGTTTTTTACAATACCTTTTTATTGTGTCATTATCAATCGCGAATAATTTTCAATTCAATCGTCTTGATTCTAGTTGTGCCAATTTTCAATATAATTTTCTATGTCTATCGGCAACTTGAATATTATGTTCTTTAGATGCTCAACTTATACTATAAAATGAAGATATATCGAAGATGATGTTGGGTGAAATAATAGCGAAGCTCAAGTGGTAATACAACTGCATGAAAAGTATAGTAGCCCAAGCAAAGAGGATCGGAATGAAATATTGTATATAATGTTGAATTTAATATGAAATTCTTTTAAACAAGTAAAAAATAAGTGACTACAAACCTCTGAACGATTATATCTAAACATATGAATAAAAGTCAAAAATAATTTAACACTTAATATTTTCTTTAAGAGTCTTGTAAATGGAGGAAGTACTATTTTGTATAAAAATATAATAATATATATTATTTGATTAGCTGTAAAAAAGAATTCCAAAATTTTCTTTATAGTATATGATAGGGTCCATAGTAACTTTATCTAATTTTTATTCACTTTAATGTAAGTTCAAAAAATTGGTACAAGCAAAGTATATGTAAATAAATTAACTAAACAGAGAAAAGAAATTAGAATTATATATATCTGTGTAGGGCCCTCTCCGGGATTTGACAAATTTCCGATGATCTTACTCTAATCTTCTCCATCTGACCCGTAATGGCCCGACGAAACCATACGGCGGAGCTCGGATGCATAGCCTGCGATGATTTGTCGGAGCTCGGCGCCGGCAAAGAAGGTTGGCTTGTAAACAACCCTAATCTCCTAACTGCTCTCGACACTCATTCAATTGCATTAGCCAACCGCTCGCTTGTTCTCATTCTACATTGGTCCGAAGGATCCGACCCGGTAGGAAACCGGTTGAAGATTGTACCTGATCTCTCTCCGATCGAGGCTGAGTATATATCTGCGATCGAGTGGTTAGTGTTTGATGATATCAAAGTTCTAGTTTTGGGCACTTCTCGTGGGTATTTGTTGATTTATTCTCTCCGTGGTGATCTGATTCATAAACAGGTATTCGTATTTTCTGTTCATAGTTTTCAAATGCAGTGGAAATTAGTAAATGTAGTCGTGAATTTGATTGTTATGTGAAGAAGCTCTTTAAAGTGGAAAGATTGGGATTAGGTAAGCTAGGTAATTGTAGGAATTGATGAAACTGTAGAATTCACATTCAGAAAGAATTTTAGTGAAGTTGCATTGTGCTTGGATTATATTAGACATCATTATTATTTGTCACTGGATCACGCTACTGTTAGTTTTGCTATTTAAAAGTTTTACGCTTTCTCATTTGTCATTTATGACAAAATTTGTCCTTGAGCTGAGGGTATATTGAGAACAACCTCTTTACCTCCCCCACACCCCAATTGTGTAAGATTGTCCTACCTGCTACCCCTCGTAGACTCCACTTGTGGGATTGCACTGGATATGTTGTTTGTTTTAGTGTTATTCTCAAAGAAAACGAAAGAGCTTGTTTATGATGGTCATTATGTACTTTTTCTTTTAGTTTAACATCCTAACTGATTATGCAATGTAGTAAAACTAGATATTTTGGAACCTATAAGGGTTTGGTTTGAGATTATTTTTTTTTGTTTTATTTACCGGTGCCATATGATGATTAGCAAACTTACCAGAACTTTTGTGTGGCAGATAGTAAGCCCTGGAAAGATTCTTAGATTGAGAGTCCGTGATACCAAGAGAGATCTAACCCAAGATGCATCAGCAGAAGAGGTCTGTGTTGTTATGTCAGGTGTTATTGCTCGATTTGATGGATCAGACATGCAGGTATTGGAATATTCTTGTGGGTACAAGTAATGTTATTTATTTTCTCCAGATCAACTATGATATCAGGACATTTATTTTTCAATTTTTACATCTCCATTTTGATGTAGAACCATGAAGTTTAGGTTCTCATATGCCATACTGCTAATGTCCGTATTAAAATGCAGAATATGCTTCAGAGGTGGTTTAGAGAAAGACACTCTCAGTTCTGGGATGAGACAGAATCTGAAAATTCTACAGATACTTTTGGGAGGCTTCCATACCAGCTATGGAATGTTAGTAAATATGGTTCTTGTGTTGATGCTGCTATCACTGGTCTGATGCCCCCTCCTCTGCTGGAGCTACAGGTAATATTTATTTTCTCATTCTATCATGTTGCAGCACTTCCTTCTCTTCCTTTTAACAAGGCACACTTTTCTACTGGGATTTGTTGTTTCCTCAACCCTAAACTTTCTCCTACAGTTCTGCACACACCAAAATGAATTTTTACTGCTCTAGTGAAATGCTATTTTTTGTCCTATGACTTCCGGAAATTTTCTGAAGTTATTCTGGTATTTGAATTCAGCTGCTTTTATTGTTGGGCAGTCAAGTCAGCGTTATTATTGTGCAATCACTGTTGGAGCTGACGCTGTGATTTCTGCTTATCGGTTAGTCTGCAGTGCATTATATTATGATTTTCTGTCAAGTTCATTTAATTTTTTAAACTGAAGTTTCTGTCTGCATTCCCATTTCTTACTTTATTTTACTAAATTGGATTTCTCTTTACAATTTCAAGACTTTCTGTAGACCAAAGCAGATCAATAGTAGGGGCTATTCTCTCCAAGGTTGTACCTGCAACTTTTTCAACAATAACTTCAATCTCAAAAATGTTATGGAGAAGTGATCCATCTCCTACAAAAAGACCAGAACCAAAGCCTCAGCCTTTTGCTCGAGGTATATGGTATTTTTTTCATCGTTGAAAGAATTTCTTATTCAGTTCTTCCTATTTTAATTTAATAGCTAGAGGTTGATCACATATCACTTCTTTTACATGTTAAAATGCTCATTTCTTTCCAAGCATCATGTCATCCTTCCTTTACTTATTTGAACTTCCATCTAGAGATCATGACTGAAAGAAGTGTTCTTTTTCTACAAGTTTATCTTTGAGTTGGAAAGTAGTTTGCAATATGGCCAAGAAGTATAGGTTGATAGGTTCTTTGGTTTATTGCATATATATTCACATAAAGTACTGATACGCGACAACCTATGAATAAATTATCAAGTTGTTTAGAAAGAATTTAAATATACTAGTTTTAATTTATTACTTGCAATTCTTTGTCGAAACATATTTACTTATCTATGTCATATATGCTTTATTGGTTGTCTCATTAAGGCCTGTACCCATATTCCAATCTGTATCCCTGCATCCTAAGATTTAGGTAATGACAAATCTGACTTCTAGATCTGTACTCGACGACTAGTGTCAGGTGCCCACACTGGCTTCCGAGAGTCTATTACAAGTAGGTAGAGACGACCTTTGTATCACTTGGTTAAAAGGTTACTATGTTTTATTGCCTTTTGTTTATGACAAGCTCCTTTTTCAAGAAATCTCAATTACTTCTCTCCATTATCTTTCTGGATTTCGCTTGGAGAAAACATGGTCAATATTGACCGGACCATGGTAATTTGTTTATGTTTGCTCTGGGCTTTGGGTAATGTACTTTCCAACATTGTGCTGACTGTTGGTCGGTAAACTGAACCTGTAAAGTGTTGACGCTGTAGTTACTAGATTAGTGGAAAAACTCAAAGAATGATCCTGACATGTTACTTTCCCAATGAGGTTGTATGTTAGAATTGTGAAGTGGAGATTGCTGAAGTTATCTTTCACTGATTCTTCTTTTACTCCTTATTCAGTTGAAGTCTAGTTCCCAATAGGTCATCTAACAATATAGAGTTTAGCTGTATTTTTTCATGTTTTACATAATTGTACTTCAGACTTCATTTTATAATCTTTGAATATCTAATTGCATTTCAAATTAGCTGACATAATGTCATTTTAAATTCTCTCTTTCTGGCAGCTTCTCCTTTGACTTGCTTTAAGGATCATCCTAGAAAGGGGGAGAAGCTCACGTTATCACCTAGTGGTACTTTGGCTGCAATAACTGATTCTCTGGGTCGTATCTTACTCTTAGACACTCAGGCCCTTGTGGTTGTACGTTTGTGGAAGGTTTGATCTATTCACCTATTAATAATAACTTGTTTGGTTCATCCAAATTATTTATGGTTATATAAGTGATCATTGGATGGCGAAGAAAATATACGTGTGCACAGTCTGTAGAAGAATGTTTGATTATTACTTCAGTGAATTGATTTTTCATATAAGAACTGAATGCCAATATAGACTGGAAACGTGAGTTTACAAATGATTTCGAGTAGTTCTGATGAAATAATTCAAAGCAAACAAACCCCAACTATCTACTTAGGTTTATCACCTGATAAAATGAACATATTGGTTTGCAGGGTTATCGTGATGCAAGTTGCCTCTTTGTTGAGATGCTTGCTAAGAAAGACGTTGAAACATCTAGATCTGCTTACCATGAACACGTGAAAAGTGATTATTGTCTCTGTCTGGCGATTCATGCACCACGTAAAGGGATTGTTGAGGTAGTTTGCTGCACTCTCTCTGCTGTATCATCTTTCTCGTTCAGACTTCATTGATAGTAACTCAATACAGCCACAACCACCATCCTTTTGCATATTAGTTATTAGCAAAAACAACACATATCTGTGTCATTTGTTGATTGCTCGTGAAAACTATATCTGATGAAAATTGTTCGAGTAAACTTTAGGTCATTTGTTGATTGCTCGTATATCAGAAGATGCATAGGAGATTATGCTTGTTTTGACACTTGAATTTATCATTGCAGATATGGCAGATGAGGACTGGTCCGCGTCTTCTAACTATTCCATGTGCCAAAGGTAGCAAGATTTTGCAGCCTACATACAGATTCGCCTCACCAGAAATGTCTGTGTCTTCTTACGTACCTTTGGAACTTTTCTTTTTGAATGGAGACTCCGGTCTGCTCTTCGTCTTGAATCGATCTCTTAGTTGACATTATATATTAAATTCAAAATAATACATGAAATTGCAGGTAAAAGGGCCTTGGAGCTACGTGTACAGAATGTAAATTTCATTTGTTTTGTAGCCTTTTTTAACAACTCCCCTTCCCCCCAAACTTCCAAAGAAAAAAAAATGAGGTAAAACGTCCCATAGTTATTATTGTAATGATATCATATTTTTTTAATTTAAATTTGCCTAACCATTAGAATTTCATTATCATTTCATGCTAGTTTATTGTCATACTAGAATGAAGCTATCATTTTTGGTGAATTTCCAAGAACAAGGCAAACTAGGACATTGTTTCCTCCTCCCATTTCCTAAGGGCGGATCTAGCTAGACCTGATGACGTGAATTCAATAACTTTTATTTAGATTCTGTATGTGACGTAGAAATTCATTATAAACTTCAAATCTCGGATCCACACTCTAAGGAAGAGCTATTAACAAAACTACACATTCTCTTGCATACACCATTAATGGCTGTCTCTTTCTTCTTCTTCATTTGTTTCTTATTACTCCAAATACCTCTTTTTTTCACAGCAACAATCCATAAAACAGCTCTTATCAGACCAAATTTCACCACTCAACTAGACATTTCTCCCAAGAATGACACTCCCACAACCTATTTTGAAGTCACAAATCCTATAAAATTACCCAAAACCAAATCTTGTTCCTACTTAATCCTCAAATATGACTTTGCCTACACATACGGGAAACCACCAATTCTCACAAATTACACACACCCTTCAAATTGCCCATCTAAAAAATTCTCCAAAATCATCCTTGAATGGAAAGCAAAGAGTAAAGGAAGACAATTTGATAGAATTTTTGGGATTTGGCTTAGTGGGGTTGAAATTTTCAGGAGTTGCACTGCAGAGCCAAGGCCAAATGGAGTTATTTGGACTGTCAAGAAGGATATCACTAGGTATTCTTCTTTGCTTATGACTAATCAAACACTTGCTGTTTATATTGGGAACATTGTTAATAGTAAATATACTGGGGTTTATCATGTAGAAATTTTTGTTCATTTTTATCCTACTGAAAAAGTGAGAAACCCCTTTAAGGGATTTGATTCTGTGGCTGATTTAATCATACCCATATCGCGTAATTTGCCGTTGAATGATGGTTTTTGGTTTGAGATTGAGAATTCAACAGATGTACAGTCAAAAGAGTTCAAAATCCCACAAAATGTATACAGGGCTGTATTGGAAATTTATGCGTCTTTTCATGAGAATGATGAGTTCTGGTATGGAAATTTACCAAATGATTATATTACTGAGAATAATCGTAGTGATATCGCGGGGAATGGTGCTTTTGGAGAGGTGATAGTAAGTTTGGATGATGTTTTAGTTGGTTCAGTTTGGCCTTTTACTGTGATTTATACTGGTGGTATCAATCCTCTGTTGTGGAGACCTATAAGTGGAATTGGCTCATTCGATCTTCCTTCATATGATATTGAAATTACGCAGTTGTTAGGGAAGATCTTAGATGGAAGTTTTCATAATATTTCGTTTAGTGTTACAAATGCTTTGAATGTATGGTATGTTGATGCAAATTTGCATCTTTGGTTGGATAAAAAGAGTGTAAAAACAGAAGGGAAGTTGTTGGAGTATAGTAGTTTGCCCCTTTCATTTTCTCTTGCGAGTAATTTTACTGGTCTTGATGGTTCCTTTGTGACAAGTGCTCGTAGATCGATCGCAATGACTGGATGGGTAAAATCATCTTATGGAACAGTCACAACGACATCATCTCAGAGTTTGAGCTATAGTAATTATATGGTGATGGGAAATGACGCGAACTTGCAAGTTGTTGATCAGACTATTGAGTTTAACGACACTGTTTATGCTAAGACGCGGTCTTTCTCTGTTCAGGTTCTTGAATCCTTTAAAAAGTTTCAGCTTCACTTGTACTCTGATGGTGTTGAGATAGGAGATAAAAGCTATGCTTCTATCTCGAATGTGACTTTGCTATTCGATGAAAAGAGGTTGAAGTATGGATCCTCAGCCAGCTCTGTTCACAATCTGCAGAACGCGCAGGGGTATATGCTTGTAAAGGATCAGTCGATAGACAGTGGAGTCGGGAGCACACAACAGATATACAAATACAACGACGATAAAGGCTGCTACTTCAGGAACATAAGCAGCTCAAATTACACAGTGCTTTATGACAAGGTGATCAATAGTTGTAGCAAATTATTGATCAATACTGTATCATAGCTTCTAAGTATCTTGCAAATGCAGTGCCCTTTTCACGTTCTCGAAAGTAGAGGCAGATTCAGAATTTGAAGTTTACTAGTTCCTATACTGTGTTCACGATCAAATATTTATTGATATAGAGTGAATTGTTAGATAGAAATACAGGGTTCAAGCAAAAGCTACTGAGTTGACCTGAATCCGTTGCTTTAAGTCTACATCTGCCCTTGCCTGAGAGTTCGCGAAGACATACATACAAATAAACTAGCACGGTTTGTACCATTCATAATATTGTTTGTGAAAATTTTGGTTGAAATTCTACAAGAATTTTAAGCAAAAAGCCACCAAGATTAAAACCTTAGTAATGATCTCATTTTTTTGGTTATTGTAGTACATCGACTATTATTTATGTTGCTTGTACAGTTGTACTCCTCAAAATTGTCATCAGGTACATTCGACACAAAAATATAAATATTTCAAGAGAGTGCGAGCAAGGACTTAAAAATAAGAAAAGTAGCAAAATATATAGATTGTCAGTGACCCCAAACTACCACTATGTTATATAATAATATTAGTATATAATATAATATAGTATAATATAATATAAAATAAAATAAAAAAGACAAAATTCTCCCAGATGTTTATTCCATTAATTTGGCCCAGCATGTCTCATTGCTAATCTCCAATTAATCCTTTTTATGTTTATAAGCCACTTTGATTCTGGTTGACCAAATCAAATAAACAAAGATCTCCAAATCTAATATTGCTCCCTCTATATTACCTTTTTATATATTTTACTCATTACACCATTTGTGTAACATCCACTATCATGCCAAACAACTTAATATCGAGTGAGAATAAAATTTTATATCAGAAAAACATTAATTTAATCTTACATGAATAAAAATCAGGAGAAATGTGTGAATCATTATTTTTTAATCGCTAATCGAGTTTTACTTAGTGTTTTAATTCTATAATAACTTTAGTTGCAACTTGGGATATAGGGACTCCGTCAAACTATAGGATTTTTTCATATATTTTGAGTTTACTTTTATAAGTTCTAATTTTAAGATTTTATTAAATGTCATGACATATATGGTCTTGACATTTCAATTGTAAGTTTGAATTTTAGGACAATGTAAATTAAATTTCAACAGATTAAAAGTATTAAGGAGGACACAAAACATGATTATTTTCTATTTATGGTTATGATTATGACTATATATATGAAATTTGTTCAATGAAGAAATCTCTTTATGTAGTGGGGCCTAACTACACATAATAATTGCTACTATTACTAATTAATGACTTATCATATCGTAAGTCTATTTCGTGTAGACTCTTATAAAAAGAAAAATGCTTAATTCATCAATTAATTAATGTGACAACCTGAAATTAATGGTATTGTTGAGGGTTAAAATTAGTGAAAATACTGTCTTCGCCACTGACAATGGTGATGTAATATTCATAGATTATAAATTTTTAATACATAAATATTTATTTAAGTTATCATAATTAATAGATCTAAAATCATAATTTTAAAATATAATGAATTCATTACTAATTGAAAATCAAATCCATTAGGGTTAAATCTTGGATTGTGTGGCTGCCTACTAATTCCTATTGTTCTAAGTTCAAGTAGAAGATCAAAGTTAAACTAATAAGCAGAAGCTATCTAAATTTTAGGGTTTCTAAAAGTCTAATTTAGGGCTAGGGAAATTCAGATGAAGGGGAAATTCCTATGATTCTTCGTTAGCTGATTAAGAGCGGATGGAGCGAACAAATAAAACCCTCAAACTCAATATACGATAACAATACTAATATAACCTGTGAAATCTTACAAACAGAATTCGAAGAAATTAAAATTACAGACATCAACCTTAACTTATTTCTATCTGAAGATAAATATGTTATTTGGATCAAACTTCAAACTCAAGTATTAATTATTCAATGAATATATATCCAAAAGAAATCTTAAGAGTTATATTTTATTTTATATCTTCACATTATATATGAAACTAAGTCAATTAATAGTTTAATACTCATAATATTGAAACTATGACCATATACAAATCTTCCAAAAGCAAATTGAAATAACCTTCTTATTATAAAAGAAATAAATTTTACCATTCATTTTTTTTTTCCTCTTGTGAAAATCAAGTAGAATTTACCTCATTGTTATTACTAGAATTAATTTGAATTTTCCTCTTTTTTTTCTTCTTCTTATAAGGAATTCCCCTTGCTTTAGCTTGTGAATCTCTTACCTCACGTAGATAAATTCTAATAGCACTATTAGCAAATGGATTAGTCTCTTGTAATCCTCCATTTTCTTCATAAGCAGCTCTAAGCCTTCCAATTAGTGCATCTAAACTTCCCCATGCTTGTTTAAGTGGACATGTACATGGTCCAACTTGTTCCACTTGTCCAAAAAATACACATCCATTTAAATGTACCTTAGTTTTTCCAAATTGATCTAGGTATCGAAGAAAATCTAACACGTGGTTATAGTTGCACTGGGGTAAAGGTACCGGGGGTTTGTGATTCTTCAAGTATTGACCAAAAGTATTCCAATCACGACGTTTCTGAGACTCGTAACGACTCAATTGAGGAGATGGTGATAGCTGATGATGATGATGATGATCGGATTGTGCTAGACTAGTTAAGGTCATTGATGATGATCCTTCTCCTTCTCCTCCTCCTACTTCCCTTCTTTGCTCACTTGATGACATCATATATAGATTGAATTTGTTTCCCTATCTTCTCAAGAAGGGGTTTTAATTTCTACCAAGGAATAATTATTTTGTAACACTACCAAGACAATTTTTTTGTAAAAGAAAAAAGAAAAAGTAAACATAAATTGGGTGGAGAATAGATTTGTTTTGTGTTATAATGAATTGTTTTAGCTTAGAGAAGGAAAAATTATATAGAGATGAGTAGGATTGCAATTGAAAAAAAAAAAAAAAAAAGATGAAATTAAAACAAATAATTGGGGTAGTTGATAAGACATGAAATGGGGTCCAAGGGAAAGTGCTTTAGCTCCTTTTTTTCTTCCATCACCATATTGTTTTCTTCCTTTAGTTGTACTATTAAGCAATAAGTATATGGCCTTTAATGATAATTAACTATTTTTTTATAATTGTATTAGCATCATCCTAGCACTTATTATCAAGAATATTAGCAAAATTAGCTCTTTAATTTGACTTTTAGTTACTAAGGGTAGCTAGCTAGTGTGAACACAGTAAATTAACAACTTGTGTATGTATAGTCAAGAAGTTAAAAATACTAGAATTTTGTCTAGTAAAAAGAGGAGTTGAGTAATTACTATTTACTACCATTGTTTAATTAATTAGGTGGTGAAGAAACTTGTATTTCTCCTAACTATATAGAATATTATATCATAAAAACACATACTTATAATTCATTTTAATAATGATATGCTTACTTTGTAAGAAATAGAGATCAAGACATCATATTATACATGCACAAAATCATAATATTTAGAGTACTTGTCTATCGATACAATATAAGCAATTGACGGTTAATTAAGTGTGATGACCCTGAGCCTGGATTAGGAGTTTGGATGGGGTTCAAACCCAAAATAGTAGTGTGAAAAGCATTTTCAACCGCTCATCTTTCTTATCATTGAGCTTATAAGACATATGATGAGGCCCTCACTACAACAAAAACAATTTATAGCGGCATTAAATATTGACATTAATAAAGAGTGCTAAAGTCTTTATCGTAGTTAAGTGCCATTAGAACCAATGTCGCTAAAGGCTTTAGGGACATATACAAAGAGTGACAACTGCCGCTAAAAATCCATATCTGACGACAATTAAGAATTAAATGCTGCTAATAATCATTTTTGTTGTAGTGCCTCCTTCCCATTTTTGTTTCTTTGATAAGTTAGAGTGTAATTAAGAATGAATCTATCATCCCTAATTTTTGTAATACATAGGTCACACATAACCTCACTTTATTCTCCTTGATCTATTTGTGAAATCTAACAATTTTAATTAATTAAAAAAAAAGTGTAAACTATATTTATACTCCTTCTAATTCAATTTATATGATATTATTTTATTTGGAGATTCCAACTTTCATCATTTCAATAATAATACTAGCTTATATAGCTTCATATGACATTTTAAAAAAAAATAATCAAATTCATTGAATGCATTTCAAGGTGTAGTAGAGTAATATTTTATCTATCAAATTTATAATTTGAAGTGCTAGGAGTAACATGTAGCTATAGATAGGAAGAATAATCTTAATTGAATCCAATATATATTCTACTTAGATCCTATCTAGAAGGCAATACATAAGGCAAAAACCCTAGTAGCTACGTAGCATATATTTGTTGTTTTTGATTAAAGCAAATACATTCAAACACATTTGGTTTTTAATTTAACCTTCGCTAATCAGGTGAAAGTTCAGATAATGAACCAACTGATCGAGCAAATTTGAAGTGCTAGGGCCTAGAAGTAACATGAAGTTATATGAATAAACTTGATTATAAGTCCAATATTTGACTTGATATTATCTAGAAGGCAATATATATATATATATATAAGGCAAAAACCCTAGTAGCTAGGTAATAACATATATAAATGGAGCTACTATATGAAAAGACTTTTTCATTAGACAGATGAAAATCTGTTGGTCCATGAAGATCATTTATTTCTAATATGTTAGAAAAAGACAACCATGAAAGTTGTATTTGATTTGAAAAATATATAGTGATGGCTTGGCTGCTTCAATTATTTTAATATTTAATAATTTAATAAACAATGGGCTCCTTCTTGCTAATATCTTTTTGATTGGCTCCTATGGATTTGCCTTCCAATATGGGTAATGGGAGGGGGGAAAAAAGTATAAAGTGGAAATATAATTACTATTTGATTATGGAAAAAGTTACACACACTCAATATTTATACTAAACTAATAAATTATTGAAGATAAGGAATATATGTTTGTGTTCACGTGAATTCAATAACTTTTATTTGTATTTCATCTTTAGTATATATCAGTTTAAGATCATTGCAATTCGTAAGGAATCAATCAACTTTAAGCAAGACACATATTTTTCATTACGCGCACAATAATAACTTATAGTCTTAACCATGCATGCATAATTAAGTGATATGTGTTCTCGCTATAATCTTTTAATTTTGAAATTAAATTATTTGACATAATATAAACACCGAATATAAATAAGTATTATATCATTTTACTATTATTATAATAGGTATCAACTGATCATCATATATCATAAGTATTATATCATTTTACTATTGTTATAATCAATATCAACTGATCAATCATATATCATATGGGATTTTATCTTGGTGACTCAAGATTTTGCTTACATGAAAAAAATGATTAAATAATTAAATAACTACTAATTAATCAACTTTCCTTATAGTTGCTTATTACAGCTGTGACACTAATAATATTTCCTAATAACACAAATATATAATAGCAAAGACAATAGTAGCGTCACTAATTAATTAATATCATAACACTGTTGATAATGGTCTAATCATATTATTATCCAAGTGTACTCTACTGTCTTAGTGATGTTTTTGTTTTTGCTCCTTGGCTTCCCTTTTCTTTAATTTGTCTCCATATTTTTGTATGAGATAAAAATCCGATTTAAAGATTTAGGTCTAATTTATTAAAAAGTGATATGTGGCAAGAAGAATAGGTTATACGAATGTCATTGGTAACGGTAAGGGTAAATCAAGTCGTGAAAAGATTTAAAATCAAGACAGTTAAGTTCGATGTCATATCAACAAAATTTGTGTAACTCCAAAAATATATATATGAAATCGTGAACACCATTTTGTGATAAGTCAATTCATTATCTCGATTAATTCAGAATCATATATAATAAATTCATTAAAGTAATTAAAGAACTCCCTATCAATCGAATGATCTCAACTATTTCAATCACATTTGATCTTAATAGTATTTTGCTTCCTTGAGATTCTTTTTTTTAAAAACTTGTACTAAAGTCTAAAATATATATAATTTTTTAAAAATATTATCCTCGTGTCATGTTTCCTTATTTCAAGCTAAATTGTCAACATGAGTGCTAATTTAGTTCATGTAGTTATGATATACCTATCAATTATCATATCATTTTACTTAAAATAACTCTAATTTTCACATGAAGTTAAACAAGCCAACTAGTGGAGTATGGTTAGAATTAGTAATCATTAATACATGAGTTTAAGTTATACGCGCTTTCTTGATTAAAAACTTTTTTTTAGTATCAGATTATTTTTATCGATATTTTAATTTTATACTCGTATTTCAACAAGATTTACTTATAAATATTTTTTTTTGCTTAACTTATGAATGTAGGGAAAATAAAAATTACAGTGATAATTATGTAATATATTATTTACCTTTTTTTTGCACTAGATTATTTGTGTTATCTTTGAACTTATCCTAATCAAGCTTTCGGTTGGAAATTAAATCCTAATTATAAACAGCAAGATTTATTCCACTAAACGCATTTGGACCATGGGAGAATAAATAATTAGCTTAATATATAAAGCTTATGCTTAATTTTCCAACTACCAGCTAACCAATTAATTTATAATATTCAATTCTCTTATTGGTTGGAAAAAGCTTTGTAAGAGAATTTAAACATACAATAATGGTAGTAATTATACACCATGTTCTTTTTTTCCCCCCTCATTCCTATATATGATGTGTGTATATGAGAACTCCTTAATAGGAGGCTATATCATATACTTCCGCTATCTAATTTATATAAGTTAGTTTGACTTGATACGAAATTAATAAAGAAAGAATGATTTTTGAAATTTGTGGTTTAAAATAAGTTATAGATATTTGTGTGGCTGGAAATCATTCCATCAAGAGTAAAATGAATATGTTGAAGTTAAATCATTATCAAATATACAAAAACGTCATTTTATTTGAGACCGACTATAAAAGAATATATAAAGTGAGACAGAGGAAATAGTATTTATGTAGTGTTCACACAACTTTGGGACATCTTATTGAACTTTAATTTCACGTGTACTCGAACTGTGAAATAATAGTCATTGATGCTTGTGTCGTGATCAGGTGAGTTGTTTACTTCACAATTCACATTCTCTTAGAGTTTGACACTTCTTTAGATCCTACATATATAACTTAAACACGAAATAATTCATGCATCAAATTATTTTTCAAGTGAGTGTTTTTTGTGCATCGTAAAGAAAAATCTTTTTGTAATATAATTAAATCTACCTATAAGGTCGACGGGCAATTACGAAGAACAACTAATGGTTTCATTTGCAATTCATATATACCATAGGTATATCACATAAAATGATGGTTAAATAGGAAGTGACCCCTTATAATCATTTCAAAAGTATCATCTACATCCTTCTTGATAGGGGTATTTGAATTTGACTAGATATGTCCACTTTAGTAGTAATTGTTTTTCTTTTTAGGATTTTAACTCGATATTTATTTTGAAACTTGATTAATTCAGATTCACACATGATAATCTCATTTTATAAGATACAATATTCTATACTTTGGTGGTTCTATTTCCATGCGTTCCACTACTTAAACAGGATTCTATGGTCAGTCTATCTGTGACCCTTGGATGCCAAAGGCGTCCTTAGGGACGTGATCTCAAAGTGCTACATGTGGAGATTCTAGAGTCGGTCTATCAAGTTTTCTTTCTTTTCTTTTGCCGCCTTTCGTTCAAAGTGTTGAAGGGAGATAGTGTATCAAGTTGTTCGTAAGGGTCAACTTGATCCTCTTCTCAAATAAGAGAACTATAGGAGAGCCGTCGATTTCAACTACCATTATGTATGATCCATTCTAGATTTGACCAATTGTCTATCCTACCTCCTCGCTGTTTTTGACAGACCATTTTTATTTTAGTAGTCTTTAAGTTGCACATTTTGGTCATTTTCCCCATTACTTAGAAAAAGTGAGTCACCAATTCAAATACAAGATAATATCATGATTGTTGCTCGGACAATTAGACACCCAATGCAACTCGTAATCGCAACAACCTAATTGCAAGAGCGAAGATCAACTAAGTTATATACCCGACCCAACTAGAGCATGAAATATCGCGGTGTATCGATATTCCCTAGTGTTGATTTTTAGGGGAAATAGGGTGGTTTAGTTAATTTCCCCATAATGTATGGGATCAAACTTATAATTAGTTATCCCATTATATATATATAAATAACGGGATAAAATTATTCTACAGTTTATATCAAAAATAATTATTATCCTTTATCTCTCGTACAAGACGAACCGTACAATTCAATATTACTACTCTACCCTACCCTACACTAGTTAAGACCTTGGCTCACAATTAAATCACATCATTCATGCTACTTATCTTCTTTTTCATTCTAATTTTTCCTTTTAAATGGGTCCACCATCTCAATTGTTCTTACTAATAATAGTGCAAAAACGTGCTTAGATTCCTAATGTCTGATGAAAATTTCTTCTGAAACGACACAACTTGTGGACCATATGAATCTCATCTTAGTCTTTTTGTTTCTCATATGTGGTCGTGTCGAAATAATATTTTCATGTATTTATTCAATTGGTGCAAATATCAGATACGAATAGCAGAATAAGTTTTTAACAATTGTGTCTTTCACATTAACAATATCATAAAGAAGGAACAAGAAAATAGTAATGATCAGGAGATTTTTAAATTGTGAAATATTAGCCATTTTGTTATCCTCAAAAATATAAATTTAAATTTGAAAAAGAAAATATATTTATTATTAATGTAATTGTTCGATTAATTGAGTGTTTCATTCTAGGCTTCAACTCCCTCTATTTTAGCCTTCTATATGTTGGGCCTATGGCCCAAGCCAACCAAGTTTTAAGAAGAATGAAGTCTAAGAACAAAATCTTTAGTTAAATACACAATTAATTTTTTTAACCGATATACATAATTTATACACAATCATATGTATATTATATATTGGTTAACTTTTTTTTTGGATTAATTATGGAAATCCCACCTTTTAGTTTACTTATTACCATTATCTCCCATAAGTCTTATAAATTTCCAAAATTCCTCATTTTCGCGCATCATATTAATGTATCTCACGCATCAAATTAGTGTATCTCGTGCATCAAATTAGTGTATCTCGCGCATCACATTAATGAATCGTGTATAAAATGTACCTTGTGCATCAGATTAGTGTATCTCGCGCATTAGATTAGTGTATCTCGCGCATCAAATTAATGTATCTCGCGCATCATATTAGTGTATCTCGCGAATCAAATTAATGTATCTCGCGCATTAGATTAATGTATCAACACTTATATTATTGTATCCGTTTTGAGGGATTTTTGTAATTATAAACTTTTAAGGGATAGATTGGAATTTTGCCATAAAAGTATGTGATTTCTGTAATTTGTCCTCTTTTTTTTTTGTTTTCCACCCGGTGTCCGGAACCCACATTGGAGCTCCCAACAGAATTTTCTCCATACACAGGGCTCGAACCAAAGACCTCTGATTAAGGGTAAAACGCTCCCACTAGTGCACCATAACCCATGTTGGTTGATCAATAATTTTTAATTAAAGAAATTGAATGAACAACTATTTGGATTAATTCTTTTTCATATTTAAGAATTTGCATTCAATAAACAACGAAGTATCATGCCTTTTATTTTTTTATTTTTTTAAAACCATGTTAATTTGAATTTATCTTTTTGGCATAGCATCTCAAATAGTAGAAAACATAGTAAAATACACCCTTTACATTTGTCATAGCATCTTAAATAGTAGAAAACATAATTAAATACATCCTTCAACCAAAAAAAAAAGGAAAATAATAGCTGTGGACCCACTCATTTTCTCCACTTATTTTACTGGAAATAAAATCCTTATCTTATAAAGTTACGTTTTTAATTATTTTTTAAAAAAAAAAACATTTAAATTATAGCATTTGATAAGTTACCTTCCAACGAAATTCATCTGCCTCTTCATCTCTAACAAAAGTGTAAGCCTTTAAATTTCCATCAATTTCAAGTCTAAGATATGTTAATGTTGTGTTATATTTAGTAAATGCCATCACATGTGAACTTCTCTTTGTTGATTTTGCAAATCTATAATCCAATTTCAATCTTTGGTTTCCACTATTTAATTTCACGGATTCCAACGTACTATTTCCAAAATCGAGCCAAGCTAATTCCACGCCTAACTTAGTCCTATTGTAGATAGCGAACAATTTTGGTTGCACCACCAAGCTATATGGCCCGTTCACTTTCTTTTTCACCGAGGCCCGGCTCACAAGCTTATTCGGGCCGGACAATCGAAGAGTTTGGCCCACTAGTAAAGTATCAGTGAGATAGTTGAAACTCTGCCAGACGAATTTACCCTTAGAGTCATGTAGCACCATGTTACCATTAGGTAACAACTTGAACCCTGTCACCCCCTTATTGGCTGTTTTCGTCTGCCAAGCGATTCGACCGTCAACATCCGTCAATACAAGATTTCCGTTAGTTCCAAACGTGAGGGTCGCATTTTCTTTAACGGGGTTTCCCCTATTTGCTTCCCACACCCAACGCATGAGTGATTCAGAACGGACAGTGCCCATTCGTAACGCTAGTGTCCATGCGTTAGGAGTTGTGTTATAGAAACAGAGCTGGAATGGATTACTGAAAACACTAAGGAGTCGTTTGGTAGGGAGTATTAGGAGAAATAATCCAAGTATTATTTGTTGTATTATTTAATACTATATTTGGTAGGAATTTTGGGTCTATGTATTATCAATCCAGGGATTAGTTATGCACCCTACATGGTATTAGTGGGTGTATAACTAATACCTTCCATTTGGTGGTATTAGCTCTAATACCATGGTACTAATCTAGGTAAAGTCAAAAATACCCCCTCAAATCCTTTTAATCATCTTGTTTATTTTATATTTTATATTTTATATTTATACTAATAAATTTATTTAAATAAATTTGCTTACAAATTTTATTATTTAGATATAATTGTTTCTAAAATACGAGTTATCTAATCTATTTATTATTAATATAAAATATTATAATCCGACTAATATGCTAATTATGTTGATGTATGAATTTAAGAACAATTCCTAAGTAAAATATTGTCTCTTAATGAAAGTTCATTAAACATTACACAAGTAGTCTAAAACAAGAGCATGTATATGTATATATACACACTCTTCTCTAGTATAAAAATAGTTTAATTTATTTTGCTACATTTTATTTTTTTTAATTTTATGATAAAGAGTTTTTTTAAAATTTATTGATACAAATCAAAGTTCAATAAATTTTCTTTATAAATCATTATAGTTGTGTGACCTTTTGAGATATTAACTTCAATTTATTAAGATGACAATTATTTACTCTCAAATAATTTAAGTGAGGAAATAGTGAACATAAATAAAAATTTTATTCTCATAGCTAGTTAAAAATGTTATAAAAAATAATATCGTTTGTTAATTATCTATTTTGACTAATTACATGAAATATAAAATATCATAATAACTCTAGGGTATAATTGGAAAGAAATTTTTTTGTAAACTTTTAAACCACACACAAAATTAGGTAAAAAACAATGAACCAAACACTTGATAAAAATAATCCCTGCATTACTAATCCCTGCATTACCAATCCCTGCATTACTAATCCCTGCATTATTGATATTTGTACCAAACGACCCCTAAGAACACGATAATCTGCTTGGTATTCTACGACATAAGGTCCTAATTCGCCTTCGTTGACGAATTTAAAGGTGTTTTCAAGTGGAACTTGGGCAATGCAAGAAAATATTTGGCAGAAAAGAAATAGAGAGGCAAGAAGTGTAGTAGGCCATGAAGGAGACATGTTTAATTTGTTTTTTGATATGATATGATACATTTGCTTCTTGAGATTAGTATTTATAGATGGATGGTGAAGGATAATTAATTAGTTTTATATATTGTATTATTGTTGATTCATAATCTTTAAGATTTGGACATTAATAAACTATATGGATATTATAATACATATAGTTTGGGTCAAAATCTCAAAGGTTGTCAAATTCAAAACCGGTCAATGTTGATGTGCCATACGTACATTGTGTATTGGAGGAGCATAATTATTAGCATAATATAAAAATAATTGCATTTGAAATATGAAACTATTAACTATGACATAATAATAATAATAATAATAATAATAATAATAATAATATTTAGTAAAATCTCACAAAATAAATTAATTTTTTTTTTAAATATATACAAATTTTAATTATATATTACTATCTCAGAGCTATAAATGTTATTTTAAAATTGCATAATTTATACTTACTAGTCCATTATTTATAAGTCATAAGTGGGAGTATGAATTTTACTTTTAATTTTTAGTTACTAAAGTTGAATTATTAGGAAATAAATATTGATGTGAAATTGTGAATAAGTAATTAAAATTTAGGCAAAAATTTATACGGACTTAATATTTACAGCAAAACAAATGAACGCTAAGCATTTATTAAAAATACTTGAAATTATCACTTTTGTTAGGATTACGTGTCGTGTATTTTCACTTTAATTTTAAATAGCTAAAATTAAACTAATATTTTTTTCTAAAATTATACTATCCCTTAAATCAAATGATTTTACGATCTACAGATCAACATGAATTGCGATGGATAATTGAAATTCTTTATCTTTAATCATACGTCTAAGATTTAATTTTGTAATGAAAAAAAAGTTATATTATAACTGACACCTTTTTATAAGTTTTGTTATACGAATTTAAATTCAGTCAATTTATACATAAATATCAAAATTAAATAAAAAAATTGAGACTATTTCAAACTGTTTTGACGGCTGGATAAGATAATTAAAGCTGCATAACCATACCCCCACAGAAATCAATCATTTTGTCAAAAACAGGAAATCTAATACACTTTAAAATTATTACTTTGTTTTATTATAAAAGTGATAATCGCCAAACACGAACACGACTATATAACATCAAAGGTAGGAGCGAAGCTATATTGCATTAAGAGAATTCATTTGAACCTTTTTTGACGAATAATTATATTATTTATATATAATTAAAAAAAGTTATATGTATATATAGATGTCGAACCCTCTTCGACTATCTATTTCTACAGATTATAAATTTTCTTATTTAAAATTTTGACTCCACCTCTGATAAAAAGACATATTGATCTGGCTTATTATATGAAAAAAATTGCTACAAAAACTGGTTACATTATCTGTACCAATACTACTTTATAAGGTTCACTTTAATAAAGTTTTAGATTTTATATCATCTACTTATATAAAAATAAAATAAGAATATTCAAATATCTAGAAATTACTCTCTCAATTTCAATTCATTCATCTTATTTTGATTTTACATAAAATTTAAGAATGTAAAAAAAAATTTGAATCTTGTGAGTTGTGACCTTATACTAAAAACATGTTAAATATACCAAAAATTCGTTCAATGTAATGGTCTCTGAAATATACAACGTAAAAAATTGAAATTAAAACAGTTATAAAAAAAGAACATTCTTTTAAATGTATTAAAAATAAAAATATTACAACAAATAAATCAAAACAGAAAGTATATATATATATATATATATATATATATATATATATTACGGAAAAGGGTCATACCCTTGAACTATTCAAAATAGCTCAAATATACCCTTCGCTCAAACTATAGGGTGAAAAATACCTTTCTCATGAACAGGATCTGTTAAATGCCACTTGGATGCCATATGGATACCACATGACATGCCACATAAGCCAATAGAGTTCTACTCATGCCACGTAAAAAATAAACTTATTCTTAATTTCCCCAGTTTTCTCTATTTTTCTTAGAAATTTATTTTTTATTTTTAAAAGTTTAAAGATATTTTTGATTTTTTTTTAATATTAAAATGATATTTATTTGACTCTTGTAGATGAAAAATGTTTATGGATCCAGCTCATCCTTGAACTTGTCCAGTACAGACAACACGCACCATGCCATGGCACATGGGTGATGTGCTATGATAATTTTCTGATGCTTTATAGTGGCTGCGCGATTTTATTCATTTTAATTATTGTGCTTACTAAAAAATAGCTATTTCGTAATAGTTAGTTTAACTATTAAAAGTTAAAATATAATTTAAAAAATTATTTACTTCTACCTTTGTCTTATTCAGTAAATATAAAGATTCAAGTAAGTTTTTTAATCACAAATTTTCATATATTTTAAATTATAAATTACTGAACTTATAATTTTTTTACGTAATTTTTAATTTGAAAGTTTTATATCTAAAAGTTAAATTATTTGACTCTCAAAATTCTGACGATATCCCATTAACTAAGATAAAAAATACTCTAATTTTTATTCTTGAATATTTGGCTAAATAAGACAATATTGGAGTGAAAAAAAAATTAAAATCATCCGTTTTCACAAGAATTTTTTTAAAAATAATTTTCTGAGTTATATTGACCTCAAAGGGCCCATAACTCATAAAGATATTAAAATAATGACAAATGTTTAGTGTCTTATGTACGTACATAGATTTTCTTGTTTCCTATCCTAGAAACTTGAAATTTTTAGGAATATAAGATTATGGTAACCACGTAACTTGTCATTTGAAAAGATGGGGAAACAATAATTTGATTTTTGGTAAGCAAACTCAACACGATATTAAAATTGAAATATAGATATTAAAATTAAGGTAAACGTATCAAAATATTATTAATATTTATAGTCTTAAATATGTTACGTAAAATATGAAATCAACATATTATTAAAAAAAGAAAGGTGTCATGAGTAATTTTTAAATGGATTAACAAAAATTGGGTAACTTTTTTTTAAAAGAAAAAAAGTAAATTTTATGTCAACAATGAGTTTCTTTTTGTGATAGTAGGTTAGAATTAGGATACGTTTTTTTGACATATTAAATTTATGATAAAGGAGATTCAAAAATGCTTTAAAACATAGTTTAAATTATAATTGTGATATTCTTGATTTTTTTTAAAACTTTATATAAATTTGTGATTCTGCTACGAATTATAATTAGCAATAAAATCTATGTATTATACTAGCATTTTGTGTCATCATGCATATGAACTAATGTTATAATCAATCATGCTAACTTTGGAATATCAGATTTAATAATTAAAATGAAGAATTCAATACTAGAAAAATCAAGGTGGAATTGTCGTTGTCAATACATGGGCTTCTAGTAGCTCTCGATTTAAGATAAAATTAATATATATCTATTTTTCTATTTAACTTTGTTTTTAAAACTTACCAACATTTTAATTATGGAATATATAATTAAATAAATATTTAATAAATAGAAATTATATCTAAAGATATGAATAAATATAAGATAGTCAAAAACATAATATTTTATTTAAAGCACATTAAAAAAGAAATACAATTGATAATTTGGTGCCTGTTGTTTTCCAATGCAAGCGTGAGCTGGAGCCAAATATAATTTATTTATCTATTTTTAGCTTTTCAATAGTCAAATGTAAAAGATAGCAAAGTCAAATAAAACTTGTTATGTTTCATTTTGCACGAAACTCTTTTTTTAAAAAAAATATAACTCTTTCTATTCATAAATTAATATAATCATTTTATTTTTATACGATTTCATAACTTTCAAAAATATAAATAGTTTCAGTATCTTTTATAAAATTTAAAACTTTAATGTAATATTTGGCCTCTTTTCATCCACAATTATATTTTATTTTTCTTCATCCTTCAAATATTAATATGTAAGTCAAACTAACATGCATATTTAATTCTGAAGCTAGTCAAACACTACACATAAAATAAAATGGTAGAAATATTTAATATTACAAAACTGAAAAGGATTTACAGTAATAGGAATTTTGTATTTTCTAGAAAATACTTGTACTATTGTAGAATTTTTTTCCTATTATAAATTAATCTTATAAAATCGAGAATCAATAATGCTCTAAAAATATATATATTTGAGGGCGATTTTAAATTGGCAATAAACAAAGTGACAAGCTGATATTATAAAGGTTTTCATTGTTTATTATTGACTATGTAAATTATAACGATATATTAAAGATTTTTTTTTAAAATGATGATCGTTTGAGACATAATTATCTAACAATGATAGTATAGATAATTTTAAATTTATTCACTATTAAGTGTTACAGTTATTTTAAAAAAATTGGTGACATATCGATGATATAATAATAATAAATACAAAGTGAATTACTACATCGTTGATATAAAATGAATTTTGAAAAAGGTTATACAAAACAAATTTCAGATTCTAATACATAACTAATCCAAGGAGAAAGAAACTATTGGTATGTTTGATAAATATAAAATATAAATTTGTATAATAATTTATCAAAAAAAAAAGAAAAAGAAAGGCAACATGCCTATATTTTTCATGCAAATATTTTTAATTGAATGGTCAAATATAAATCAATCGCAATTAATTTCCACATCGAGCCGCCTCAACTCCTTTTTATCCAAAAGACACAAGTGTATATATATATATAGATATCTTTTTAGAATTGTGGTAAGGTAATAACTTTTTCTTTTATATTTAATTAGATAAAATTTAAATATATTCGATAGATAGGGTGTTATATTTATAAAGACCTGAGACTTTTAATTTACTCAAAATATGTAGTGAACAGCGAACACCAGGTAAAAATTAAAAATAAAATCTGAATAGAAGATCTTGTTAAATATATGCAAATTAGTATATACGTAAATAAATAAAATACAAAATAAGTGCTTTTTAAAAAAAAAAATACAAAATAAGTCTTTGCTTCTTTAATAAAATAGAAATTTATTTGCTATTATGAGAGTTAGTTTTGTTATTCTGTGGTTTTAATTCAATGTACTATGATTAGACTTAGTTTTATTAAGTGGTTTTAATTCAATTTACTATTAGTCTAAAAGATTCATATTCCTAGTTTATCAATAATACTCTACAGAATTTGATTTAACTTAGCAACATTAACTTTAATTTTTTGTGTATCTCAAATTTGAATTAAAAGATTATACTTATTTCAATTAAATAATAATAATAATAATAATAATAATAAAACTAATATAATTTGATATGAACATGAGTGCTCATAAATTTTATTTTAAGTATTTATATTAAAATACTTTCTCACACGAATAACATTATATCTAAAGAGATTTAAACTCGAAAACATTAAACCATCAAAGAGCAAAATTATAACTTGATCCACTTGATTGTTTCCGCGTAGAGCACATCAACATTGACTAGTACTTTTAAATTGACTACCCAACTTGTGCATTATTAATTATACATTTATGATCATATTATACTTTATTACATTTAGTCAAAATCAAATATCTTAATGATTCTACTAAACAACATATATAACTAATATAATTATCCTTCACCATCCATCTATAAATACCAATCTCAAGAAGTAAATGTATCATATCAAATCCAACAACAAATTTAAACATGTCTCCTTCATGGCCTACTACACTTCTTGCCTCTCTCTTTCTTTTCTCCCAAATATTTTCTTGCATTGCCCAAGTTCCACCTGAAAACACCTTTAAATTCGTTAACGAAGGCGAATTAGGACCTTATGTCGTAGAATACCAAGCAGATTATCGTGTTCTTAGTGTTTTCAATAATCCGTTCCAGCTCTGTTTCTACAACACAACTCCTAATGCATGGACATTAGCGTTGCGAATGGGCACTGTCCGTTCTGAATCACTCATGCGTTGGGTGTGGGAAGCAAATAGAGGAAACCCCGTTAAAGAAAACGCGACATTCACGTTTGGAACTAACGGAAATCTCGTATTGACTGATGCTGACGGTCGAGTCGCTTGGCAGAGCAACACTGCTAATAAGGGGGTGACAGGGTTCAAGTTGTTACCTAACGGTAACATGGTACTACATGACTCTAAGGGTAAATTCGTCTGGCAGAGTTTCAACTATCCCACTGACACTTTATTAGTGGGCCAAACTCTCAGATTGTCCGGCCCGAATAAGCTTGTGAGCCGGGCCTCGGTGAAAAAGAATGCCAACGGGCCTTATAGCTTGGTGGTGCAGCCGAGATTGTTCGCTGTCTATAAGGGAAACAAGGTTGACGTGGAATTAGCTTGGTTCGATTATGGAAATAACACGTTGGAATCGATAAAATTGAATAGCGGGAATCAAAGATTGAAATTGGATTATAGATTTGCAAAATCAACACAAAGAAGTTCACATGTGATGGCATTTACTAAATACAACACAACATTGACATATCTTAGACTTGAAATTGATGGAAATTTAAAGGCCTATACTTTCGTTAGAGATGAAGAAGCAGATGAATTCCGTTGGAAAGTAACTTACAGTAGGATTTAAAACGTTTCATAAACGAAACGTCTAAATCTGCATATACACATCCTTTTTCACGAATTATTATATTATTGTGTTATAAACGTAAATCTATAAGATAAGGATAAGTGTGCAGTATAATAAGTGGGTCCACAGCTAGTAGTCCAATAAATGAGTAGTAGTTCATATTTAATGTAAATTATATTTTTCTTTTTGAAAAAAATGTTATGTTTTGGGTGAATTAAATGTGTTTTATTTTGATATATAATTATTTTTGTATTGAATTGAAGGTGATGCCTTGTTATGTTTTCTGTTGTTATTTTTATGAAAAAAGAGTTTAACAAGTGAGATCTTGATTCCCTTTGTTGAATCATTTAATCATATGATAAATTCTATTAACTTGACTTATACAGAATTGATTATATACTTTCTTTATTAATTATTTTTAAAAAAAACAATTGGCATAAACATTCTGTAAAAATAAGTATGTACCTTCTGGGCTACTATTGAGAAAACATAATGTATAAACATCAATATATTATACTTAGTTCCTTTACTATAATTTATATACTAAAATTTTAGGATAAGCTATTTGCAAATCAGACAAAAAAAAATAGGAAAAAACTGAAGTCCATATAAATTGATAATAAGGATCGTTTGAAAAAATAATCATTTGGAAATTCTTTGGTAACGTTATTTAGATCTTATTTTGTATATTTTCTTATAAATATGAAAATTTAGTAATTTATGAAAATCATTAAAACTTCTTAAAGTTTTTACACAATCTATCAAATGAGTAATTATATTCCATTTATTTATTTTTATTTGTTTATTGTTTGACTTCACACACCTCTTAAAAGATAGTACTATAAAATGATAACATCATTTATCACCTTTTTGAATATAATAATTTAATATTTTAAAAAATAACTATGGTTAATAATAAAGAAAGGTTAAAAAATAAAAACCAAGTGATAATTATTTATGATTTGTTTAGAGTAAGCAAAGAAAAATGAAAGGAAGAAATCATTCACAAACTTCTAAATATCTTTAAGGCTTCAAATTAATAAATCACATATTTACTATTTATGAATAATTTAAATATAAAATCATAATTTAAAATTGAATTTCATAAAATAAACATTGTTTTAAAATTATTTATCAAAAATCAAAATTTCAATTCTATTATCGCATATAATTTAGAGCCTATTTGGATTGCTAAAAAAAGAATCTGATTTTAAGTAAAAAAACAAAAGATCAAAATTAAAAAAATTTAAATTTATTTTAGATTATTCTTAACTTTATTAAATACTTATAAATTTCACTAACTTTTAAGTCAATTTAAACAGAGTCCGATACTCCAACCTTACTTACACTTTGCACCGACCCAACAGTTCAAAATTTGTCGTCGTTCTATATTAATAAAAATATGTTTTTTAAATTATATGCGTCTAGACTCTAGTTACTTCTACTTTAGGATATAATAATAAAATAAAATCAGATCTATTTAGGTATATTATTTTAAAATTTTATTGGTATAATTGTCCAACTTGCGTACTCGAGAAGATAACTTTTGTTCGTCACTCATGACGACATCGTTTTTGTAGTTCACATGAACTTGCTAGGTGTTTTTAAGTGCAAGAATCTGTAGTAGAATTTTTAACACAGAATTTTTTTTTTGACAAAATTGAAATGATAGTAACAATATTGTGTTGTGCTATAGCAATTACTTTGTTTGTGTGTCTATGGAAAGTACTAAATTGGGTTTGGTTCCATCCAAAGAAGTTGGAGAAATTGTTGAGGAAACAAGGGCTAAATGGGAATTCATACAGATTTTTGTACGGGGACATGAAAGATCTTAGTGGGATGATTAAGGAAGCTAATTCAAAGCCTATGAATATGTTTGATCATGATTTAGCACCAAGAATGGTGCCTTTCTTTCTTGAAACCATCAAGAAATACGGTGAGTTTTCACTCAAAAAGTTTACTCATTTGTAATCCAGTCAGAAATTGAAATTTATGAGTTTTGAACTACATGTATTCATAGTCCTTTTTTAGTTATTGCGTAACTTATAAAGTTAATATCATATAATTAAGAACTCAAGCGTGGGTTCAAGTTGTTGACCCACTTTATGTAGATGTAGGATTTACAATAGACTATTGTAAACACTTAATGTAGGGTATCCTTGCTTACAATAGACGACCTTTAGTGGATCGGGCTGCCTTATACTAAATATTCTCTTCGTTTTATTTTATATGTCACATTTTTATTTTGTACTTGCATTAAAAATGATATAATTTTATCCTTATTTAATTTTTCTAAAACTCAAGTTTTCAATCAATGAATATGAATTAATTTAATCAATGGACGTGAATTATTTATTTAGCTTTTCTAAGTTGGTCAAATGTATATTTTCAAGGCTAATATTAAAATAGGAACAATATGGTAATTTATGTATTAATTTTTTGAAATACAAGTATTATGAATCAACTATTTATAAAAAGAGATAGACATATAAAATGAGATGGAGGGAGTACTAATTAGAGATATAAGTAGTAGATTGGACTCATTTATTTTCAGAGACGGAGTTAAAATTTGAAGTTTATGATTTTTGAACTTGAAGTTGTATCAATAGTTCTCTTTAGTTACTAGGTTTGCAATTAAATATCTATACATATCTACTCATGAACTTGCTAATACAAATAAGCAGTTTAGCTAGAAGTTCCTTGGTGAATGTAGTTTGTTTCAACTATTTTTTCGAATTCGATGAAATTTGTAATGAGCCTGTTGTCTTGATTTGTTTATCTTCTAAAGATCACTCTGTTCATTTCGTTCTGTTCGGTTGTATGGATATTTTATTTCGAAATTGTACTAGTAGTAGTTAATCATGAGATATATACATATTTGCAGGGAAAAAATGTTTTACATGGATGGGTCCAAGACCACAAGTACTAATCATGGATCCTGAGCTTATAAAGGAAGTACTTTCGAAAACCTACGTGTATCAAAAGCCTCATGGAAATCCGTTAGGCACGTTATTTGTACAAGGATTAGTAAGCTATGAGAAAGATAAATGGGCGAAACATAGAAAAATCATCAATCCCGCGTTCCATCTAGAGAAGTTAAAGGTTTGTCATTCAGCTTTGTGATTTGCCTTCCTTATCGTTCAATCTAAACTTTTATGTCATATGACTATTTCGAGTAATATGATATCTGCTACCTGACTTGTAGACAATAGTGGTTCTATAGAGACGAATCTCGCCTGGATCATGATTCAATGTTCTAGATTGTTCTTCCACCAATCGATAATATGTTCACTCTTGCTTCTTGTATGTTCCATATATGGCTATATTGAGTGATTTCTGCTATACCTTAGCTTGAGTTAGACAATCCAAGAGTGATTTTAGGGTTCAAAGAAGTCGAATCTTGTCTGGATCATTATTTGTTAGAACGCACAGAGTACGTATTTAGTCCATGTTGTATTCCTACATCCGGAGAAGGACTATGTTCGTTGGAATAATTTTATTAGATATATTTACTAGGTGGTGATTGAATATGTGTTCCTAATTATATTCACTTGTTAGTGTTATTGACGTTTCCCCTGGTTCACTATTTCTCGAACAGCATATGCTTCCAGCTTTTTACTTGAGCTGTAGTGAGATGCTGAGCAAATGGGAAGACGTTGTTCGAGTTGAAGGCTCTCATGAGATAGATGTATGGCCTCACCTTCAGCAATTGACTTGTGACGTGATCTCTCGGACAGCTTTTGGTAGTAGTTATGAAGAAGGTAGAAAGATTTTTGAACTTCAACAGGAACAAGCTCAGCATTTTCTCGAAGTTATACGCTCAGTTTATATCCCAGGATGGAGGTAAACTTAATTCTCCTGAGAATTCGAAAAATGTTGCTAATAGGAAATGCAAATTGATTAGTTCTAATTTTTGTGTTTCATAAAAGATTTTTGCCAACAAAGCGGAACAGAAGAATGAAGGAATTAAGAAACGATGTTCGGTCCTCAATTAGAGGTATTATTGATAAAAGATTGAAGGCAATGGAAGCAGGGAACGCGGATAATGAGGATCTATTGGGCATATTGCTGGAATCGAATTTTAAAGAAATTGAACTGCACGGTAACAAGGACTTTGGAATGAGTATCGAAGAAGTCATTGAAGAATGCAAACTATTCTATTTTGCTGGTGCAGAAACTACATCAGTGTGGATTCTGTGGACGCTGGTGTTGTTAAGCAGATATCCAGATTGGCAGGCACGGGCCAGAGAAGAAGTCTTGCAAGTGCTTGGGAGTCGAAAACCAGATTTTGATGGATTAAATCATCTAAAAGTTGTAAGTATTCTTGTTGTGAACATTGGTACTCTCGTTATTTCTACAAAGCACATGTGAATTTCTTTTGATCATCTCGTTCATGCTTTGCTTAACCGATAGAGGAGCATTTCTGTTACAGGTAACAATGATCTTGTACGAGTCGTTAAGGCTATATTCCCCAATAACAGTACTTACACGACGAATTTATGAAGACATTACACTAGGAGAAGTATCTCTACCAACTGGTGTGCTAGTCTCATTGCCAATAATCTTATTACATCATGATAAGGATATATGGGGTGAAGATGCAAACAAGTTCAATCCAGAGAGATTTAGAGAAGGAATATCAAGTGCAACAAAGGGTCAAGTTACATATTTTCCATTTGCTTGGGGTCCAAGAATATGCATTGGACAAAATTTTGCCATATTAGAAGCAAAGATGGCTTTGTGTATGATCCTACAAAGCTTCTCTTTTGAATTATCTCCATCATACACACATGCTCCTCAATCCTTGGTAACCACTCAGCCTCAGTATGGTGCTCCACTTATTTTCCACAAACTATAATTTCATATTCCGCGAAGAGTTTATTCAGAGTCGATTCAGGGATGTAGTTACAATATCGAAATACGGATTCAGAAACAGTTTCTCTATTTCATAAAAGATAGGGGATTATGTGGTGTACTCCCCGCTCTCCCCTGACCCTCTATGTTGTTTTTGTTGTTCTGACAAACTCAGTAGTTTCGGGTTAAAAGCTTGCATTTGTTTGAGGAAATCCACTAAAAATGCTACACATGAAATCCGTGCTAGCACGGGTTCAATATATGTTAACTCTTAATTTCAAATTATGTGATACAGTTGAAATTTGGAGAATTACTCCTATTTTTCTTATATGATTTTTAAATATTTTAGGTTATCTATATTATTATGTTTACTGTTACGATATTGAATAATTTTTAAAATATTCACTGAACGTAGACATGTGTTACATGAGATGATTTTTTTCAGTGCCTAAGTTTATGAGGGTAGGGATATAATCTATGTTCTTTAGGATTATAATTACAAAAAAGTCCTCAGATATTTTCCTTTACTCATCAATGTCTTAATTTCCCACAGATATGGTAAGATATAAATATATAGTAGTAATCTATACGGATACATAAATTTAATTCAAACAAAATGGACAATTTTCAAATATTAGTAACAATATGTTGTTGTGTCATGGCAATTAGTCTGTTTGTGTGTCTATGGAAAGTACTAAATTGGGTTTGGTTCAAACCAAAAAAGTTGGAGAAATTGTTGAGGCAACAAAGGCTAAAAGGGAATTCATACAGAATATTGTATGGTGATATGAAAGATTTTTCTGGGATGATTAAAGAAGCTAATTCAAAGCCTATGAATATTTATAATGACAATTTAGCCCCAAGATTGGTGCCTTTCTTTCTTGAAATCATCAAGAAATATGGTGAGTTTTCGAACTCTGATAACTGGTAAAGTTGCTGACATGTGATTAGGAAATCGTAGATTCAAACTGTGGAAACAATCTCTTGCAGAAATGCAGTAACTTAATACTAAGCCATAATTAATATTGTAGCTCCCCAATCACCAAATAACTTAGATGAAGTTGTAATGAACCTGTTCTCCTGATTTGTTTATCTTCTGAAGATCACTCTGTTCATTTCGTTCTCTTCGATTTTATTTCAAAATTTGTACTAGTAGTAGTTAATCATGAAACATATATATGTTTGCAGGGAAAAAATCTTTTATATGGTTGGGTCCAAGACCACAAGTATTGATCATGGATCCTGAGCTTATAAAGGAAGTATTCTCCAAAATCTGTGTGTATCAAAAGCCTGGTGTAAATCCATTAAGCGTCTTATTTGTACGAGGACTAGTAACCTATGACAAAGACAAATGGGCAAAACATAGAAAAATCATCAATCCCGCGTTCCATCTAGAGAAGTTAAAGGTTTGTCATCCCCTTTTCCTCCTTCAACTTCGTGATTGGTCAACCAGATATTGTTATCTCCCTTGGTTTACGTTCCTTATCGTTCAATCTAAACCTTAATGTATCCTGCATATGACTATTTCTAGTTATTTCTGCTATCTGATTTGAGTTAGAGAAGCATAGAAGGATCTTATGGTTCCAAAAAGGACTATGTTCGGTGGAATAATTTCTGAGATGTATTCACAGCCAAATGGATCTGTTTATTCCTGACGTTGCTTCACCTTAGTTGTTATACGAAGATCTACCATACTAGATGGTGATCGATGGTACCAATATATGTATTTAGTGTTATTGACATCATTCTTCGTTCACCAATTTCTCGAACAGCATATGTTTCCAGCTTTTTACTTGAGCTGCAGTGAGATGCTGAGCAAATGGGAAGACGTTGTTCGAGTTGAAGGCTGTCATGAGATAGATGTATGGCCTCACCTGCAGCAATTGTCTTGTGACGTGATCTCTCGGACAGCTTTTGGCAGTAGTTATGAAGAAGGTAGAAAGATGTTTGAACTTCAAAAGGAACAAGCTCAGCATGTTGTCGCAGCTGCACGCTCAGTTTATATCCCAGGATGGAGGTAACTTATTTCTCTACTACAAACTATAAAGTTCATTAAGGTTCTGAGTTTTGTGAATGCATTTTGGTTTAATTTTCTCTTTTGTGAAAGATTTTTGCCAACAAAGAGGAACAAAAGAATGAAGGAAATAAAAAAGGATGTTCAGTCCACAATTAGAGGTATTATCGATAAAAGATTGAAGGCAATGAAAGATGGGGATGCGGATAATGATGATCTACTGGGCATATTGCTGGAATCGAATTTTAAAGAAATTGAACAGCAGAGAAACAAGGACTTTGGAATGAGCATCGAAGATGTCATTGAAGAATGCAACCTATTCTATCTTGCTGGCGCAGAAACTACATCAGTGTGGCTCCTATGGACTCTGGTGTTGCTAAGCAGGTATCAAAATTGGCAGGCACAGGCCAGAGAAGAAGTTTTGCAAGTGTTTGGGAGTCGAAAACCAGATTTTGATGGATTAAATCGTCTAAAAGTTGTAAGTATTCTCGTTGGTTGGTTCAATATGTGTGGCATGGGTGTGTTTGGTGGACTCCTTATAAGGCTTGGGCAATTCTCCTCCCTTTGAGCTAGCTTTTGGGGTGTGAGTTAGGCCTAAGACCTAAGTTCAACATCGTATCAGAGCAGGGCCCGTCTCACCGATGTTGGGGCCGCCAAAATCAAAATTGCCCACGACTAGATGCTAAACACTGGGTGTGAGGTGGAGTGTTAAAGAATGACAAAAGTCCCACATCGGTGGTTAATGAGATGGGTGGACTCCTTATAAGACTTGAGCAATTCTCCTCTATTTGAGCTAAGTTTTGGGGTGTGGGTTAGGCCTGAGAGCTAATTTCACAGTATTGTATTTCTTTTTGCAGGTAACGATGATCTTGTACGAGTCATTACGGCTATATTCCCCGGTAACAGCACTTACCCGACGGGTTAGCGAAGACATCACACTAGGAGAATTGTCTCTACCAGCTGGTGTACTAGTCTCATTGCCCATGATGATATTGCATCATGACAAAGATATATGGGGTGAAGATGCAAACAAGTTCAATCCAGAGAGATTTAGAGAAGGAATATCAAGTGCAACAAAGGGTCAAGTTACATATTTTCCATTTGCTTGGGGTCCAAGAATATGCATTGGGCAAAATTTTGCCATATTAGAAGCAAAAATGACTCTGTGTATGATCCTACAAAGCTTCTCTTTTGAATTATCTCCATCATACACACATGCTCCTCAATCCTTACTTATAATGCAGCCTCAGTATGGTGCTCCACTTATTTTCCACAAACTATAATTTGATATTTTGTGAGAGCTTTCTTGTAATATAATAAGATAGTTTATTTATATTCTGTTCAGGTTGGAGTTACAACTTTTAAATAAAAGGTTAAGAAATAACGTTTCTATTTCACAAAAATACATGTAAAGATCTATTTAAACCTTATGCTCGCAAACTCCACTTATAGAACTATACTGATTATGTTGTTGTTTGGACTAATTCAGTAACTCTTATTTATATCTTGTATTTGTATCAAGAAATCCATTCAATTTATATATAAATAAAATATATGAGGAAATCCATTAAAGATAATTATTTCATGAATGACATGGAAAAAAGTGTTAAATCTTAATAATTTGTTTTGAAATTTTAGTTAGAATTAAGATTTAAGACTAAATTGACTACATTTTTATTTCTATGGGAAAAGGCTTGATATATCTTCCCATATTTGTAATTTAGAGCTGATATAACATTTATTATAAAAGTGACTCTCTCTCTCTTTACATATATATATAACGTGGGAATTTAACCCTCATCAATAAGTGAGAGTTCAGATAGTCAATCAACTCATTCATATTTATTTTACTTTTTCTTATTCAATAGCTTTTGCATTAAAGGACTAGTTTGATTAGACATGGGACCATCTTCTTAACGTCCTGGGTTAAAACACACAAAAAAAAATGTGGAGAAGGGAATTGCGTAGTGGACAAGTAAAAGTGAAAGGAGTAATTAGAAAGTAAAAGAAAATCCGAGCTATTCTTGTTATGTTAGTATATATAATTACGAAAAAACCCTCAGATATTTGCCCACAGATATAAATAAGTAATAGGGACACAGAAATTTAACTTAAACAAAATGGAAAAAATTCAAATATTAGTTACAGTATGTTGTTGTGCCATAACAATTACTCTGTTTGTTTGTCTATGGAAATTACTGAATTGGGTTTGGTTCAAACCAAAGAAGTTGGAGAAATTGTTGAGGAAACAAGGACTAAATGGGAATTCATACAGATTATTGTATGGAGACATGAAAGATTTTTCTAAGATGATTAAGGAAGCTAATTCAAAGCCCATGAATTTGTCTGATGATATAACTCCAAGATTGGTGCCTTTCTTTCTTGAAACCATCAAGAAATATGGTATGTACTTTTTTTGTTTGTTTATTTCGAGAATGATTTGTCATGCTTTCCTTAATATCTGCTTTGATATATTTTTCCTTTTAAGTCAGACGTGTTTATCAGTAACAATCTCTCTATCCAAGGTATGGTAAAGTATGCATATGCTCTCCTCCAGACTTCACTCGTAGGATTACACAGAGTATGTTAAAAGAAAAATAAGTCCCTTAATATTAGGTATTTTTGAGAAAACTGAAGTTCTAATAAGAAAACATTAGATCATGCTCTAAAGTTTTGTACGTTGATGCAAATGTTATAAGTCATTTTTATGTTTTGTCTGTAAGATTAGGTAATTTATAAGCAAAACATGTATGAAGTGTACACAAAGATGCTTCTTAGGTAGAGGAGGGGATGAATTTGTTCGAAAGTTGAAGATATGTTTAAGTAAATAAAAACTGTGCTTTCTTTGATACCTTAAACTTTTAGATGAGTTGATCACTCACAACATGATGTACGAGTAGGTAGAGGTTGTTACAAGTGTCCAGTGGGTCAAAGTCCACATTGGTTGGAGAATGAACTGGTCGTCTGCTTATATGAACTTAAGCAATCCTCCTCTCATAAGCTAGTTTTTGGAGTTGAGTTAGACACATGTGTTATATCGTTACAGATGTCTTAATTGAGAATGATAATATAAGCTTAACGTATCCAAGTTAAAACTTGTCCTTAATTACATATGCTTGCAGGGAAAAAATCTTTTATATGGTTGGGTCCAAAACCACACGTACTAATCATGGACCCGGAGCTTATAAAGGAAGTATTCTCGAAAAACTATTTGTATCAAAAGCCTCATGGAAATCCATTTGCAGCATTATTGGTACAAGGACTAGCAGCCTATGACGAAGACAAATGGGCCAAACATAGAAAAATTATCAATCCCGCTTTCCATCTAGAGAAGCTAAAGGTTTGTCATACGTTTCTTCGTTTTTCCTCCTTTAACGTATGACTATTTCTAGTAAATTCATCATTTGTCAAGACTCTTCTACGTAAGTTCATAGGCTTAGACGGGGCATTTAGTTTATGTAAGTTCATAATGTCTTAGATATATTACAGTAAAATGAATCTTTTTTATATTAAAGAGATTTGTAGTATTGCTGAACGTGTTTCACCTTAATTGTTATTTGAACGCTCTTTAATTAGATGGTGATGGTATCACTATATCTGTATTCCTAATTCTGTTTCAAGTGTTGTGTCATTGTTATATGTTCCCTTACATCATTTTCTCGAACAGCATATGCTTCCAGCTTTTCACTTGAGCTGTAGTGAGATGTTGAGCAAATGGGAAGACGCTGTTCCACTTGAAGGCTCTCGTGAGATAGATGTATGGCCTCACCTTCAGCAATTAACTTGTGATGTAATCTCTCGGACAGCTTTTGGTAGTAGTTACGAAGAAGGTAGAAAGATTTTTGAACTTCAAAGGGAACAAGCTCAGCATTTTATCGACACTGTATGCTCAGTTTATATCCCAGGATGGAGGTAAATTAATTTGGCTGAGAATCGGACAATCGTAGCCAAAGCTATGTTGTTCAGACTCTTAAAAAATGATGATGGTTGCATGTTTGAACTTATAAATATTAGTGCATTTCAATAGGATCCGACATGGTTGCAGGAACTATTTTGGAGAGTCCGAACAACATAGAACCAAAGTTCATTAGGAGATGCACATAGCTTTTACTTCATCTAATGCATTTTGGTTTTCTGTTTTATAATACAATTTCTAAGATTTTTGCCAACAAAGAGGAACAGAAGAATGAAGGAAATAAAAATCGAGGTTCGGACCTCAATTAAAGGTATTATCGATAAAAGTATGAAGGCAAGGAAAGCAGGTCATGATGCCGATAATGAGGATCTGTTAGGCATATTGCTTGAATCAAATTTTAAGGAAATTGAACAGCATGGAAACAAAGATTTTGGAATGAGCATCGAAGAAGTCATCGAAGAATGCAAGTTATTCTATTTTGCTGGCCAAGAAACTACATCAGTCTTGCTCGTGTGGACTCTGGTGTTGTTGAGTAGGTATCAAGATTGGCAGACACAGGCCAGAGAAGAAATCTTGCAAGTGTTTGGGAGTCGGAAACCAGATTTTGATGGATTAAATCATCTAAAAGTTGTGAGTATTCTGTTTTTTTAAATTCTTGGTTTAGTTCATGTGCCATGAGTTCCTTCTCTCATTGCTATTGCTTGAGAGATTTGTGATACTAATGTTTGATTGTCCACGCACCAGATGCTAAGCATTGGGCGTGAGGTGGAGTGTTAAAAGAATGACAAAAGTCCCACATCGGTGATTAATGAGATAGGTGAATTCCTTATAAGACTTGAGCAATCCTCCTCCTTTTGAGCTAGCTTTTGGTGTGTGAGTTAAACCTAAGACCTAATTTCACAATTACAACTTGTAACTTACAAGCTAGAAGCTAGTGAAGTACTTCAATGAACGATGGCCGTTCATGCTAAGATATAACTGAAGGAGAAGCCTTCTTTTTGCAGGTAACGATGATCTTGTACGAGTCATTAAGGCTATATTCCCCATTAATAACACATAACCGACAGGCGAGTGAAGACATAATATTAGGAGAATTGTCTCTACCAGCTGGTGTGCTAGTCTCATTGCCAGATATTTTATTGCATCATGATAAAGATATATGGGGTGAAGATGCAAACAAGTTCAATCCAGAGAGATTTAGAGAAGGAATATCAAGTGCAACAAAGGGTCAAGTTGCATATTTTCCATTTTCATGGGGTCCAAGAATATGCATTGGACAAAATTTTGCCATTTTAGAGGCAAAGATGACTTTGTGTATGATCCTACAAAGCTTCTCTTTTGAATTGTCTCCATCATACACACATGCTCCTCAACCCATACTTACCATTCAGCCTCAGTATGGTGCTCCTCTTATTTTCCACAAACTATAACTTCATATTACGTGAGGTGTTTGTACACTCCACCCCTCACTAGTAGAACTATACTAAATATGTTATTCTTCAGACAAACTCAATAACTCTTGTTAAAACCTTTTATTTGTATCAGAGAATAAATATCATGTTGTAAATTAAAGAGTATATAGATCTTAATAAATCATCTCAAGAACCAATGAGAAGCTTATTGTTATGACAAATTTAGAAATAGCCCTTTGGATATTCTACAAACACATAAGCTAAAGAATTTGTGGAAAAAGTATTTTTTTTTTTTGGCCAAATACATAAACAAATCCTTAAATTTGTTGGGTTTTTTCCCTCATGTACCTTAACTATGCTATTTTCCTATTGAATCATGAATCATCCATAATTTATTCCTTTTAAACACCATTGGCTGATAGTGGAACTAAATTTTGTGAGGGATATTGATAGAGGATACATATGTTGCTCCAGAATTCATTAGTCCAACAAATGAGACTAACACATTAGACTAACACACACTTTGTCTTCTTCCTTTAATCAAAATCATTACAATACGAACACAATTGAAGGCATTTATAATAAAAAAAACGATCAAAATCAGCCAATAATGTTTAAATGAACAAATTATGAGTGGTTCAATGACTCAATAGAAAAATGGAGTAGTTGAGGTATCTGAAGAAAAAAATCCAACAAGTTTAGGGATCTGTTTATTAGTTCGTTTTTTTTTTTTTTTTGTCACAATAAACACATGTGACATGCTAGTAAGCAGTAAGCACAGCCGGCCTTTTTGGCCAATGAAACCACTACATACACTTGTACACTAATTTTTTTATTTTTAAAATTTTCGATGTTATAATACGAAATAACAGTAAAAATGAACGAAAATGATTTAAAAAATAAGATAAAATCAGAGCCACTCATGATGTCTTGGATAATTACGAAAACACTTATTCACCTTTGCTCATCATTGGTGACGATGTCGTTACATAGTAGATATAAATAATACTCTTCATAGTGACACAGAAATTCAACTCAAACAAAATGGACAAAATTCAAATATTAGTAAGAGTGTGTTGTTCTGCCATAGCAATAGCTCTGTTTGTGTGTGTATGGAAAGTACTAAATTGGGTTTGGTTCAATCCAAAGAAGTTGGAGAATTTGTTGAGGAAACAAGGGCTAAATGGGAATTCTTACAAAATATTATATGGGGATTTGAATGATTTTATTGGAATGATTAGGGAAGCTAGTTCAAAGCCTATGAATTTGTCTGATGATATAGCTCCAAGATTGGTGCCTTTCTTTCTTGAGACCATCAAGAAATATGGTACTCCTATATACTTTGCTTATTGCTCTATTTTCTCTAGACCGCACTCGTAGAATTACACTGTATTTTAAACTTTAGATGAGTTGGTCAATCATAATTTGATATACGAGTAGGTAGAGGTTGTCATAGTGGGTCAAAATCTCGCTTATGAGCTAGCTTTTGGTTGAGTTAAGCCCAATGTTATATCTTTGCACGTTGTAGTATCAGATCCAGGTTCATCCCCGTTTGAGCATCGGTCCACACTATAGTTGGGCCTAGGTGTGATAGGGGTGTTAGGATAGGTCAAAGTGTCATATTGCTTGGGGATTAGACTGGTGGTCTGCTTATATGGCTATGGGCTTGGACAATTCCCTTCTCGCGAGTTAGCTTTTGGTTGAGTTAAAGGTCAGTGTTATATCTTTGCACGTTGTAGTATCAAAGCCAGGTTCATCCCCGTTTGTGCATCAGTCCACACTATGGTTGGGCCTAGGCGTGATAGGGGTGTTAGGATAGGTCAAAGTGGCATATTGGTTGGGGATTAGATTGGTAGTCTGCTTATATGGCTATGGGCTTGGACAATCCCCTTTTGATGAGCTAGCTTTTGCAGTTTGATTTAGACTCATGTGTCATATCTTTTAGAGAAAATGCATAAGTATCCCTCAACCTATGCTCGAAATCCGAGAGACACACTTATACTATACTAAGGTCCTATTACACCCCCGAACTTATTTTATAAATAATTTTCTACCCCTTTTCGGCCTACATGACACTAGCTTAAAAATAAATGTCAACACGAACGGGGCCCACAAGATATTGCCACGTACGCTGAAAAGGGATAGAAAATTATTTATAAAATAAGTTCAGGGGTAATAAGACCTAAGTATAGTATAAGTGTGTCTCTAAGATTTCAAGAATAGTTTGGGATACTTGTGCATTTTCCCTATCTTTTACAGAGGTCCTGGTTTGAGTCTCACCGCCACACACCTATTATCAAAAGGATATACTCATGTTTGGTTCTTAAAGTGAATCAAACAATGATTGTGATTAATGAAGCTGATTTAATTGAAAATTATTTGTACTAGTAGTTAATCCTGAGACATATGCTTGTAGGGAAAAAATGTTTTATATGGTTGGGTCCAAAACCACAAGTAATAATCATGGACCCTGAGCTTATTAAGGAAGTACTCTCGAAAACATATTTGTATCAAAAGCCCGGTGGAAATCCATTTGCAGCATTATTGGTACAAGGACTAGCAACCTATGAAGAAGATAAATGGGCCAAACATAGAAAAATTATCAATCCCGCTTTCCATCTAGAGAAGCTAAAGGTTGCTTTTCTTCCGCACCCTCCTTCAAACTTTGTGATTGGTCAACTAGAAATTATTATGTTCGTACACGACGGATAAGATGCTGGCTCATGCTTCTTTAGCTACTGCTCTCTCTCTAAGTCTTTCTATCCCCTTTGATTCGCTATCCGTATCTTTCAATCTAAATTTTTATTTATTTAATATGACTATTGCAAGTAAATCCTGTTATTTAACTTGAGTTAGACAAGTATAGAAGGGTCTTATGGTTCTTCAGTGTCAACTCTTGTCTGCATCATCGTTCAATGTTCTAGTTTTTTCATCCACTAAACTATAAAATGCTAACTCTTGCTTCTCTGGCTACGGAATAATGTCTTAGATGTATTACAGCTGAATGGATCTCTTTTTATTATAAAGAGATTTGTAATATTCCTGACCGTGTTTCGCCTTATTTGTTATTTGAACTCTGTTCTTTTTTATCGAACTAGATACTGATGGTATCACTATATCTGTATTAGCTAATTCTGTTTTAAGTGTTTTGTCATTGACATTTGTCGAACAGCATATGCTCCCAGCTTTTCACTTGAGCTGTACTGAGATGCTGAGCAAATGGGAAGATGCTGTTCCGCTTGGCAGCTCTAGTGAGATAGATGTATGGCCTCACCTTCAGCAATTAACTTGTGATGTAATCTCTCGGACAGCTTTTGGAAGTAGTTATGAAGAAGGTAGAAAGATTTTTGAACTTCAAACGGAACAAGCACAGAATTTTATCGACGCTGTACGTGAAGTTTATATCCCAGGACGGAGGTAAATCAATTTATCCTAGGAATTGGAAAACTGTAGTTACAGCTATGTTGTTCAAACTCTTCAAAAATGATGACGGTTGGAAGTTGGATCCTCCAAAAATAGGGTTTTTTTGGAGGATCCGACATGGGTGCAGTAACTTTTTTTGGAGAGTCCGAACAACATAGAGCCAAAGTGCTCTATTATAAACTACAAAGTTCATTAAGAGATGCACATAGCTTTTACTTCATCTAATTAATGCATTTTGGTTTTCTGTCTTATAATATAATTTCTAAGATTTTTGCAAACAAAGAGGAACAGAAGAATGAAGGAAATAAAAAACGAAGTTCGGACCTCAGTTAAAGGTATTATCGATAAAAGAATGAAGGCAATGAAAGCAGGGAATGCCGATAATAATGAGGATCTGTTAGGCATATTGCTTGAATCAAATTTTAAAGAAATTGAACAGCACGGAAACAAGGATTTTGGAATGAGCATCGAAGAAGTCATCGAAGAATGCAAGTTATTCTATTTTGCTGGCCAAGAAACTACATCAGTCTTACTTGTGTGGACTCTGATGTTGTTGAGTAGGAATCAAGATTGGCAGACACTGGCCAGAGAAGAAGTCTTGCAAGTGTTTGGGAGTCGGAAACCAGATTTTGATGGATTAAATCATCTAAAAGTTGTGAGTATTCTGTTTGTTTTTTTTTCAATTTTTGGTTTAGTTCGTCTAAAAGCAGAAGAAGTACTTGGCAGAGGTGATTAGACAAGGCATAACGCAACTTCAATTTACCGAGGACCTGACTTCAGTACTCTAGTGAATTCATGCTAAGATATATACCTGAAGGAGAAGCATTTTTTTTTTGCAGGTAACAATGATCTTGTACGAGTCATTACGGCTATATCCCCCATTAATAACACTTAACCGACAGGTTAACGAAGACATAGTATTAGGAGAATTATCTCTACCAGCTGGTGTACTAGTCTCATTGCCAATTATTTTATTGCATCATGACAAAGATATATGGGGTGACGATGCAAACGAGTTCAATCCAGAGAGATTTAGAGAAGGAATATCAAGTGCAACAAAAGGTAAAGTTACCTATTTTCCATTTTCATGGGGTCCAAGAATATGCATTGGACAAAATTTTGCCATGTTAGAAGCAAAGATGGCTTTGTGTATGATCCTACAAAGCTTCTCTTTTGAATTGTCTCCATCATACACACATGCTCCTAAATCCTTAGTAACTATGCAGCCTCAGTATGGTGCTCCTCTTATTTTGCACAAACTTTAGTTTGGTAATTTGTCTTTGTAATGTAATGTAACAAGAATTAATAAAGACTCAAATAAGGGGCGGAGTTGCAATATTAAATATAGATCGTTTGTGAGAGATCTCGTTTAAATTTGTGATACGAAATCATGATTTGAAGTTATGATTTTGTTTAGACATAATATGAATCATCACTTATATATTAATCTTGCTCAAGTTGAATCGTTTAGACTATAATCTTGCATGTGATTTTAATATTTTTCTTAATTAGTTCTTATCTTAGTCTATTTATTTATTAATGTATTTTTGTTAAATTTTGCAAAAGTTAGCTACTATTTTATCTTTGTATTTTGCTTTTATATATCTTTAAATAAATAGACAAAGGGACCAAAAAAGAAGAAGATAAACTAACAAAAAGGGGAAAAAAGGAAATTAAGAAGAAAAAAAGAATATTTTTTTTTAAAAAAAAAATAACACCAAAAAGACGGAGCTAACTAAAGGAAAAGAAAATTTAAGATTATTGTGCCGGTTGATGCGGAGCTGAAACTTATTGCAATAAACAAACTTAATTGTATTTTTGCATTATTTTATTTGTATTTTTTTTGTCTCAATTTATGTGATATTTTTTAAAATTTATATTCTATTAAAATCTATATTTGATAGTAATTTTGTAAATATCTTTTAAATAATTTCAGTTGTCAATTATTGTAATTTAGGATAATATTTTCTAGAGAAAATGAACAAGTACTTCCTAGACTATGACCGAAATTCCAGAGACACACATTAACTATTCTAAGGTCTTATTACCCTCCTGAACTTATTTTTTTTTTGTAATTATGTGCACCTTCTTGGCTTACGTGGCATCCAAATATCTCCCACGCGCCTCGATTGTGTGGAGTCACGGAGCGTGCCAAGTAAGAAAAAAGGTGTATAAACTTACAAACGAAATAAGTTCAGGAGGTAATAGGACCTTAATTTAGTTAAGATGTGTGTCTGAAATTTTTGTCATGGTCTAAGGAATACTTGTGCATTTTCCCTATTTTTTATACAGTTTTTAAAAGACTTGTTTTAAAAGTCTTGAAGATTTTATGTTTAGATTTATGATTCATTTAAGATAATTAACTATCAAATTAAATGATATGATATAAATTGAGTGAGAAGAAGTATTATACTAAACATTTCTTGTGGCTAATTTATTTAGCTTCGGGACGAATGATAAGTTGATATTTGGTAACATGATCAAATAAGACATCAATTATTGCAAATAGTTCATTTAACTTATCATGTTAAATATCACTTGCCAATGCTTTTTTTAAAAAAATATGGTTCATGTCTTTTCCACTATTTTGCTTTAGTTATCTTTGATCATTGTTTATATTTTGATAATCTTTTATCATGGAAAAAGTTTATGGCAAAAATATTTCCAACTAAAGTATGAAACACTCCAGCAAACTGATATTGAAATTCGAAGAATTTCAGATTCATAATTACAAATAGCGTAAATTGTCTTCTCTTAATAGCATATAAAAATGTAAAGACGTGATAGAGGAGATTAGCTCAAGCAAGGAAATTAAGTACATTTTCCTCTTAAGTGTTTGAGTCTTGATCTGATTTCACTCCTTCGAGGTAAAGTATGTTAGAAAAAATAATAGAAATGTGATTGAAGAAGAAAATGGCTTTGAGATATATAAATACTTTCTTTAAGGTGATATTGTTTGTAAATATATTGGTGAAAATACAAACGAATTCCTTAGTATATTCATGCAAATTTTTTTAGGCCACTTTTAAAGAATCTTTATATATATAGAATTCAATTAAGAAATGTCTCGTTACTAATATCGTATTTTTTCATGAATATATAACAATTTTTTATAACGATCATATTTTTTCATGAACAAAATATGACGGTTCAATTTAAGAACTACAAAGTATATATACCTGCTTCCTAATTCGGTGTTTCATGACTATTGCAAACTTTTCCTTCCACGTATTTGTTATTAACTTGACCACGTGTCTCGTCTATTTTTATCCTATAAATATGTATATATAATATAAAATTATTAAAAAAAATAGAGACACGTCATCTATAAATTATTGTATTATTATCAAATTAAAAAAGTGAGGTTGTTGGAGTTGTGTCACTTTGTGCTTTAATTAGACGTGTTTTTCTATATTGAAAACCTTTTTTTTTCTTGGTGATTTGGCAATGTTATGCTCAGATAAGAAAGCAATAATGAATATGGGGTTTAGAATTGTCATTAAACGAATTTCATAATATAAAAAAGTAAATAAACATAAGAAAAAATTAAAATGAGATTCTACTATTTATACATAAAGAAAATAATAAGTTTAATATGAGTAAATAATATAATCTCTCCTGAACGGATAATTTAATCTTTAATCCTATGTAGCTCCTCCCCCCCCTCCCTCCCTCCCTCCCAAAAAAAGCAACAATCAAAATGGATTAGGGGTGAGATGGTCGAGATCTCGACATTTAAAGATTTCAAATTCAAATTCCAAAAAATGATTGTGGTAATTAAGATGATTCGAGATATCGACAATATTCCATGTAAAGGCGGCTCTACGGGATGACGTAGAGGATAAGTTATGAGTTCATTTAGATTTAATATTTTAAGATTTAATGTTTTAATTCAAATTAAAATTATGTATAAGAATTTAATTGAATAAGTGCAAGTATTTAGGGTTGGTTTACTACTAAGTTCGAAAATTTCTTCCTTACACATTTCATATTGGTATATTCACATTTTTGAACAGTTAATCAATTTATGTTTGACCATTCTCTTGAGTAAATGCGTGAAACTAGTAAAAATTTATATTTAATTGAATAAGTGCAAGTATTTAGGGTGGGTTTACTATTTAGTTGGAAAATTTCTTCCTTACACATCCCATACTGGTATATTCACATTTTTGAACCATTAATCAATTTCTGTTTGACCATTTTCTTGAGTAAATACGTGAAACTAGTAAAATTTATCATTAATTCATATACTTAGTCCATCATTTACTTTTATTTATCTATTATATTAAAAATAAATTATTTAATACCTTAGTGTTTTCTGATTTACCTTAGGGTTTACAAAATTCAAATTATTTCCCAAATTAATTAAAGATTATATAGACTAACTAATACGTGTATAATGAATACTGAGTATGCACTTCATCAATTTTCCTTCATTACCTTATAATTATTTATTTATTCTTTAAATTATTTTTTAAGATTTAATACTAAATATTAATTTATTATGATAATATACGTACGTCCATCATTATTTTTTAAGAATCATCCAAACTTAAAATTAGATAAATAAAATTGAATAGAAAATATTTATTGAGAATTAAAAATAGCTAAATGAATAAGTAAAAGTGAACAGATAGATTTAATATAAGCCATCTATATAATACATACCATGAAATGAAAAAGTGAGTGATTAGTAGACAAAGTAGAGTGAAAGAGCTGTTATATAGTGAACCAATTCTGTCTCTTTAGATCACAAATCCCTTAAACAAAGAAAGAAAAAACCAAATCATTTTTTCTATGTAAAAAAAAAAGATCTGATTTTTGTTTTTTCTTACTGGAAAAAAGCTTCTTTTTTTCCTTTCTTCATCATCTGGATTCTGAAATATATCAAGATTCAGGTACCCCATTATTTATAATACTCTTTTTTCCATTGCCAAATGCTAAAAATTTGATCTTTTTTGTGTTTCATGTGGACCCTTTAAAATCCCTTTTTTTAAAAAATATTCTGTTTTGATGGGGTCATGAGTAATTTGTATTAAAAAGTTATGATCTTTATGTTGTGTGCCACTTTTTTTTTTTTTTTTTGCAGGATTTTGATTTTGTTGTTGGAGTAAAAAGGGGGTTGATGGCTACTCGTAATTTGGAGAAATTTGCATCTATAGATGCACAGATGAGGCTTTTGGTACCTACTAAGGTGTCTGAAGATGATAGGCTTGTTGAGTATGATGCTTTGCTTTTGGATCGATTTCTTGATATTCTTGAGGATTTGCATGGAGAGGGTATCAAAACAACAGTATGTTTATGCATTTCAAAAAATAGAAAAGGTTCTCTATTTTAAGGAATGATATACTGTGTTTTAGCTAAAGATTTGATTTTTATGTGTTATAGTATTATAGTAGCGTGAAGGGTGTGACGTAGTGGTGAATGAAGTGGTGGGAGGAGGGTGTGACGTAGTGGTGAATGAAGTGGTGGGAGGAGGGTGTGACGTAGTGGTGAATGAAATGGTGGGAGGTGTCATGTATTCTGTTGAATTAGTCGAGGTGTGCGCAGGTTAGTTTGGATATGACGGTTATAAAAAGAAGTTTTTTTAAAAAAATAGTACTATAGTCTCAGTTGAACATTTTGTGTCTTCAATATTGGTGATCTTACAAGTTAGTTATTCAGATAGAGATAGTGAGTGTGAATTCTTTCTGAAGAAGTTCACTAAGTGTAGCTTGAGTCATTGAGGTATACTAAGAAAAACCAATCGAGTTTTATAATAGATTTTCTTTGTATTATCAAAGTCGCGCTTAAAATGTGATTAATCCCTGAAGTGAGGTGCAAAAACATGTCAAGCGTTTTGCCTCGCTAAGATTAGTAGGCACTTTAGTGTTATCATCAAGGCAGCGAAATCCAATTTCTTTGTTGATATGTTTGAAATAAATTCTTATAATTATTTTTCTTGGACGACATATGCATATTTTGTATTTTTTTTCTCCATTTCTGCTTAAAAGCCCCGACAGACTTTAGAACTTTTTTACTCTTTCGCCTTTGATAATGCTGGATTTTGTTGATGTGATTTTAGGTCCAAGAATGTTATGAGCTTTCTGCTGAGTATGAAAACACGCGTGATAAGAAGAAGCTGGAGGAGCTTGGCAGTGTGTTGACAACTTTGGATCCAGGGGATTCAATTGTTGTTGCTAAATCTATTTCACACATGCTTAACATGGCCAACTTGGCTGAGGAGGTTCAGATTGCCAATAGTGGGAGGGAAAAGTCGAAAAAGGGCGAGTTTTCAGATGAGAGCAACTTGATGACTGAATCCGACATTGAAGAAACACTCAAGAGACTTGTAGTGAACTTGAAGAAGTCTCCTCGAGAAGTTTTTGATGCTCTGAAGAATCAGACTGTGGATTTGGTCTTTACTGCTCATCCGACTCAAGCTATCCGGAGATCTTTGCTTCAGAAGCATGCAAGGTCTGGTCTTTAGATTTTACACTTCAGAAATTCACATCTTTTGTTACACAGTTTTTTACAAGTTTGAATTTTGTTTATTTATTATTTCTATCGTATTAGTCATAACTCATGCAAGTCTTCTTTTTCCCTTTTTGTTCAGTTGTTTTACTTCTTTAGTGCTGACTTTTCTACTGTTTAGGATCCGCAATTGCTTGTCTCAGTTGTATGCTAAAGACATTACACCCGACGATAAAGAGGAGCTGGATGAAGCTTTAGAGAGGGAGGTAAGTATCGGTGTGCACCTTCTGGCTGCGTTTGATATAAATATCATTTTGCTTCTTCAAATTTTGATGCTTTTTCTGTACACTGTCAAGCTCTTAGAACAAATATAAGGGTGCTTTAATCTCCTATCAAGTTGTCTTCATCTCTCACCCCTTATTTGGTCTATTCCCAACAGAGAGACGTCATTTCGACTAAAAAACATAGCAACCAATCCGTCGTTTAGTTGCTAGGAAGTCAAATTTCATCTCCAAACAAAATAATTCTATAGAACTTTAGGTTTGAGAAATGAAATGGCCTTTATATGAATACGAGGATTCCTTGTCTTTGATTAGAATGTAGGCCATTTTTGTCTTTCTCCAGAATATGGGTGATATCTATGTATCTATACAGGGTGCTAACTGCTTCTCAGCCTCTCTTATTGGTATATATTAATATATTCGGTACTCTTTCATATTATAGTACAACGATGCTACCATTTTCTTTTCACCTTTCCCATTTGTCACGATACTTGTGGAAAATGTGACGGATGACTTAAGTTTCGTTTGGAAATATTGAGTAATTCTTGTCATACTATGTTACATGAATACAATGAAATTAAAGCACTGCTCCATTTTTTTTATTTCTCACACTATACAAGCAATTATATGGGATTAAAGCTTCGAACTTGAACATTCTGTGAATTATAATGTTTGTGTAAGACGGATATGTTCTCTTCTCACAATGCATCCTGTTAACCAACACTGCAGATTCAAGCTGCTTTCCGCACTGATGAAATCAGAAGGACTCCTCCAACACCACAAGATGAAATGAGAGCTGGAATGAGTTACTTCCATGAAACAATTTGGAACGGTGTTCCGAAGTTTCTACGACGTGTAGACACAGCTCTTAAAAGCATTGGGATTAATGAACGAGTTCCTTATAATGCTCCTCTCATTCAGTTCTCGTCTTGGATGGGTGGCGACCGTGATGGTACTTTTTCTCTCCTCTTAACAATGTTGTTTTCAGCTACTTTAGTTGGCAGTAGAGAATGTAAAACCTTTGATATTTGAATCGTGATACATTTTGAAGGGCATTGGACGGAAGCAAAGCTTTTAATCTTCTAAAGATATTGCTTCATAGATTTTTTTGATAGAAGATCATGTAAATACTTCTTCCATCAGTCACTCAGGATATGTCTGTCACTAAATGCAGGTAATCCAAGAGTCACTCCTGAGGTCACTAGAGATGTTTGCTTATTGGCCCGAATGATGGCAGCGAATTTGTACTACTCTCAGATAGATGATCTAATGTTTGAGGTAATTTACAACGCTTGCATAATTTTCTTTGTTGTCGATATTGAAAAGTTGCCATCATTTTCTACTCCCTATAGATGATTATAACTAGAATGTTATTTCAGTTATCTATGTGGCGTTGCAATGACGAGCTTCGTGATCGAGCAGATTTATTACACCGTTCATTAAAGAGAGACGAAAAACACTACATAGGTAACTAGCACGGATGCTAATTAAAATAACTTGCTAGTTCCATATAAATTTGATTGTACTGATTTAAGGTAACCTTTTGCATGTTCGCCATTTCAAGTGAGAAAAATGCACGTTGTTGTTGTGTATATTTTCAAAAGAAAAGATTTTCAGCATCTGATGCTTTAGTCAGTCTTCAGAAGCTGCATGAATTTTTCTCTGTACCTCTGCTGAACAGAGCAATTGCATGACTCTTGACCTTCAAATTTTACTTTTGATGTAGAATTCTGGAAACAAGTTCCACCAAGTGAGCCGTATCGTGTAATTATTGGTGATGTAAGAGATAAACTATATCATACACGTGAGCGTACCCGCCAACTGTTATCCAATGGGTTCTCTGAAATTCCCGAGGAAGCAACATATACTAACATCGAGCAGGTGTGCAACACTTCATAATTGTTAGTATGTTTTCATAACAGAGAAATCCCTAAGGGCCAGTGGCCCAGTACCTAATGGTTTTCTGTGGATGATTGGTTCACTCCACTACTCTTATGAAATATTTCGTTATTTTGTTATTTCTTTGTTTCCGATGCCTTGTTTGTTAATGTGAAGCATCTATAATTAAAAAGCATTGTTATTCTTTGTTCAACTTGACATTTTATTCCTGATAAAGGGACTAGAGAAGTGAATATGCCACGTCTCTTTGTTGTTGTGTGATCATTGGCATGCACATTTGTATTCTGTCAGAATTGCATGTATTTCGATTTTCTGCCCCACGAACTGATTCTTTTGCCTGAATATATAAGTGGTTGCACATTTTGTGTAGTTCTTGGAACCTCTTGAGCTCTGCTACAGATCTCTTTGTGCTTGTGGGGATCGACCAATTGCTGATGGAAGCCTTCTGGATTTCCTACGACAAGTTTCCACCTTTGGACTCTCACTTGTGAGACTTGACATAAGACAAGAGTCGGATCGGCACACTGATGTCCTTGATGCCATTACCCAGCACTTGGAAATTGGTTCATATCGAGAGTGGTCTGAGGAACGTAAACAAGAGTGGCTTCTCTCTGAACTCAGCGGCAAGCGACCTCTATTTGGACCCGACCTACCAAAAACTGAAGAAATTGCTGATGTTTTGAATACATTCCATGTCATATCAGAACTTCCATCAGACTGCTTTGGGGCATACATCATCTCAATGGCCACTGCACCATCTGATGTGCTTGCTGTTGAGCTTCTACAGCGTGAATGCCACGTGAAGCAACCTTTACGGGTAGTTCCACTTTTTGAGAAATTGGATGATCTGGAGGCTGCTCCTGCTGCTATTGCACGTCTCTTTTCGATTGAGTGGTACAAAAACCGCATTAATGGGAAGCAAGAAGTCATGATTGGCTACTCAGACTCTGGAAAGGATGCTGGTCGGCTGTCGGCAGCATGGCAGCTATATAAGGCTCAAGAGGAGCTTATAAAAGTTGCCAAACAATATGACGTGAAGCTAATTATGTTCCATGGCAGAGGTGGTACAGTTGGAAGAGGAGGTGGTCCCAGCCATCTTGCTATATTATCTCAGCCACCTGATACAATTCAGGGATCTCTTCGCGTAACAGTTCAAGGTGAGGTTATTGAGCAATCATTCGGGGAGGAACACTTGTGTTTTAGGACACTCCAGCGTTTCACTTCTGCCACCCTAGAACATGGAATGTATCCACCTTTCCCCCCAAAGCCAGAATGGCGTGCACTTCTGGATGAAATTTCAGTCGTTGCTACAGAGAAGTATAGGTCAATAGTATTCAAGGAACCCCGATTTGTCGAGTACTTCCGCCTGGTCAGTGTGCTAGGAAAATGCACTATATTACTTATCTAACAATAGGGGTTACCAAAAGGTAACAAATATTTCTACAACTTTAACAAATTTTTTCTTTTGGATCACAATGGCAGGCAACACCCGAGCTGGAGTATGGTCGAATGAACATTGGTAGCCGTCCATCAAAGCGTAAACGAAATGGAGGCATAGAAACACTTCGAGCTATTCCATGGATCTTTGCATGGACCCAGACTAGGTTTCATCTGCCAGTCTGGCTTGGCTTTGGGGCAGCATTTAAGTATGCACTTAACAAGGATAAAAAAAACCTCAATATGCTGCAGGACATGCACAAAAAATGGCCATTCTTTAGAGTTACTGCTGATTTGATTGAGATGGTGTTTGCCAAGGGAGACCCCGGCATTGCTGCTTTATACGACAAGCTTCTGGTTTCTGAAGATTTGTGGTCCTTCGGTGAGCTTTTGAGGTCTGATTATGAGGAGACAAAGAGCCTCCTGCTTCAGGTAAATTACTTTTGACCAAGTTCTCGCACTTAACATACGTTTTTACTCATCATGCTTGATCGCATGATATCCGTGTTCTTTATGTATCTTTTGTATAGGTTGCTGGACACACGGAACTTCTGGAGAACGACCCCTCCTTAAAACAACGACTCAGGCTGCGTGATTCCTATATCACTACTTTAAATGTCTGCCAAGCTTACACACTAAAGAGGATTCGTGATCCAACCTACAACGTCACTCTAAGGCCTCACATTACCAAGGAATACATAGAATCGAAACCTGCTGCTGAACTCGTGAGCCTGAACCCACAAAGCGAATATGCTCCCGGCTTGGAAGACACACTCATCTTGACCATGAAAGGTATTGCTGCTGGAATGCAGAATACTGGTTAAATCTATTACTATGTTATTATGTTTTAATGGTTGGTAAAGTAAACATTAAGAATCATGTATCCTTAAGTTCATTTTTTTTGCAACTTCTAGTTTAGTTACCCCATAAAATGGATGAATAATTATTCCCCTCTTTGTTTAGTAGCTTCTTGAATAAAATTGTGATGTAAAAGAGTACTTTTCTTCATTTACCAAATGCTATTTGCAATTAGTCTCAGTTCCAATCTTTCAGTTTTAGCACCTTATGCTTTGCTATAGGTCTAGGTTTTACTTGAATTTTAACCACAATATCTCTGTTCTAATTTTTAAACAAGTTTGAATCGGTTATATGAAACTTCATGAAATTGTGAATCTCCATTTAAGCTCATCTTATACTATTTAATAATATTTATCATTTAAAACAAAATTAAATCATCTCACTATTATGAAGGTTCATTTCTCGCGTAATATATATGGATGTATTATTTAATTGAAAATAAAAAAATATAAAGGAGATGGATGAGTTTTTTTACAAATGAAAATGGTATAGATAAGCCTTTTCTCAAAGTTCGATAGCATATTTAAACTTTTTCCTTTAAATTTAACAATCACAGTTTGTTGATATCTGACGGAGACAAATATACGGGCTTTTAGCAAACATAAAGGACCAAATCTACACAAAAATATTTTTAATGTATCATTTTGAACTTACTTCTAAACATAAGGGACCATAGTTAACATTTTCTTTTAAACTTTAAGAAGAAGCAAAGGATCTCTCTGAACCGGATTCCCCCACAACCGGTTCAAATCAACCGGAAAGTCCTTTCAACTGCAAAAAAACCGCTCCGCCAAATTTAAAGAAGAAATACAAAATTGAAACACAGAAGAAAAAGGGAAGCTAAGCAGTGAAATAGCTATGGCGACGAGGCAGAGACGAGCTTTGACGTCGGATCCTCCGGAAACGGCGTCATCTCCGGCGTATACAAAGGTGGATAAGCCGGAGAGATCGGACGGTGAAAATGAAGGCGTCGATAGAGGACTAGGTTGGCTTCTGCCGTTGCTTTGCCTAGGGATGTTGAGGCACATGAGCGCTACGTCAAATATTATTCACGATTGTGACGAGGTGTTCAATTACTGGGAGCCTCTTCACTACTTGCTTTACAAGTCTGGTTTCCAAACTTGGGAATACAGGTTTCACCATCTTCAATTCTTTACTATACAATTATAGCATTGTTAAATATTGCTTTGGAATGATTTTTCTTAGCTGATGTGTAAGATTTGGTTTAATTTCCCCTAAAATGATCATTTTTTTGCTCCATTAAACAAAGTTGATGCAGTATTAAGTCACTAATCCTTATTTGCAATCTAAATATGTAACTATCCTGGACTTTACTTGTAGCTTCCTCCTTCGGTACATATGCCTATACATATAGTTTGAGATTTGGCAGCCAACTATTCATAGAGAGGATATCAAGTAGTTGAGGTTAAGGTTTAGTCATTGTTGTTGCATATACATTAGGTCGACGAATGACGAGGGTCCTCTAATTTGGTCAGAGACTTGTGTGCCAGTTTGGGGGTATGTGTGTGATTTAGAGAATCCGGCGTTATTAGATGAAATATTTATCAGCAAAAACTGGTATTGGAATAATTTAGGGTCATATAGAGAGGAATGGTTATCAAGGAATCTTATAGCCAACCTGAATTTTGTTTGGGATTGAAGTACAGTTGACTGGTTGATGATATTAGTATGATTCCCTTTTAGTTACTAGAGTTCAGCTTGTTATGATAATACTTTACAAAGTTCGGTTACTTGTCTTTGCAGTTCGCAGTTTGCCTTGCGGTCGTATCTGTATATTCTGCTTCACAAACTGGTGGGTTGGCCTGCTGCTTGGTGGTTTGGAGAGGAAAAGGTGAATATTGTTTTTATTTCCACAGAAATTACTCATCATTACTCACTGATAAAAAGAATAATAACATCATCATTACTCATTTCAGTTATTCATTCTCTAATTTCTCCATTTTTCAACATGACAGGTGAGAGTATTTTATGCTGTGAGAATTTTTCTTGCAGGGCTGTCTGTCATCAGTGATGCTGCTCTAGTTGTAGCCCTTTCCCGTAAATATGGAAAGCGTCTTGCATCATATGCACTCGCAATGCTATGCTTAGCAAGTGGTTGTTTCTTTGCCAGCACGAGTATGTTTTCTCACTAGACTATGTGTGAGGTTTTTCTTTGTTGGTGGTAAACAATTAATGAAGCACGAGCGTGTTACTTTCTGTAAACTGTATTTGAGGTTTTTATTTACTGGTGGTGAACAATTTAATGATTTTTAAATTTCAGCTGTTTTCTCTGTGCATTCATACTATGATCTAGATATGTATGGGTGACTCCTTAATGTTGTTTGTCAATACCCTGTGTCGACTTTCTCATAATACTAATGCCTATTATGTCTCCTTTGCGCAGGTTTCCTTCCGAGTTCATTCTCAATGTATGCCATGTCTCTTTCTTCAGCACTATTTCTATTTGATAAGCCTGCAATGGCAGTTTCTGTTGCTGCCACTGGAGTGATTTTGGGCTGGCCGTTTTCGATCCTTGCTTTTCTTCCACTGACAATTTACTCACTAGTTAAAAGCTTCAAACCTGTGTTTCTTACAGGGGTTGTCACTTCTATCGTCCTTATGGTAAGTTTGATCATATCATATTAAGTTTCCTGCTGTGTTGAGTTTTCATGTTTCAAGCTTAAAATTTGGGAAGTTTCCTTTTAGGGGAACAAAAACTAAGTATTGAATTTCCATTGTATAGAGTTATTCATACTTACCGTAATGCAAAAAGATCATCTACCAAATGTTCATGTTGCTAAAATTCAATATGCAAGTCCGTCGTCCTATATCGAAATTTCAAATCACTTAACGTAATAGGCTTTATCTGTTTTAGTGCTGCTCACATGCTCCCTGGAACACCTGATGACTCGACTTGGTGTACAAATTGTTCTAGGTACTCTCAGTTCTTGTTGACTACGACTACTATAAGAAGTGGACATCCTCTGTTATCAACTTGCTGGTGTACAATGTTTTAGGGGGTGGTGAAAGTCATCTCTATGGTACTGAAGGGGCATCATTTTATTTGAGGAATGGCTTTAACAATTTCAACCTCTGTTTTGTGTTTGCTCTACTCTTCTTAGCAATACTACCCATTGCTAAGAAGAAGTATGCTCCTGAGTTGCTCATTGTTGTTTCACCTGTCTATCTCTGGATTGCCTTTATGTCCTTACAGCCACACAAAGAAGAAAGGTTAATCCTCTTTCAGTTTTTCTTCTTGTCACGACAATATATAGATATCATATATATGTCTACTTGAATATTATGCTGAAAGTCCTGAATTTTGGGCACTGTTCTTGATATCTGATGTATTAGCTTCTTCTTTTTTTAACCCGAAATGATAATTGCCTGGAAGATGCTAGTGTCATTGCTAAAACAAATTTGATAAGGCTCATAACAGGACTCCTTGGTCAAAGTCATTTCTGTAGCCAAGAGACATGAAGCTATGTTTTACTGCATCTGAGATTGAAAGTAACATGAATTACAAATAAAATCTGATGTAGCAACTCATTATTTACTGCCTGTGCAGATTTCTGTACCCAATATATCCACTTATCTGTGTTGCTGCTTCTGCTGTGATTGAGAGCTTTCCTGATCTGTTCAGGGATAAGTACAATCCCAATGGTACATCCACTCTGGTTAAGGTAGTTCCCTATGTCCAAAGAGAAATTGCCAAGCTTCAATAATAGTGCCTATAGTTTTCACTTGCTTTGCTTTTGCAGATAGCGAAAATTCTCAGACCTCTAGCTCTTGGTTTGATTCTTTGTGTCTCCCACGCTCGGACATTTTCACTTATTAATGGTTATTCAGCTCCTATTGAGATTTACAAGCATTTGGACTACCATGATGACGCTGGACCAGGTGAGGATTAGCCTATTTAATGACAAGTTGAATATGTGCTTGTTAAATGTTCATCTTCAGAACTTTTAACTTTGATGAATGGTGTATCAATTTTGATGCATGAATTAGTCTTTCTTCAGAGGATGACATGCATTGTATGATCTCGGCATTAAGATACTTGTCGGGATTAAAAAGACCATATAATTTTTTATTGGAACTTTAGTTTTGTTGTAAAGAGTAATTTTATCCAGTAACTTTTGCCAATACTGGATAATCGAGAAGGTGAAACGATTTCTCTTGTAAATCTGATTTTTTGGAGCCGAAGATGTGCCTTTAATGCATAGGGTTGAAACTTGAAAGTGCAAATACCTGATTTAATTATTTGAACCTAGATCGACATGGGAATAAAAAGGTGTCAGGCCGAGATATGAGACGTTGATTTGCTGTTACCATGTGGTTCTCCATTTATCTGGTCTTTAGATTAACACCCTATTATATGAGCATTTGTTGTTTTGGTTACATTATCTCAAAAAAATATGAGCATTTGTCAAATGTGAGCAAAATGTTTCCTCGGGACATCCGTATGTGATTTTCCCCCCATTTTACAGCTACTGCTATGTTTTTGCTTCTCCATTTATTTGTTCTTGCTGGATGGGTGCATTTCTGGTGCTTTGTTTAGCATATGAAGCTGGATGTAACATCATCTTTTCATGTTCTGATAGTTGCATGCAGTATCCATTTCCCCATGTATATTTTGAACTTCCCCATGTTGGTTCAGGTTCTGTCCTTTGCGTTGGTAGTGAGTGGCACCGGTTCCCTTCTTCCTTCTTCATTCCTGATTATGTGAGCCAAGTTCGATGGTTGGATGATGGATTCACAGGCCTTCTCCCAATTCCGTTCAATTCTAGCTTGGGTGGGACCTCGGCAGCACCATCTTACTTCAATAATAAGAACAAGGCATCAGAGAGGCAATATGTAAGCAGACTCTCCTGTAATGTTTAACCGAAAGAGTGTCCATTTAATTTTAGTGCGCAATGTATTCAACTATGAGATGACACTCAGCTTCTTCTGCTAATAATGTTATAGCTTAAGGATCCTGAGCAATGCACATTGCTGATAGAGCTGCAACTTCAACGTCCTTACCCTACGCGAGGGAGTGACATGTCAACATGGGAGGTACTTGGCTCATCCTCATAAGCTCATCTCTCTCTTTCTCCCTCCCTGTGCTTCATGTTATTAACTTGTAAGAGTTTCGCCTACAGATTGTTGCAGCACTACCATACCTGGACAGGGAACTATCTCCTCCATTGCATCGGTCATTCTTTATTCCAAATCAATGGCAGCAGAAGAATGTCTTTGGCCAATACAGATTACTTAGGAGAATACAAAAGTGATTGCAGATACACACGCTGAATTTTCTGTTGTCCAGCAACTTTTAACTCGCCCGGGTATAGAAGTACGCTAATGTTGACTAGTTTAGTTTTTGTAGTCTGATACTGCCTACACTTTCGAGGGTAGCAAGTTGAATTAAGTAAGTTATTGAGTCTTCCATTAATTTTGGAAGACAGATTTTGTACTATTTTGTTGGTGTAGATTACACAGATGGGTGTTTAAATTTTGATTAGGAAGCAAATAGTCGATGTCTCTTATTTGCATCATTGAAAATGTGTCGTTTAATTTGGTTTCAGTTACCATGTATGCCCTTCAACTTTGATTGTGTACAAACAGAGAGTCGAACATGAAAAAAGTAGAGTAAGTAAACACATGTGTCCTTTGTAGCATATACAAATCAGTTTGAGTGTATCTCACCTAAATTGCGTGTAATAGGGTAGACTGGACAAATGAGCCTTGTCTAAAGCTGCAAAATTTGGCTATTGCGAAATGCAATGAATAATCTCAAAGTTTCAACATCCTCAGCTATTCTTCAAGCTTGCTCTTTGATCTTTACTTGTAAGTCCCATATGAGTAAACTCGGAAGTTATACACACTATCCTTTCCAAAACCCACCTGGTGAGATTACACAGGGAATGTTGTTGTTGTTGTCCTTATGACGTTGGCACCGAGACCTAGAAGTTTCATTTCCAAACTTTCATAACCCCTATCAACATGGGAGATTCCACTGATTTCAGTAATTCCTTCAGCAGCCAGACCAGCCAAAACCAATGACATTCCCCCACGCAAATCAGTTGCTTTGACCTGAGAACCGCGGAGTGGGCTATAGCAAAAGATGCATAACAACATCAATACGCGATATAGTTTGTATATAACATCAGAAAATCAAGCAAGGACTATAAACTTACCTTGCCTTTCCCTTCCCATAAACAGTTGCTCTGCTTCCAGAGACCTGAATATTAGCTTCAAATTTCTGCAGCTCAGTTACTGCACAGAAGAAGATAATGAAACCTTTGAAAGAAACATCGAATACAATTATCTTCGAAAAAATAGCAAACAGTTCTATAGGCATTCTGACCAGATGTTCTTTAGCAATTATGTGAGACTTAAGTTGATCATGAAAGATCTGACCTCTAGAATCTCGACTAATTAAAAAATTATAGTAATCCATATTTGTAGAATAACTTCTATGTGGATAAATGTCTAACATAAGCTATGTAGGAGATTTGGAAAGAAACTAGACTGTAGACAAACAACTGAAAGTAGCCAGGCGTCATGATTATCACATACCATGGCTCATACGATTTTCAAAGACAGATTCCTCAATGACGCTGACACCCTTGCATGTTGATAGCAATGCCATTGTCAGCGGCTGGAGATCTGTTGGAAATCCTGGAAATGGATTTGTTTTGATATTGAACCCCCGCAAATCATCTCCAATCATCCGAGGTACTGCTGAAAGCTGATCTCGTGAACCACAATAACCATAAGAAATTCAGTGCACGAAATGGAAGAAAAGCAAGAGATTAGCTACATTTAGTATACCTCCAAAGTGTCATCACTGAGCTGTAATATTTTGCAACCAGCTCCTGAAAGCTTGTCTACTAAACAAGTTAAATTGCTGTGGGGCACAGGTGAAATTGAGATACACGATCGAGTAATTGCAGCAGCCAACATATAGGTGCCGACTTCAATCCTGTCTGGCATTATGCTATACTCGGAACCATACAACTTTCTCCTTCCAGTAATATAGAGTGTGTCTGTTCCTGCTCCTTCCACAACTGCCCCGCAATTTGTTAGAAAGCCAGCAAGGTCAATAATCTCTGGTTCCTATGTGGTACATGTTGAGGGTTAGTAACAAAGATTGTAGATTTATCAAATAGGCACTTCAAGAAAATATCATAGAAGTTGGAAAGACAGTACACTTTCATACTTGAGCTGCATTTGAGATTACAGTTTTTCCCTCAGCCATACACGCCGCCATCATAAGAGTTTCTGTAGCTCCTACACTGGGGTAGCCAAGTCGGAAGTTTGCACCAGTCAAACCTTTACCATTTGATACATGTGCTTGCACTTTTCCATCCCTATGTGGACTCACAAAGTTAGTCACTACTTATTTTAATGAACGAACTCACTTGCTATCAGTATCGGCTCAACCAAAATTGGAAGCAATGGACATATTACCATGTCAAAAAAGGTTAACGAAGCTCCTCGTTGAGTTTTGTAATCGTCCTCAAGGGGGATAGTACAGTTTCAAATAATAGTGTCATGGGTTCCAATCTCAGTCCCTAGTTGGACCTTTCTACTGTGGTAACTAGTAATCATAGATATAACTAAAAGTGTGTCTAATAGCTAAAACTTTTAAACGAGATATTCACAAAATTCACCTGCCCCTGTTAGTAACAACAAAACAACAACATAGCCAGTGTAATCCTACAAGTGTGGTCTGATATTTCAAGCAACTTGAAGAAGGGGACTACCGAGATGAGAAAAGTAACAACAACGAAATGATGTGAAATGGGAGACGCACACAACATAGAGGAAAAAATAGTAATGACTACATATAATGCGATAATCGAAGCACAGAAAAACATAGGTGATAATAGAACTCGAAGAACAAAACTACGAGAGTAGTACTAATACCACTGGTAAGAAAGAAGGACCAAGTACTATTACTAATCTTATCCTACAGAAAAGCAAGAGAACTTTCAACTAGCAAATTAACTTTCTACCTAATCCGCAACCTCCAAACCTCACATCTAAGGTCATGTCTTCGGTAAACTCAAGATACACCATTTCATGTCTAATCACTTCCCCCACTACTTCTTCGGCTTGCCCCTGTCTCTCCTAATGCTCGTCATTGTCAACCTCTCACACCTCACTGACAGTCTACTTTCAGTTAGTATGCGGAAAAGGAATAGAAATTCACTCGAATGAAGTTCACTAACCTCAACTCAACCGTAGCACCAAGAGCACGTAGACCATGAATGTAAAAATCAACGGGCCGGGCCCCAATATCACACCCACCAGGCAACCCGACAGTAGCCTCACCAAATCTAGCCAGTAATGGCCCTATCACGAAAAAACCACCTCTTAAGTTTCCCAATATAACTCAAATCAGGCTCTACAGACACAATTCCATCTGTGTTAACCACAAAATCTCCACCAAAACTCATAACTTGAGCACCCAAAGACTCCAATATTGAAGCCATTGTTCTAGTATCTGATAAAGAGGGTACATTTTTAAGGTTTGAAGATCCAGAACAGCAAAGGGTTGCAGCAAGAATAGGTAAAGCTGAGTTCTTGGAGCCACTAACAGTGACATGGCCAGAGAGTGTAGACCCACCATTTACAACAAGTTTTGGGTCTAAAGGTGGAAGAACTTGGGGAACATTGAACTTTGAAGTCATTGATGAACAGAAACAAAATGTACCCATTGAGGAGTTGAAGTTTGAAGAGAATGTCTATGAATTATTGTCAGTGTACAGTATCTTCAGGTTTACAGGTTATTTTCATGTGATCAGTGCATTATTGCATTCATGTAGGGTCCTTTGATAACCAATAATTTGGTAACTATTCATGTAATAATTTCTACATAAGTTGTTCAATGTTTGATAGTTAGAATGTATAACATCATTTGTTTCCATTAAGATTAAGAGATCTGAATTTGAATATACAACTGAATATTAAGATTTGCATTAAGACTCAGGTGTTTTGATCTGAATATTAAGATGTGGTCTCTAAATCTGAACACTAAATAATTAATGTCGTTTGTTTTTAATATCTAAATGTGCATGTGAAATTAACATTAAATTAATAAAAATTTTATCTCAACAAAATATATCACTTTTGATTTAAAAAAAATTAAAATTTTTTAATAATCATGATTTGGAAGTACAATTTTTTTTCATTCAAAAACCTTGATAAACACCAATACACCAACAGTGTTCTTGACATAGTCAATACAAAAAATTATTTAATATAAAAAAAAACTTGAAAAGATTTATGAAAACTTACCAGTTCAAGAGGGAAAAAATGGCGTTTGATTGAGAAAAGAGAGAAAGAAAGTTTTAATTATGAGACAAAAGACACGCTTAAGTAGAGAAATGATGGTTTATTATTTGATAACTTATTAAATGAGTCTGAATGACCTCTTCAGACCCATTAATAGGCTTTCTAAAAAATAAAACAAATGAACTTAATGGGCTGAATCTGAATGATTCAGATTCAGACCTAAAAACCAAACGTACTTAATAGGCAGAATCTGAATGATTAAGATTCAGATCTCCATTAAGTGCAAACAAATGAAGCCTAAGAGCCCGTTTGGATGGGCTTAAAAAAAGCAGCTTTTAAAAAGTACTTTTGAAAGTGCTGAAACTTATTTTTAAAATAAGCAATTATGTGTTTGGATAAAAGTGCTGAAGTTCAAAAAAAAGTTGTTGATGTGTTTGGCAAATAAGTGCTGATAAACAACTTTTTTAATCAAAATGTCTGAAATACCCTTTGTTAACATGATAAAAGTTGATTAATTTAATAATAATAATAATAATAATATATAATAATAATAATAAATAATAATAATAATAATAAAATAATATGAAAATAATAATAATAATAATATATAAAATATTAATAATAATAATAATATATAATAATAATAATAAATAATAATAATAATAAATAATATGAAAATAATAATAATAATAATATATAATAATATATAATATATAATAATAATAATACAGAATAATAAAATAAATAATAATAATAAAATATTAATAATAATAATAATAATATATAATAATAATATTAATAATAATAATAATAATAATAAAGAGTGATAAAATAAATAATAATAAAATAATAAAATATTAATATACTAATAATTATAATTATAAAAAAATAAAAATAAAAGAAATAAGGGCAAAAATGTAAAAATTCCCAATCTTTTAACTTTTGGCTTAAAATAAGTTTTTTTTAACTTAAAATAAATTATTTTGAGAATTGCCAAACAACTAAATAAGTCAAAAACCTGCTTTTAAGTCAGTTTGACCAGCTTTTAAGCTGAGCCAAACAGGCTCTAAGTCATTCACGTACAACAAATACAAAATTAACGCAAAGTTCTTTTTTCTCAATTTAGAAATTCGTATAACTAATACCTGTACAAGTTATGAGAAAATTTGTGTATTATCTGATGCGGGATAGAAAATGGATTGGTTAATTAGGTTTAACCACCTCTAAACCATCTAACTTAGGAACTTAGCCGTGTTAGTTAAATAACTAACTCTGCATTTTGAGACTAGAGCTAACACAGATAAATCTTTTCGAATATCATGAATATTCTTCGTCGTGAACTAGCTAATCATAATACATGGAAATTACTTAGGTAGTTTCCTTTTGTACATATATATGAAGTAACACTCCCCTCAAGCTATGAGAGGTGAAATATACACATTCCTAGCTAGCCTCTCAAGTGCTCATGCTAGACTTTTTCGAGCAAAAATTGTTGATTGATCGCTCTTAAGTACGGAAATTTTCCTATTCATCTTTGATAGCTTCTTCGACGTGCCTCTCTACCTCTCCTAATGCCCATCATTGTCAACCTCTCACGCCTCCTCACCGAGACATCTACATTTCTCTACCTCTCCTAATGCCCATCATTGTCAACCTCTCATGCCTCCTCACCGAGACATCTACATTTCTCTACCTCTCCTAATGCCCATCATTGTCAACCTCTCACGCCTCCTCACCGATACATCTACATTTCTCTACCTCTCCTAATGCCCATCATTGTCAACCTCTCACGCCTCCTCACCGTGACATCTACATTTCTCCTTTTAGTTAGTAAGTGAAAAATGAAATATTAGAAAATTCACTAACCTCAACTCAACTGTAGCACCAAGAGCACGAAGACCATGAATATAAAGATCAACGGGTCGGGCCCCAATGTCACATCCACCGGGTAACCCAACAATAGCTTCACCAAATCTAGCCAGTAATGGCCCTAATACAAAAAACCCACCTCTAATTTTTCCAATATCACTCAAATCAGGCTCTACAGACACGATCCCATCTGTATTAACCACAATATCTCCATCAAAACTCGTAACCCGAGCACCCAAAGACTTCAAAATTGAAGCCATTGTTGAAATATCAGACAAACAGGGTAAATTTTTAAGCTTCGAAGATCCAGAACAGCAAAGGGTTGCTGCTAGAATAGGTAAAGCTGAGTTCTTGGACCCATTAATAGTGACATGGCCAGAGAGTGTAGACCCACCATTAATAACGAGTTTTGGATCTGGAAGGTGAGTTGTAGGAGAAGAAATGAAGGGTTTTGGGTATTGGGGAAAGTAAAGTTCAGTTCTTTGAGGAGATACGAGATATTGGGGAGGATGGAACTCTGAAGCCATTGATGAACAGAATCAATATTGCAGAGTTTGAAGAGAACGGCTAGCAACAAAGTGTATCTTTAGTTGGCGGAAAAGTGTATCTCGTGTATATATTTGTGGTATAACAAATGATACATATTTATCATTTTCATTAAAAAAAAAGTGTTAAAAAGAAAATATTTAAAACTTTTTTTTCAAAAATGTCACCTGATTTTAGAAAAAAATTACTTCACCCATATTCAATTTTAAAAATGTGTTTCACCTAATTCTCAACAATATAATTTTCTTTGATGAATGTATTGGAGAAGTGATTAAACGAGACATGATTCAACTTCACCTTACTATCAATATGATTGTGGATCAGGATAGAAGATGAATAGGTAGTACAGTGTTCTCCTACTTTCTGACTGTTTTAGATTTGATGATGTTTATTTAATAATATAATATTAGTCTTATTCTTGTAGTGTCTTGTTTTTATTTCTATTATCATAGGTTGTTTATTGTTTTCTTATTAAATGCTATGTTGTTTCACTCTCGCCTTTTTCTCCTACCTATTTTGATATGTTTTACTTATGAGACCCCTCCGAAAACTTTCACCTTTGTGAGGTAAGTACACTCTATCTTCCCTATACCATACTTATGAAATTTTACTGAATATATAAAATACTTAAAAACATATGAGTTCATGAAAACCTATTCACTTTTGTTCATATATTCGTATTAAGAAATTCATATACTCGGATCTAGGTGTGTAAAAAATGAACCAAAAAATAGGTAACCCGCCCAAAATTTTAAGGGTTGGGCTCAAGATAATTTGAATTGGGTTCAATCTCAACCTATTCAAACTTACCCCATTTGAAGAAAATTCTTAATTGAGCCTAATTCAATCTCCAATTTTAATTCGTTTTTAAAACTTTTTATTAAGATATATTCCTATATTGAAGGTATGAATTATTATCTATTTAACATCTTTTAGGATTTATCTATCAATTTGTTACTTTTTTAACAAAAAAGTTCTTGAGCGAAAATTCAAATTGTTATTATAAAATTTAAATATTAGTATGTTAAATTATTGAGATTAATCGGGTCAAATTGGCGGGTCAATACCCAACCCTTTTTTAGCCCATTTGAGCCCAAAGTAAACTTGAGCGGGTCAAGACCTAACCCGATTTCTATTCAATCCGTTGTAATATTTCTAATTTCAACCCAACCCGCCCATTTGACACCCCTACTCGGATCCATCCATGCACAAACACAAAAGTAAGCTATATAAACCCCAAATAAGTATATATGGACGCCCTTCCAAAACAATAGGATTCGTTTGGTAGACGGTATTAGATAAAATAATCCATGGATTAAAATTTAATCTAGCTAATACATTGTTTGGTTACTTCAATTAATTAAATCCATGGATTACTTATCCATCATGTATGATCTTATCTTATCCCTAGAAAATGGAGGGATAACTAATCCAAGGTTTGTTAAACCTTGGATAAGACCCCTAAATGACTAAACTAACCCCTTATTCCATTTTCTAAATTTATTTTGTATTTAATTTTCTTTTTATTTATATTGGAATGGTTATAAATATTTTTTTTATTTTCCAAATCGGTTTAGTGTAATTTAATGATTTCACTAATATTTTTTTCTCTATTTTTTTCATTCAAGATAGTTTGTCTATTACCCAGTTGAACTATTTTTAAAAAAAAAATAAGCTATAGGTATTGAACAATTTAAATAGTCTTAAATCTATGTTAAGTTTAAGATATATACTTGACCACAAAAAATTAGAAATACATTGTTCCATTAATGATCTTCTTAGTGGTACATCGCACTTAAAATTAATAACAATTTTATGTATATATGTATTTCATTTAACTAATTAAATGGAATAGAAAATTCTTTAAAAAATTTATCCGATCCGATGGTTATCTATGTTGACCCAATTACATGAAATAAACACTCATAATAACACAAGGGTATAATAGAAAATAACTTTTTTATAGAGTTTAAAATCAAACACAAAATTAAGTGGAAAGTAGTGAACCAAACACTTAACAAAAAATAATCTCTGCACTATTAATCCCTGCATTACTAATCCCTGTATTATTAATCTCTGCATTACTAATCCCTGCATTATCAATGCTTGTACCAAACGACACACAATTTTTTCGTAAATAACTTTACAACTTTTTCCACAACCACAAAAATAAAAATGTAAACGAAAAGAATGGGTCTTTTGTTTCATTAGCTTCATTAATCCCATAACAAAAATATAGAACCATCCAATATAGTAACAAAAAACCAAAAATAACGCTCAACCATATTACCTACAACTCATTTTTTCATTATAAATAACATATTTCATTTTATTACAAAATGCAGTCACACATCAGAGAAAGGAGAATAAATAAATAAACAAATCAAAAATAAAATCAGAAATGGCAAAAGCTATCATTCTCCTCTCCGCCCTTTGCGTCTTGGCTGTCGCCAATTTCGCCATTGCCGACGTTGAAACCTTCAACGTCGAAGGCAAAGTCTTTTGTGATACCTGCCGTCTTGGTTTCGTCACCTCCCTCAGCAATACCCTTGAAGGTATAATAGTTATGTAACATTTTTCATATTTCGACAATCGTCATCATTATTGTACTACTAATTAATTTCATTACTCTCTAATCTGTCTGTGTCAGTTTATGTAACATTTTTCATATTTTTGACAATTGGTATACTTATCATTATTGTACTACTAATTAATTTCATTACTCTCTGATCTGCCTTGTCTCAGTTGATGTAACATTTTTCATACTTTTGACAATTGGTATAGTTATCATTATTGTACTACTAATTAATTTCATTACTCTCTGATCTCAGTTTATGCAACATTTTTTATATTTTGACAACATTATTGTACTACTAATTGATTTCATACTCTCTGATTTGTCTGTGTCAGTATATGTAACATTTTTCATATTTTTGACAATAGGTGCCACTGTGCGTATGACATGCAAGGACATGGAGACACATAACGAGACGTTTACAACTGAAGGCAAAACGGATAATATTGGCAAATATACATTGAAAGTTGAAGGTGACCATGAAAATGACATTTGTGAGGTTGCTTTGGTGAACAGTCCAAAAGATGATTGCAAAGAAGTAGTTCCAGATATGGTTAATAACAGAGTAATTTGCAGTAAAAATGTTGGGATGCACAATGCTGTTCGTTTTGTTAACCCATTGTTCTACCAAAAGGACAAACCAATCGATGGTTGCGCAAAACTTGTTGAGGAGATGGAGCTTGTTGATCTCTTGATTCTTGAAAATGACAAAGAAGAGAATTAAGAGAGAATATATATAGAGAGAGAGCTTTTGCATCATTCATCATTTATATATTTCGCCACATTTTTTTTAAGACGAAGAATAAATATGTTATCATTTCTCCTTGATGTGTAACTCAACATGGAAAAATTAAATTTTTTTCCATGATTTTCTAATGAGAAGATCAATAATAGCTTCTTAGAAATTTTGGTGTTTGATCATCAAATCATTATCTATCTTCTTTTTTCTTTTTTCGATTCTCAGTTTGATATAACATCAAGACTAACCGGATATTAAAAAGTCTTTCCTAATGATAGTTTTGTTATTTCTATGCTATATAGCCGCCCATCAAAATAATACTTGATAAATACATATTTTTTTTGTATAATTGATATACATATATACAAAATAATGTTTTTTTTTTAATGTTTGACTCAGTGGCGAAGCCAGACATTTTATGAAGGGTGTGCAAATTTTTAGTGAGTTTTGATCACTAATTAAAAACTTATGGTTACCAAGAATGAAACCTTCCATCTCGGGCATCCAAACTTCTAACTCACTCTTTATCACTGAGCCAAGGGCTCTAATCATGTCAAGTGTGTGCAAACTTATGTATATATTAACAATTTCAGTAATTTGACCTATATATACGGTATAATTTTTCGGCAAAGGGTGTTCACCTGCACATCCATTATTAATTGTAGCTCCGCCCCTAGTTTAACTAAGTGCATGTAACTTTTTTGGTTATTTTTCCATGATCTTTTCCATATTGAGAATTGAACTCGAATCCCTCCATTACATGAACTCCTAAACCCCACCCCCACCCCTTTTTTCTCTGACTAGTTTATTTTTCTGTATATGTTTTCCATGTAATGATTATAAAGTTGATTTCTCAAATAATTACTCAACTAATTAACAATTGAGTAATCATTTGACAAATCATGATCATGCGAAATTAAGCCTTAATGTAGATTTCTTTTAACGTTGTTCCTCAATTGGATATTTGTGTCAATAAATTCCCTTTCATTGAAGTTGTGCACACAAGTAGCATATATGAGAAAAATAATTTGAATTACCATAAACGTTAGATTTTGAAAAGATAAAATTTTAATTAAAGTGTTCTAGATTTTTTTACTCTAGTAAAAACTTAAATGTTGAAAGCATCGTATTAAAATCCTAGATTCAAGATGCTAGCCTTATTTGTGTTAATTAAGATCACAATATATGAATATCAATGTATATATTTGAATAATTACTTTTTGATTTAATAAAAAAAATAATTAAAAATTTCTCTATAAATCTGAACACTTTTGTTTTCAACATTTGAAGACACATAATTTATTTATTTCTAAGCATAATAAATATGCGCTTAAAATAAAAATAATTAAATATTAGCAAAAAGATATGATTTTAATGAAATAAAATCATTATTTAATTAAAAAAATTAAAACATTTATGTTGATTATGATGATGGAGTAGTTTCGTAGTGGTGTTAGTAATGATTGGTGTTAGTGACTATGAACTAATAATAATGGTGATAATAGTTATAATGTGGATGATGATGATGTTGCATTACTTACTGACGTGATATTAATGGTTGATAGTAATTATAATGATGAAGCTGGTTGATATTATTAGTGACGGTGTTGATGATAATAGCCATAAAATCATTGCTAATTGTAATGGTGGATGTTTATGTAATAAGAATTGGATGTAATAGTGATGGTATATGTGTGAAGATAATGAATAGGTCAAATAACTATATATTATTTGAGGTATTTCATATTTATGGTTGAACTCAATATATTTTATGTATAGCGTATCTTTCTAATATTTTTTATTGTTTATTCTGTTTTGAGACGAAAAATTCAATATATATATAAAAAAATCTTAATTCGCTATATAATTGATGGTTCTTTTTGTTATTACCATACACATCTCTATTTGATCATTTATATAAGCAAATTTCAATTAGTATTATTGAATCGTTACCAAGTTGAAATAAATAATAACATATTTTATATAATTTATAAATATGATTTAAGAAGGATAAAATGTATGTACATATCACCTCTATCTTATTAAATAGAGAGACTATTTTTGAAAAGCAGACTCAAAAAAGTAAACAAAAAATATTTATGAATATATAAGTTTGTAAAATATATAAGACCAAAAAAATTACTACTTAAAATAAAATACTTCCTTCGTCCCAATTTATGTGACATTTTCTGAATTTCGAGATTCAAACAAGTCTATCTTTGACTGTAAATTTATCATATATCTTTTAAATATTTTAAATTGTTAATTATTATGACTTATAATATTTTTTACGTAATTTATAAATATGTTAATTTTATTTCAAGAAAATTAAAGATTTCATAAGCATATTTACGATCAAATTAAATTATTTAACTCTCGATAAACGAAAAATGCTACAAAGTGCCTGGTTTACATTTTTTTAATTGGCACCACTCCCCCACTATTACGTAAAAATTATAAAATACACCCCTAAAGATTCTGAACCAATCCTTTTCACCACATATATTTTAGTGATAGTGTGAGAAAAGAGTTGTCAAATTCTCACAAACTATTCTCCACTTGCTCCCCTTTCTCTCTCTAGAAAAGAAGAACCCTTAGCGTAAACTCTGCGAACCCCAAAAAAGCTTTCAATTCAATGGCTAACAGCAATCTTCCTCGAAGAATTATCAAGGTTTCTTCTTCCTTCATGTTGATCTTTCTATTTTTCACTCGATCCATATCGATTTCATGCATAAACTTTTTTTTTTTTAATCCATTGATGGTTTTGATCACTTCATTAGGTAGGGTTTATGATGATCTAACTTCGGTTTAGCTGATAATTTATTATTCTGATCTTACAGGAAACTCAACGTCTTCTCAGCGAACCAGGTAAATTTTCTGGAATTTTTGTTTTGAATTGTTCGTTTTGTATCGCCGTGTGGAATTTTGAGCTTCGTTTATGAGTTTTGAATGCTCTGTGATGTAATTTGTATTGTTGATTTCAGTATGTATGAGTTTATTTTAATTGAAGTTTACAGAAAGTGTTGATGTATGTTAATTATGGTGGTAGTAAAGGTTTAGAAGGATCTAATGCTGATTTAACTGTGGTGCAGCGCCTGGGATAAGTGCGTCGCCGTCGGAAGACAATATGCGATACTTTAATGTCATGATACTTGGTCCAACACAGTCTCCTTATGAAGGTAATGAATGAGCTCAATTATAAGATTTGAGTAAGCAGGAAATATGCTTGCAGCTTTTACTTGTTTTTGTTGATCTGTCATATTGTTTGGTGCGAATTGACTCCTTTGTATTGGCTGGTGTATTGTATTGGCTAAAGTTTGTCTTTGTTGCTAGTTTTTCTTTTGTTCTAGCATTTTACTTGTGCATTAACTGGCCCAAATTGCTCTCCTTTTCTCTCTAATTTGTTCTATTCTCTTTCTTTATATAGTCCTGGGCACTTATCTACCTTTTCAGTAGCTGCATACTAAATGAACCAATCATGAAAACCGGCTAATTTTCTGAACTATTTAATTCTGCAGAATATGAATTTACTTGACTAGTTTATAACACTATGAATTTGAAGTAGTTACATATACTTACATTTGCAACTCCCAGAGTCCTGGTTATATGAGCATCATTGTATGCATGTTTGTTATGAATGTCTTAATGTTGTTTGGATCCTCAGGATCATAGCTCTTACTTTAAAATGTCGAATATTGCTGTCTAGTAGAAACTGTTGCTAATAGCTAGCATTCAGCTGCAAGATACCCATCAACTACCTTCTAATGTTTTTATGATAATGCATGTGTGCAGCATTCTTTTCTTGTAGCTCTTCTGATTTTCCTTCGTTTGTTGAATAATGATTTCGAGGATATTGCTAGAGGTGTATTTTGAATAATATTTGTTCTGACCGCCGTACACTTTTTCCCCTCGTTTTCTCCTTTTACCTAATCTCCTTAGTACCTTCTTTGTGTAGGAGGTGTCTTCAAGCTCGAACTATTTTTGCCTGAAGAGTACCCAATGGCTGCTCCTAAGGTATGTACACACATTAAGGATTGGCAATTTTTCTGGCAATAGATGTTTTAACAAATTCCAGTTGATGTTCTGGATTTTCGGTTCTTTAAATGGTATCTCAGAGCTTTGGAATGGATAAAGATTTATTTGTTTTTGACTGATATTTTCTGGAAGCAAATATCAAGATACAGTTTAAAATTTCTTGTAATCGACACGGCTGTTGTAGTTGTTGCATATGTACTTTTCCTTGTTTCGATTTCCCTTTTCTAGGTATGTTTGTCTCCTCTTAATTATTTGTTGATATTGCCGTCTCTTTCCTGGTGGAGTGTTATATCTCAATTTGAATATGCCTTTTTACTTTAAGTTATAGTCTGATGTTTATGTCTTTATGTACGGCAATATGTTGCGACATTTTAACTTCCTGATGTATCATTCTGGATTTGGAACTTCTCAGATGTTAAAACTGTGCTGCTTTCTTTTACACTGTTAGTATCTTTTTTTTTTTTTTTTTTTGGGTCAACTATTAACATTTTCATTCAAACAAAATTATCCATACAAATCAGCAAGCACTTTTTGGACTTAGAGCTAGCTCTCACAGAACCTTGCCATACAATTTAGCTAATTCAGGTAATAACCTATCAACTATGTAAAAGAAACGTTTAACTAGGATATCCTATTAGCTGCTCGAGATGAGGCTTCCATGTGGTGTCTTTGGCCTTCAATGTGCACCTGTATGGCAATCTCCTTTAGTCTCTGTGCTCTGCTCGTCCTTGTGGTAGTAAATCTTCTTTTGTTTCTTTCTGTCCAGATGTTGTAAATGGTTGCTTCAAAACAGAATCCCAAAATTCCAGCTCTTGTCTACTCCTATCTATCATCCATTTGACTTCCCAATCCCAGCTGCCTAGTTGTCTGTTATAACCTAACCAGTTCAGTATTGATGTCCATATATAAGAAGAAAAAGGATAGGTCTAATAGAACAGGTGATCAAACTTCTCCATTTTAGCAATGTGTCCACAGTTGATAGTTTTCTCTGTATGCCATCCACAAAATCAATTGATGCCTTGGCAGCTGACCTTTGACCTGCACCAAATGTTCCCATTCAACTGGAGGGTATTGAGGTCTAAGTATCACATAGTTGTTCTTGATGTTGGATTCAGGGTTCTTCCTTCCATCAGTTTTCCCAGACATATCAGTATACCATGCTTGCTTTGAGGTGGTCATAGTAGATATAGGTCCTTATCCTTGATGTAAAAAGTATGTAGCCTCACTATACACAGCTTGTCCTTTTTCTGTCCTAGTGCTCATAATAGTTTAGATAGAGCTGCCTTGTTCCATACATGCCCATCAATCACACTTAGTCCCCCTGCTGCCTTGGGCATACAAACTTTTTCCCATGCTACCAATGCTCTCTTTGAACAATTGTTGCTACCAGTCCAGAGGAAGGTTCTGCACACAGTTGTCACCATTGTTGTAATCTTCTTTGGCAATAAAAAGATTTGTGCCCAACAAGTCTGCATCTCAAATCGAACACTCTTTATGAGTTGAAGTCTGCCACTATAAGTAAGGAATTTTGATGTCCAGCATTTCACCCTAGCTATCATTCTCTCAACTAGGGGAACACTGATGTACTGATAATATCTGTTATTTACTGCTGCGCAAGTGAATATGTTAGGTGAAATGTTTATGCAGTTCGTACTTTTTTCTTGACAAGGAAAAGTTGGTAAAAGTCTATGCAGTTTGTATTGCAATTTGATCATGATATTTGTTAATAGATGCTCAAGCTTGATGTGAGATGCATTGACAAAGAAGCTCATGACAGTTGAAAAACTAAGAGACAAGCGTATTGATCCAGGATCATGTTTCACAACTTTGTACATGTTAAGGTTGCTTTTCTAGGAGTACTGGTTAGATGACTGTTTCCCCATATTCCACTTCCATTTATATGCTGTGTGGGGTTGTGAAAATATAGTTGGGCTACCTGGATATTGGTTTTACTGGAACTATGAGTAGTGCTGGAATAAATGAAGTACTTAAAGTCTGTTACTGTGTGGCAGTGACAATGTGCAAATACCATTGGAACTTCATCTAGTAATTTGATTTAAATCCAAATACATAAATGATCAATTTGTTTTGTATTATTGACTAGTTTGACTCAGGACTCTGATTAGATTTTTCTTCTGGAATATGATTTGATTGTCCGTGATCAGGATATCATCTATTGAAGGAAATTAACCGGTTGCTATAGAGATTAGGAAAATTGTAGCTTTTGTTCTCATCGACTATTATTTTTGTTGCTGAACTGCTCTTTATGGTAGTCATCTTTTAATTCTATGTCTTGTCTAATCTCAAATTTAAACTCACGTTCATGGTTAAGGTTTACTCAGACCAACTTTTGGCTACAGTTGTTTGTACCTTTGGTTTCAATTGAACTGATAAGTGAGATGCTTGTTTATGAACTTTGCAAACCCTATTTCATTTGGCTTACATGTATTAACATATCCTCTGTTACTTCTCTTGGGAACTAGGTTGCAGCTTTGGTTCAGTCATTAAACAGAATTGTGATGAGATTTATTATTTGGGAGTAGATTTTTCTACTAAAAAATTTAGAATCCTGGGGGCTGAGAAGGATAGGACTAAGAAAACCCGGGTTGTGAGAAGAACTGTTTGTCGAATTTGGATTTGTTGCTGTAGTTCTATTTTTTTTTATTTTAGATATTCTAACAAATATTAACTTAGGACGGTCGTTCATACGGACATGTGCTGTGTGAGGGTTTCTTGGATTTATTATGTTTAGTTGGTATTCAGACTTACAATCCATTGGATAATTGAAGATAAAGGGTGAAATGACCTTAATTCTGCCGTGGACACAGTCCTTAAAATGCTAGGGTTCCCTACTAAATCTGGAAAGGCTGTTGGGGTAAAATCTTGCCACTTTTCCTGGGTACATTTCATGGTAGGTTTTTAGAGGAAGTAGTACCTGCTGTTGCTTAGCTTTTGCTGGAAGCTTACTTTTAAATGATTCTGGACTTCTACTTAAACATGACATGTACCCTTGATCTTAATAATTGTAGATTTTATGTGTTTGCACACTTTTTTTTTTTGGGTACGCATTTAACATGTAGTAAAGTTTTGCTATGCGTATAGTGTCTGTTAGTCATTGATCAATTTGCATCCCAACAGGTTCGATTCCTCACCAAAATCTACCATCCGAACATCGATAAGGTCTGTTGTCCTTATCAAGTTTTTCATATCCATACATATAGATACAAGCCATAAAATACCTTGCTTATTTATGCCTTTTGATGTGAAGCTGGGAAGGATATGTCTTGATATTCTTAAAGACAAATGGAGTCCTGCTCTTCAGATCCGTACTGTACTTTTGAGGTATTAATAATTTATCATGCTTTGAAATATGTTTCTCATCTCTGTGTACATCAAAAGATGCAAGACTGATGAATACTACGAAAATGAGAACCAGACTAAGCTTTTAAGGTGTTAGAAGTATAAAAAATTTACTACTGTTTCAGCATTCAAGCACTTTTGAGTGCTCCAAATCCTGATGATCCACTCTCCGAAAACATTGCTAAGCACTGGAAGTCAAATGAGGTTGAAGCTGTTGAAACAGGTAAGTTGTGTTCTGGTCTTTCAATTTAGAGCTGTAAATGTAAAGTAGAAAATGTTAATCTTCTGATTATGCAAATCTGTATACACATTCTTGTTCAATCCTTGATTTGACTTTCGTTTTTCTGCAATGATCCAGCTAAGGAGTGGACACGCCTATATGCTAGTGGTGCATGAAGATATAGCAACGAAATATTCAAAATAACAAAAATCATGGAATGTAATCAATATTGACTGGCTTATCAATATGAACCCAGATAGCACCCTCCAAATTTGTATAATTGAACGTGACACCCTTTTGTTTTTTAATGTTCAGGAATGAACTATGTTACAACAAACTGGAAATGGTAAGGATTTTGTCACTGCAAAGTAGTAAATGATTCAGATCTGTGGGTTTGGAATTGGAAAGTAGTGTTGCTGCAGCTGCTATCAACCTCCATAGATTTGTTTCAGGAAATTGAATTTGCGAAGGGAAATCCTTTGTTTGACCCTTTTTGTTCTCTCTTTTCTTTCTTTTTCGCCCTATCCTGCATTGTTTGTTTGGGTTCTGCATGCTGCTTTTTCTCCTCTTTTCAGATAAATTATCCTTCATTCAACCTTTTTGTCCTACCCTTCCCAATCTAAAGACCCCAAAACAATGTGAAACAACGATAATCGAACTGTAAATATGCACTCATGGGCGCGTCTGGTTATATTGTCAAAGGACAAGTAGGTTTATAAGGTATACCATGACTAAAGTGGATGCATTATCTATTGGTAGTTCCCCTAAAAGCATCTTTGCTATTCATATTAAGGTCCTTTTCAAGTGATTAGGTCTTTGCAATTGTTATATTTTAAAAAATTATTGTAAGTTAATTTGTTAAATTCTGAGTTAAATCTAATGGAGTATTTTGATTAATAGGATAGATAATATGACAGGAGAAGCTTTAACGTAATTTGACGGATTAGACTATTGTCTAATTTCATTATAGTCAAACTGAAGATTATTAATTGAGCTTTAAAACATTTGGTAAAGCATTTTTATTTAGTCTTTGAAACTTCTTAGTTGCGTGTGTTTGAAATGTTCCTCATACTTTGAGCTGTAAAATCTCAAACATGTCGCAATTAAAGATCACATATTAGATGTTCTAATGGCGATTGAAGTTACTACTAAAACATACTTTTAGAGGCAATTGATAAATGTATTTGTGGCAATAATTTATAGATATTTGAAACAAAAACCGTTGCAGAATACTTTTGCCTTTTTTAGTGGTAATTATCGTAATAGCAACAACAAAAGTTGCTAATAATGCTAAGTATAATGCGACTAGAGAAGGTGATAAATATATATTTTCAATAAGAGTTGCTAATAATGCTATGCATGACTGCGACTAGAGAAGAATATAAATATATATTTTCAAGACCATATAAGTTGTTATTATTATGAATTTTTAGTAATGATTTATGTCTTTAAGCGGGACTAAAGTTGCCACTAATAAATAATTTAGGGCGACAAATATAACGTTTTCTGGCGACTAAACTTGACACTTTTCGTGGCGACAATATAACCTATAGCGGCGACAGCAGCTGCTACTAATAAAAACTTTGATGGCAACAATTATAACCTTTAGCGGCGACAACGGTTGCCTCTAAAAACCTTTTCTGGCAACTCTTATAACGTAGCAGCGACTGAAGTTGCCTCTTAGGCGAACATTATAACCTTTAGTGGTGACAGCAGTTGCCACTTATTAACTTTTCGTGGCGACATTTATAATTTCAGCGGCGATAGCCACAAATAAAAAACTTCTTGTAGCGACATTTACAACCTTTAGCGGCGCTTGTTGTTGCCCTAATAACATCTTTTAGTGGCAACAGATATAACTTATAGCGTCGACTACAGTTGTCACTAAAAATAAATTTTAGTGGCGTACTTAACTTTTAGCGGCGACGGTTGCTACTATAACTACTTTTACTGGCGACAAATATCACTTATAGCGGGCGACTATAGTTGCCACTAATAACTATTTTAGTGACTGATATAAGTTATAGCGGCGTCTACAGTTGCCACTAATACTATTGGCGGTGATTGTAGTTGCCACTAATAACAGCTTTTGGTGGCGACGGTTATAACTTATCGCTGCAACTATAGTTGCCACTAATACATACTTTTAGTGGTCATAATAACAACCTTTAGCGGCGACTAAAGTTGCCAAGACACACTTTAGTGGCAACAGTTATAACCTTTAGTAGCGAATGAAGTTGCCACTAATAATTGCTTTTAGTGTTTATATAACTTATTATATAGCGACGACTACAGTTGCCACTAATACATACCTTTAGTGGCAACAATTATAACTTGTAGTGGCGACTAAAGTAGCTTCGTAATACTTTTGGTGGCGACAAATATAACATTAAGGGGTGACTGCTATTGCCACCAAGAAATACTTTTAGTGGCGACAATGTAATCAATAGCGGCGATTGTATTTGGGATTAACAATTACTTTGATGGTAACAAATATAACTTTTAGCGGTAACTAAAGTTATCACTAATACGAACTTTATTGGCGAGTTATAAGGCTGCCATAAAAGGCGTCAATATACATTCTTTTAGTGGTGACTTATATATCTTTTAGCATACTAAAGTTGTTAGTAATACTGACTTTGTAGTGGTAGGAGTACACATCTTTTAGCAGGGACAATAGTTGCCACTTCAGTTTTTGGTTGCTACTGGCGCTATTTTACAATTAATACTAACTTTTAGTGACGATATAATTGATCTAATTCTTTCTATTGGTGGTGACTATAGGGGTCTGTTTGAAAAGCCACATGGAAATTGAAATAGATGTATTTACTAGGATAGTAATTATCAGCCTAGTAATTACACAGTCTAGTAAGTACACTGACTTGTTTGGTTGCCATAGTGTAATTATACTGTAATTACACATGTCTTGTTTGAATGCCACAATGTAATTACACATGTTCTGTTTGGATGAAAAATAGCAACCATAATATTATATTAAATTTTAAAATTAAAAATTAAGTATTTATAATTTATACTAGACAATAAGAAATTATATAAATGATATTTAATTAAATATTTAAGATATACATTATTCTTTGAACATATATTAATTAATAAACATATGTTCTTAACTAATATTATGAAAAAATAATTGATATATTTTTTCAAATTAGAATATTTGAATTGAATCATAAAAATTAAAATATGAAGTTTCTACTACATGAAATGCATGTTTGATAAAAATATTAATATATAATAAAATATCGTAAATTATTAAAATGTTTGACAAAAAGATAATCTATCATGTCAATTTAAAAATGACTTGCAATGTGAATTTAATACTACTAAAACAAATAAAACTGAAAATTTAGCATAAGTTATAAGTTCAAAAAAAAAATTAACATAATACTCGCAAATTTCAACATAGCATACAAAAATATAATTTATTTATTTAATTTTTTTAAAATGGGGATATGCCTACTTCGGGGCTCGTTTGACCTTGAAAATGGGCAGGTTTAGCCGCGAGGATCAATCGGTTTCATAGCTAAGGTCTTAATGGACGTCCATGAAATATTTCGACATTTTGGACGTCGAAATTTTGGATTACCAAAAAAGATGGTGAGCTATAGCACATGAAAATCAATGAAATGGGGTAATGCCAGCCTCGGGGCTCATTTGACATTAAAGATGGGCTAGTTTGGTCGTGTGGGCCAACCGGCTCAATAGCATACGTCTTAACAGACGTCCATGAAAAATTTTGAAATTTTGAACGTCGAAATTCTGGACCACCAAAAAAGATGGTGAGCTATATCATATGAAAATCGGCAAAATGGGGGTATGCTTGCTTCGGAGCTCGTTTGACCTTGAAAATGGATTGATCGGGTCGTGAAGAAGAAGAAGAAGAAGAAGAAGAAGAAGGTTTTTTTTAATTAATTGTTTTAAAAGATTCTCTCTTTTATAATTTTTAATATTTTTTAGTAAAAATGTTATTCCCACACCTTTAGAGGCGTGTAGTTACACACTTTTGCCAACGCACATATTCTAATGCAACATAAGTTTGATTAATGGTTAGAGAGATTTGTTAAATTGTGTTTTATTGAGTTTAAGGGTTCAATTTATAAAACAGTAAGTAGAGGATGCACAATAGAAACTCATACAAGTACAAGGATCCACTAGAACCTTTTGTCATATATTTTTGTTAATATTAAAATGTCACACTAACAAGGTGTGTGTTTGGTAATAGTCTAGGGGATATTTGTGCTTATCCCTATAAAATATTATAATTAATTTATTACTTCAATTATAGTATTATCATGTTTTAGATGATTATTCTTTTAGAATATTGTGTTATGTTATCTTAATATTTTATCATGACTTCTTCAGTTTTGTTAGTTTCTTTTTTGAACTACTTTGAGTATATATTTTTTCAAGTCGACAGTCTATCGAAATTAGTTTTCGTATCTCCAAATATGTTGCTATTGTATGAGCTATATATCTACGAGAGTAACAATTACATTTTACAGAGGACAATAATGAAGAATGATTTGAATTTGAATGCGTCAAAATTCTATTTATTTTTTTTTTTACATATTTCTTACATAATCTCTCACAAGTCATGTCAATCTCCTATACCATTAAATAGTGGTAGGGGTGTGTAAAAATCAAACCGATCAATAAACTGTATCGAAACAATGTTATTGATTGATTGCTATTAGGTATCGCTATATTTTTGACGATTTTATAAAATAAACTTATCGAGTTATCAATTCGATGTTGATTTTTAATATTGGATAAACCGATAGCCCATTAAGACTATAGTATTTTTCTACTTTTACCTATACATAAATATCAAATATTAATTTCAATGTCATTGTCGTTTAGTCATCAATTCATACTTCATTGTGATTTTGATTTCACAACTTCACATTATACAAATCGTCGAAACCTAAAATAAGAACCATATTCCTCTTAATTTTTCTTTACACAAGTATAGTTCTTTTCATCCATTATTTCTATTTTATGAGCATTTGTAAAGTTACATTATTGTCTTATCGCGTCAAATTTATTAGAGAAGTCATAGATTTGTTTAATAAGCATTTTCTTATTGATTAAATCGAAAATCGAAATCGTTAAAGAATCAAAATTGATAAGCTAAAAATCAATAAAAATTTCTTATTGATTTAGCGTATTTAAAAATAAAAAATTACTAAACCAAATCGATAATGTATAAAATTGAACCGACCAATGCACAACGGAGAGTTTATAGGTTGTCTTATAGCTTATATTATCTCTTTTCTTGTCCTAATGCTCCTTGTTCCACTTTTCCCCAATACATCTTTCAATAAGTGTAGTACTTTTTTTTCCTTAAAAAAAAAATAAATATCCAAAATTGATTTATCCATCAACTTATTTTAGCTAATTTATTACTTATAGTTGAATGTCAAATTGTGGTGTAGATGTTAATTTACGCAAAAAAATGTATTAATAACTACTTTTTTGTCTTAATTTATAGTAATTTATTTTCTTTACTTTAACTCAAAAAAAATATCTTTATTTTTAACTAAGATCAATTTAACATTAGATTTTTTTTTTAATTTTAATAAAAAATTTCATAATCAAACGAATATTTAATACTCGATAAATAGGGAGGCAGACATGCCATTCTCTTAATGGCAAAAAGAGAATAAATAAAATATCAGAGGATACAAGGTGGAGGTATTAGGTATTACGAGTAGTGATATTTATAAAATGAAAAAAAATATATTAAAGCAAAAAATAATTAAATATATAAACTATAGTACATAAAATAATATTTTTTATAAGTTTAAAGAATATCACGTTTCCCCAGCCGAAAGGTATTTGTCATTTTCAGCCGCCCAAATATTTTTTTAATTATATTTAAATACTTATTCAACTACCTTTTTGCATTTTAATTCTAGTATATAGGCACAAAATACTTTGTATTGGATCCTCCTTGAGCTAATTATTGAGATCAAAATTACCACTAATCATATGTATATGGATTTCGAGCTCGATTAATTTAAATTCTTACGGAATAATTTTGTTTAGGAGAATTAAAAATAATTTTATTTTTAAAATTTAATTAGAATTCGCTCGATCCTTTTTTTCAATCATCCTAGTCGGAACTTGTAAAACATAAAGATTTAAAACTCTTTTCTTATCCAGAACTTAAGAATTACTCTATTCTCGAACCATCTGTTGAGCTTTATTTTATTTGCATTTCCTTGTGTTTTTAAGAGGGCAAAAAAATCGCTCTATCTGTTGCCAACAGTCTTTCTTTGAAATTATTTGAACAGATCGATTCGTTCATCCCGTTTGTTTTAACAACTTATCGTAAGTCCTCCTTGCCAAGAGCTCCCCAACAATAACAGAGGAAGCAACATGTATGTTGTAGCGAAGCAGTTTTATCTTTCAAAATAGACCTAGATGATTATCTCTACCTTTGACACCTAACGAATTTACATCCATCTCTGATTAGGGAATGACAAAATACTTATATAAGTTAACTCAATTGGTAAAAATTGAGGATTTTTATCTTAACCTTAAGTCACAAATTCGAACCTTACACTAATCAAACTAAACTTTAATATTTAAGTAGACAAGAGTTAAAACGACGAGCTAATCAAGCATCAATTTCGCTACGTAGTTAATTCCAGACATATTTCTCGTCATTTTAAAAAGACAAAAAAATACTTATTATCTCACTAAAATCTTTGATGATATTATGTACTACATAACTATCCATGCCATGGACTCTAATTTATTGAAAAATTAAAATTTTATTTGTTCTAAGATTCGAATATTTGTTCAAAATCTCTTACAAAGTCAACAAAATTCGTATAGATAGTCATAGAAAATAGAAATCTTATAGACAAAAAAATGAGCTTACGACTGACAAGTCGGCGCAAATATTGCACCAATTTTCATTATTATTGGGAGTGGGGACTCTTTGGAAGTTGGCAAATTAAATGCTTACATGTGATTTTTTTTTTATTTTTTTTTTTACAATGAAAATAAAAGATTAGATGAAATCTTAAAAGTATAACCCTCTAGAAGAGGGCAACTTTACTCAACCCATACACAAATAAAGACAACAAATGGGAATAAGTTTATCCCAAACTTATCCAATTTGCAAGTACATGGTATATGTTTCAGAGTCGAGATATTTCAAAATTAAGTTTGAGACCAAAATTAATTAATTTCAGAGTTATTTGTACCTCAAATCTGGTGTTGTATCTTTGTTCACCAATCAAATGACTTGTCAAATTTTCATGTTACGTTATATTATAAGTCATTTATTATGGTAGAGAAGCAAAAAAAATTATTTGAAACTTATAGAAAATTTGATTGTATAGAATTTTTTTATAGTTGAGGTGTTCAAGCACATATAAAACGACATCGTTTGTTGCTTACCTTTCGTTAGAATTGAAACTTAAAATCAAAGTTCTCGACCTATTTCATTGACTACTAAGTCAACCTTATATATACACCCCATATTCAAATGTCAAATCCTACCCATTCCCCACTTTAAAGCCAAGATGAGGTAGGTTAAGGGGACAATAGATTAAGGAGTGTGCGTATTTCATATGAATAATAATAATATACAAGCATGCCTTACACATTGAAAATGCTAGCCATCCTAACTACAACCTAACATGGACAAGATAATATATTGTTCGTGAATAGAGTTATCAAATATCACATATTTAAAATGACTAGAGTTACTTGATTTCTATATCAATAACTAATATCGTTTATGTAAATTGACTCGAACGCCACCAAAATTTTAAAAGGATTGAAATAGACAAACCATAGAAAGGGACAAGAGCAACAACCCCCCCTTAAGAGAGTAATTAATTCTATCAAACCCTGACACTACACTCTATTCACAAGACCTACCACGTCATTCAATTAAAATTTGTGTACTTGTGACAAGCTGGAATTTTGGAATCTTTATGTTAAATGACCATATTACCCCTATACCTTATGATTGAGAAAAAATTGATATCATCAAGACCAAGATTGTCCAACTTGTTATACTCCCCACAAAGATATACATATATACCGTCAAACCTCTCTATAACAACGCGATATAATATAACATAATAAGATATTAAAAGGTAAAAAAAATGAGAAATTTTATTGATAGAATAGTTGAGCAAAGAAACATAGTATCAATAACATCATCATATTCATCCTTCTTTCACTAAACCATAAATAGCCACCATACATCCACTCCCCCCCCCCCCCTAAACCCAAATAGGCCTCCAATGGTTTTTTGTATATATATAATCATATATATACATGTTTATGATCCTCATCCAAAGCCAGCCACTTGTTCATCTCTTTAAAATGGCCATAAAAATCAATTTTACAATGTTCACTATTTCTCCTCACAACTTAAGTTTATACTAGGGAAAGGTAGCCTAATTTTTTTTTATTTTTTTTTTGCATATAATAAGAAAAGAGATTTGAAAAGAGAAAGATTAATGTGGTGATGGGAAGAAGTAGGAACCAAGACAGCAATGAATGAATAAAATTAAAAGGGAAAAAAGGAGACTAAACTAATCCCTCTGAAGGTTGCTGGCATTTGGCTGCATTGGCTCCTTAATGAGATTGATTATTATGTAGTAGTAGTAATAGCTCAATTTTGTCATAGTAACGGCAAGAATACCGGGTGATTGGAATGATGAGAGAACACGAAGAAGCACGATGACATTGTAATCATGGCACTTAAATACTGTAATGCCTCACCGATGATTCTAACACCTCTTGACTTGGGCAGATCATCTCCTTCACGCGGCTTCCCTTTTTGTAAATCTTAAATGTTGGTACGATTCTAACATTCTCTGCATTAGCAATTGCCGGGCTGTCTTCCACATCAACCTTCAACACAGAAGAGGAAATGAATACAAGGTTTATGATGTGCATATAAAATAATCAGAAATTGCGGCAAGACAAGGCATTGCTAAAAGAAATCACCTTGAGAAAATTTATGGAAGGATACTTGGTGGTTAAAGTATCTAAGAAAGGGGATATCTGCTTGCATTGTAGGTTAGATGCTGCTTTGAAATGGACCACAGATGCACCTACAATTTCCAATATAGTAATTAATCTCTGAATTGTGGAAAAATTCTAAGGAGGGTCAAGCTACAAGTACAGGGGAAAACATACAAGGTGATGAAATCGCAGCTTGAAACTGCTCGAGACCAGAAACCAATTCCACCTCCCCACCAAATTTCATATTGTGAATGTCTTCTCCGCGTGATTTCTTTAATGCAACTTGAGCATGGAATAACGATTCAGCAACCTCGGTGTCATATGGAAGCGCTTTCCTCAAAACCTCATAATCTCTAACAGCTTCAGCCCATCTCTCAAGCTATAATTGATCAACAGTTGAAATTAATTTTACTCAACGACAGGAACAAGCAAGTGATAATATATTAATATTCTTCTAGGAACACAGACTAGAAAAGATTTTAATATGGCATGTTACCTTGGTATTTGAGGCAGCCCTTCGAAGAAGGGCTTTAGTGTAGTGTGGCTGGAAAGTGAGCGCTCGATTGCAATCATCCACAGCTTTTTCCCACTGCCCGAGTTTATACCAGCAAGCTGCTCTATTACAATAGAGAACTGAATTTGAAGAATCGCGCCTGAGACCTTCCCCATAAGCAGCACATGCTTCAGTATACCTTTCGGATTTAAATAGATCATTGCCACGGATACGAGCCCGTCCCACCGACCTCGTATTGTTGAGAAAAACTGATACTTCAATATTTCGAGGATCAATATGTCCAGCTCTCTCTACTGCACTGATTGCACTTTCAAACCTGCAAGTATCCATGATCCAACTTCTCTTACTCCCGCACAACCTTAATAAAAACTTAGCAAATCGTTCTATACTGACCTTCCCATAGCCAGGTCAATCTGAGCTTGAACAAAGAACACATATGCCTCTGAAAGCATCCCAAAAATTTTTGACTGTGGTGATCCAGTAGATGATTCATGCTTCCGCGTAATTGATAAGCTCAACTCTGCATCCTCTACTTGATGTAGCTTCAAAAGAGCTTCTGCTCTACAAGCAAATAGCTGTAAAATTCAATTTCAGTAATTCAGTATTCAGCATTCAAACTTTCATGCATTATTTTCTTCCACATTTGAATCACTAGTATTGCTTTACCTGAGGAGACGCATCTGCTCCAGAAGCAATGGCTGCATTGACTCCTCTCAACGTGCTTGTCCAATCACCAACTCTTCGTGCGTCCGTGAATTTGCCAATATATTTTTCCACTGCTTGCAACTTCTGCAACTCAGCCTGATCTGGCTGATGCCCTTGGAAACAAATGTGACTTCTGGCTTTCTCAACCTGCCCGAAACTGCAAGAATTAGATTTGCTTACATCACAATGCAAAATAAGCAAGGTGAATTTCAAGAACATAATTCAGATAACGACGCGACACACATGATGCTGAAACAAGCATGTAACTGGGAATTCATGAAGAAAATTATGTGTTCGATAATAGAAGTGTTAGTGGAAAAACTATCAACATCTAACTAGAGGTACATTCATTGGAAAAGGAATAGAATTTAACTATTAAGCTGAAGTCCAATGGAAATAAAGATGACTAGAAAAACACTTGGCCTGCTAACACCCATCGCATTAATGCAAACAAACGTCATCATAACACATAAAACTTGAACTAGGATGACGTTGCTAGCGATTACTAAAGATAATCAATAAACCACAAAGTAAGCCACTACAGCAATCACAATTAGATTGAACAATAACATAGTGTTTCCACCGCTAAGAACCAGGAAAAAAACAGTTTATGAGGGGTAAAACAACAGGAAAAATGATGGAAAGATAACCCTTGCGATAAATGGGTTGTCCTGTGAAAAATGGGCAAACATAAGGAATAAGTAACAGTGAAAAATAAAGAAAAAATTGGGGAAACATAGGGAATAAGTAACAGTAATATGTCCAGGACAATCCAAAAGAGGCCAAACCATCAACTCCAGATCGGCTAAAACAACTAGATTTGGCAAACAAGAAGATGCATCCCCCTTTGCACAAGTGAAGATCAAATCATCAAAGTTCATAAATTTTGTTCTTTTTATAGAGCAAATCACACACAGGAATTTATAAACTGTAGCATTAAACATGTATAACCCACAAATTTAATCACACATTGCGAAGATTTATGCTAATCAACAAGCAAAACATTCATAAACATTCTAAAGATTCAGACTTTATTCAACTTACCTAAGTAACAAAGATCCCAATCGATGGTGTGCTCTTACATACGATGGATCCAACCTAATGGCTTCTTCACACTCCCTCACCGCCTCCGGTAACCGCTTCAGACCGATCAGCGCAGCCGCCCGGTTACAATGGTAAGCAGCATTGCCTGGAGAAATAGCTATAGCTTTATCATACAGATTTAAAGCTTCAACAAAATAACCCTTTTTGTAATTCTCATTTCCTAATCTCTTCAACTCCTCTGGATCAGTATTCAACATTCCTCTTTTCATTGTGTCTCCAGCCATTACGCCTCTCAAATTCGCCGTCTGTGTAGCACCGGCGTCAACCCCACCGACAGCACCGCCACCAGGTTTTACACCGGTACCTCCACGCATTATACTTCCGTGACCGTAATAACCCGTTCCAGAACCTAAAACGTCAGTCTTCGATGACTTACTAGCCATGCCGGTTTTCAAAATCTTCCCGGACGGACAGATGTTTCCGGTGGGAAGCACATTTAACGGAGGTGAATTTACAGCAATGCCACCACTGGAATAAGACCGCGCGTGACCTGGCTTAAACCCACGCGCCTTCGGTGAGCTCTCAACTGAACCTGAAAGCTCACCGGAGTGACTGGATTCGGACTTTTTCCGACCCAAATGAGATCCATTCCGACCCGATACCGATCCAGATCCAGATGAATTAGAACTGCTACTGGTAGTTGTAGTCGTAGTCGTAGTCGTAGTCGTTGTAGTAGTAGCGGTGAATCCACGCGGTCGATTCCGTAATGGAGAAACAGGTGAACCCAGATCGAGTTCTCGAAAATCGGGCTTGTTAATTTCAACTCCATTTCCATCTTCAACGCAAGTCAATGAGTTCTTCAACCGATCAGTTACCCCATCAAGTCCTATTTCCGACATGGGTCTTCCAGATTCCGACATTTCCGAAACCCCTTTCAGTTCTTTGGCCGGAAAAAATTATGAAGTTGAATAGTTCCCAGAAAACCGAGTGTTTCAGTATAATGAACTGAACCTCAACAATTGAAAGAAATCGTATGAAGAAGACATGTAAAAGAGGGAAAAAATGGGGGAAAGAAAGAGAGGAACAGAGATGGGGATCTCGTGATATATAAAAGGAAGAAGCAAAGAATGAATGCGAGCGTTGGGAAGAAAGAGAAAGAGAAATCGAGTTTTTTTTTTTCCTTTATAGATACAAGATGAAGAAAGAGAAGTTGATTTATGTAGCCACTTCGTTCACTTTTACTTGTCGTATTTAGATAAGTTAAAAGTTTTACATAGAAGATAAAGCAATTTTTAATAATGGCTATTTTATATTCATAAAAATTCGAATTCAAAATTTTAAATCATTACATCAATAAAATTATATCGTATAAAATAACGATGAGAAGTCATTTTATATATAATGATCAAATTGTCTTTTTTATACTAATTAATGCTCTATTATATATTTTATCCTACCTCTTCATAATAATTTCATCTTATATTCTAATTTTCTTATACTTTTATATATGTAACATTATATACATTAATAGAGAATTAATATAATTTATTTAATATTATTTATTTCGATATAATACAATAAATTATGAAACAATATAAATATAAAACTAAGGAGGATTTTGTTTGGGGTTCATGGGATGGTGCTTCACGAGACAACCTTGCCTTTGTCACTCTTGTTTTCCTCCATTTTATCTCCCTTATTTACTCTTCTCCTTGACCCCCTCTTTTTCCTCCTCAATAATTTACTACTCCTTGTTTTTGTTTTATTTCATTTTTTTATATAATATATATATCCCTATGTGCTCAACTTTTATTTTAAAAAAAAATGATATTTATATTAAAATTTGATCAAAGCTGAATTTATATATTAAAGGGATTTTTTTTTTGTAAAGGCTTGAATTTTCTAATTTAAAGTAAGATTTTAAATCATTCAGTATTAATATTGAGATTTGATTAAACTGAAATTTATGAAATGAAGGATCTATCTTTGAGAGTGGTACTTTTTTTTAAAAAAAAAAGTATGTTCTCAAATACTTTAAACGTATAGTTAAAAATAGAACAATCCAACTTCAACACTCTTTCTTCTTCTTTTATATTTTTTGTTTTACTGAACTTTTTTCTTAATCATCACTTGAAGCGCGTTAACTCAACTAATCCAAATTCGTATTATGTAAGCATAATGAGAAGATATATCTTTTTTATTTTAAAAAATATTCTTTGAGTTCAAAATTATTACCCTTAATATTTTAATAGTAAAGAAAAATCTTAAATCATTTTTTGAATTGTACTTTACTTTTAGCACACACTATACGTAATATAATAGCCGATTAAGATGATTGAGAAAGATTCGACGAATTGAAATGTTCACATTATAATAGTAATAGCATAAAGATGGTAAGTCGAAAGGCGATCATAACATTAGGCTATTACATTAACTTATCTTTGCCATATGTAATTTCAAATCATACCTAGGGCAATGAAGGAATATATATATATATATATATATTGTTGAATAGGACTATATTGCTCGATTTTATATAAATAGAGAGGAGTTGACAATAATTAACAAAATTAATAGAATAAACTTATTTAAATAAAGTATTTACGTCAAACCATATTAATATCAATATTATGATTGAGCGACCTCATGAGGTAAGATTAAGAGTTGATTTAGGGTTCGATCATATAATTCAACAAAAAAAAAGGTGAGAAATCCTTATTTTGACTATGACGATGACTATTCCTCTCCAATCTTTCTATTTCTTCGAATGTTATCGATCCAACTTCAGTATTTTTTATCTTAATATTCATTTTTCACTCTAAATTTTTCGCCCCACCCTAGCTTAAAGAATCTCACCCTTCTTAGCTCTCTTCTTCAACTTACTTCTCATATCAAGAAAGTAGAGTACTATCATATATATCATTGTAGTTCGAGTTCTTTTTATCTCAATTTTTATATATGAGAGTGATTTTTTAGTTATTTTGACTTAAATGTATATTTATATAAGAAATGTATTAAATAAAATATGTAATCTCAAACTAATGTACCGATATATATGAAGTTTGTATCTTAAAATTCATAAGTCATAAATTTTAAACTATCAATAATGCCTCTAGGATGAGAATCTATGCATATTAATTATTTTAAGTGATAAAAGTACGTGTATATATATGTGCAAACATATAATATGCATTATTGGTATGATAGTAAATCTTACCATAAGAAATGTTACAGGCTTTTTCTTTAATGGTCCAACTGTAACTATAGGTACCATTGTGGGCACAAACATAACATCATGCATGTACTTCTTTTATCCTATGTTTGGATTTACCTCTAATTAATTAACTTCAACATCTTATTTTTTTTTTTAAATAATAATAAAAAATTTCATGGTCTTATCCATCTATGTTAAAAACATGTCTTGTAAGAAAAAGCTTTGCATTTGGACTTTGACATGTGTAGTCATTTTTTTTTTTATTTGGTGTTCGATACACGTTTTAGATAGGAAAAGTGATGCTTTTTATAAAGGATGTGGTGTAGTAGATGGAATTACTGCTTAATTAATCAGAGATTACGAGCTCGACCGATGAATATGAATATCACTTTTCTATATATTCTCAAAAGGCAGTCTTTAATCCATGGATACATGCTTCATCTTCAGTGGTATTCTTAGTTCCTTAAAAGTTTCGCTTGATGGCAATGGGGTGTGCGATTCATCAGGTGCAATCAGCAATGCCCCTACTCCGTACCCATTTTGATTAGTCGTGCCAGATCGAAATGAAATCCCCGAAAACCGGGGCTGGAGTATTAGACTTGTTCTGCTTCGATAGAGACACTGTAACCGTAAGTGGAATAACAATCATTCGGCGGATTGCTCTTATCCTTCCTTCGCATGGTAAATAAATTGTTCTATTAGTTATCTTTTAGGATCTAACAATTTGTGTATTATGTTATATAGGAGTTAGGACGTGTGTCTTCTGTATTTTGTTGAATTATGGATAAATATTTTTTTGATAATATTTATTTATTTTACTTACCAAACATTAAAAAGTAGGTAAGAAATTAATTTATTTTGCAAGAAAACACTTTCATTGTACATGAATAAAATTGGACAGGATTATTACCCATATGGATCAATCCGAATTCATGTCTAGAAAAATTATTTATATAATTATGTCATGTGTATATGTACATGTAATATTAATCAATAAAAGGGAAGACACAATTATTGAATTATTTTATGAAAAGTTGTATTTCTTCATACTATTAAACTAAGTGAAACTAATTTAATGATTCTGCAAGTATTTGATTAAATTCTTCAGTCAAGAACACACCCTAAGTAAACAAAATTGTCAATCACATAAACTTTATAGTTGATAAAACAGTGAATTATATACTTCCTCCGTTTCACAAAGAATGACCTAGTTTGATTTGACACGAAGTTTAAGAAAATAAAGAAGACTTTTGATCATGTAGTCCTTAATTAAAGTTATGTCAAATGTACTAAATTGCCCTTTAATCTTGTGGTTTTAATATGTTACGTGGAAAGTTATTACCAAAAAAAGAAAGAGGTCATTCTTTTTTAACATACTAAAAAGAAAAGGAGGTCATTCTTTTTTAAACGGAGGGGTAATTATTTAATTTTCTTTGCAATTTTTTAACTTTTTTTGTGTCTAAACATCAAATTTTACACCAAATTTAGTGTTAGCATTATTTTTTGTGTAATCAGCTTCAATCTACTGCACCAAATTTTACACCTAAAAAAATATATTTTTTTCTCTTCATTATTATATTATTATATTATTATTTCTTATTTCATTTATTTATTTATTTTATTTCATAAAATAAGTTCTTCCTAAAACTTTCACCATATATAATTCCTAGTGAATGTCAATTACTACTTCGTTGAATGATTATTATCTTCGGTTATTTTTAAGTACATTGTATTAGTTGTTTAAAAATCTATATGTTTGCATTTTTAATTTTTGTGAAGGTTAATTTAGTTCTATCCAATTATAATTTATAGTAGAATTAACATAAATTTATTTTAATTTATATATATATATATATAAATTAATTTTAAAAAATCTAAATTTTATATTTGAAATTAATATTATAAAAATATTACATAAAAAATAATTAAACACAAGAAATTTAATTAAAACGTATAATTTATATAATATTTAATTAAATTTTTGTATAATGAAATAATATTACAATATTTAAAAAGAGATTTGATATGATGAATAGTGTTACACCAAATCAAATTTGATATAAAAATTAATGCAGATTGAAGCTGAAAATATCAAATTTTACACTAAATTTAGATTTTGATGTAAAATTTGATTTTGGGTTAAATATTGTCTTAATCATAAAGGACTGATACTTTTTATAGCTTGACATCTTATATTCAACAAATAAAACATAAATTATTAGACAAACAATTATAACATCAATCTATTGACATGATATAAATTACTAATGTTTTAAAGATTACGCATTAATAAAGCATATATACCCCATCATATCATGGTCCATATTTTTAAAAAGAAAATATAATATATTTCCAAAAACAAATTAAAAGAAAGAACAAAAAAACTGAATTTGCTATGTAATTTGGAGACAATGAGTCCGTTAATTTCTGTTGTTAACAGAAACCTAACCAAGACTTTGTAAGTTTCACTTGGACCCACAAACTTCTTCCGTCTCAAATTACATATCGCGATTTTGATAAAATAATTATCTGAAAATTTATTGTCATTTAGAAGTTCACGATAAAAATATAAAGAGATAATGCACAAGTACCCCCTACACTATGACCGAAATTTTCGAAACACGCCTTAATTAAAATAAGATTCTATCATCCCTGAACTTATTTTTTTATAATTTTGTACACCTTTTATCTTACGTGTCACACTATGTGACTCCACACAATTAAAGCGCGTGGGGATATTTGGATGTCACGTAAGCCAAAAAGGTACACAAAATTAAAAAAAAATGGGTTAGGGAGTAATAGGATCTTAATTTAGTAAGGTATGTCTCTGAAATTTCGATCATAATCTAGAAGAGTACTTATGCATTTTCCTTAACCTAAATGAGGATAAAATAGTCTAAATCTTTTTAAATCTATATATTTTAAAGAATACGTAAAAGAGAAATACGATATAATTTGAGAAAGAAGAGTATTATATTTTACTTCTTCAATTATCAATTTTTTTGGCTATCTTTTTAAATTTAGTTTTACTACTTTATCCATTGGTGGTATTAAAAAAAAATATACAATACTTATAAGATAATTTCGAAAATTAAAAAAAAAAACTAAAAGAATCAGTACAATCAATTATTAATGCGATGATACCCGAGAGTCGGATCTAAAATTTAAATTTTATAGTTAGATTTTTATAATTACAACGTAAAGAATCAATCCCTCAGCAACATGGTGTAGTAGAGATAGTCAACCAGTTACGTTATTAAGATTTTCAAAACTAACTAAATTCACATTTTACTATTTGTAGATATTTATTAAATATTTACACATATTATGATTTCTCTAACTAAATCCATCATATACATTACGATTTTTTAATATAAAGTAAAAAGATTGCCATTTTTATATATCATACTCGTGGTAAGTGCTAGTTAGAACTTGATTAAATGACTAAATCATCATTTTTATTGTTATTAAAGATACACAACCCTCTTCTCGGTATAAAAAGATATACGAAAAATCTCGAAAATACATATCACCTTTTCCATCTCACTTTGTGTCCAACTATAGCCAAGTTTTTATGACCAAAAATTAACGGTGGAAAAGTTCCACTATAGTTACAAAATTCATCATTTGAAAACATAAAAAAGAAATATTAAAATCAAAAAGGAAAAAAATAAGAATTAAGAGGACAAATCTTAATAGAAATAAAGACTTCTCCTCAAAATAATTAACTTATGTCAACTCATAACTAAAACTCTAATTTTGTGTACTATAATTGTGTGATTTTTTGAAAAACATATATTATATTAGAGTTGTTATATATTTAATCACTCCATCATAAATAATATAATTTTTTATCTACTATAATTGTATATTTGTTTTTAAAAACTATTGTATCATATATTATATTAAAGCAGTTATACATTTAATCACTCGATTAAAAATATATCATGAACAAATATTATATCAACTTTTTATTGATAGTTTTGCGTGATTCGTAAATAAAATTTGAAGATTTCATACGAAAATAAAATAGGGAAGTAATTATGACTTTATATTATAAAAAAATAAAAAAAGTTATTCCACGTGGCCAGTTCGATGAGCTCGAGAGAGTGACGTGGAAATGTCCACGTCAAATATGTCTAATCAAATCCTTTTAACTTGCATTTACGGGAATTCCACATTTAAACAAGGGCAATATAGTAAAGTTATCGATATTAGTAGCTGGCCATGTGCTGGATAGTGTATTTTTGCCAGCTGGCCCCATACAGGAAAAATGAATTTCTTAGGTGTTTACAGTGTCATCCAGCTAAGCAGATAACGTGGAAAAACAACATTATTTTTACGTTCACTCGATATTCGATATTTTATTTAATCGAAAAAAACTCTCTAATACAAATTGTCCTTTTGATTACGAGTGTTTGGTCGTATTAATCTTATTAAGAAAGTTTAAAATCTAAAAATAAGTCGAAGCAGATTTGATATCTACTGTACAATACACGTAAAACAAATATTTTTTTCATTTTTTTAAAAAACTTTTGATTGTTATTACTTCCTTTTATTATTTTTAAAAAAATAATAATTTAATCTTAAATTATTTTTCTAAAAATAAATAAATTGTACTTTGGTTCTATATATAGAGAGGATATAAAAATCCAGTTATTTGGTGGAGGCGTAACGTTAAAGGCTAACAATTGAGACAGCAGGAAGTGACAGAGGCGTGGAATGATGACCTGGCAATCTTCTTAATCCATGCCAGGTCATCAATAAGTAAATATATCGAGATTTTAGTTAATTTCGAGATTATTTATGTGAAATAAAATAATTATATAGAATATTGTTGTTTATCTTGCTCATATCAAACGATCTCTAAGCAGGGCGGAGCTACAGTATATGAAGGTTTCGACAGAAAATTATATTATCTATAGATGGTTAAAATAAGTTTATATGTATATATAATAGATGTCGACCCCCCTTCGTCTGTCTATTTCTACAAATTTTGAATTCCCTTATTGAAAATCTTGACTCCGCCTCTGTTTCTAAGATAGATGAATTAATCTAAAGAGCTTGTTTCGATCCGCTCATCAAAAATAGTTGATAAAGTTTCGTTGTTGAAGATTATTGTGAGGTAGTGAAATTATATTTATAAATAAGTAATTATGTGGTTGAATCAATGTATTGAAACAGATAATAATTGATTATTGTGTTTGGTTATTCCATAAAAAAATTATAATATGAAGATTACATGAAATTGATGAATTAAAATTGTAAAATGCATGATCAAATCAACAAAAATAATAATTTATAAGCTATAATATCATGTGTTTAAGTGATCAGCTTATTAAGTTTAAGCCAATTATCGTTAATAAGTAAAATGATATTTGAAACTTTATAATTTTAACTATAGTATAAATTTTTGTTTTTAAATATACCAATTTTTATTTAACATATGACGTGGAAGTAAAAGAAAAGGTGATCACATGGTGAAGAACTTTACAAGCAAAGAAATAGAAGTGTGTGATTTGGCAACAAGGTGGCCATGTGTACCCCATGCTGCTTTTGGGCCACATGGTCCTTAGGTGGCTTACAGCTGGAATTATGCCAACGTGGCATCTTCGATCGATCGATGGGATAAGGAACAACAATTTCGAAATTATCAACTTATATCGGTCATAATCGTGATATTCTTCTAGCTCATTTTAAAAGCGAGATGATATTTCTGACATAAAATATTATAGTGATAAAATATCTTTTCTCTAAAACTCTTTTCGCAATGATGATAAAATTTAATAAGTACTAAGAGTTAATTTATTTCTTGATCTTGTTTTTAGAATTATAGAAATACTAGTTTAGAAAACTTATGATCTTTTGTGACAATGGATTTGTAATAAAAATTATTTATATCGTCTAATAGATACATCAAACACATGTTTAATATATATTATATCATGTTTATCCTATTATAATTAGATTTGACTAAAATGTATGAAAAGTCTTGTGAGTGGTATTTTTTTTTTTGGTTTTCTATTTGGTATTTGACCATTAGATTTGAAATGTGCATTGTAGGACTTAGTTGGAGTGACTGAACGTTATTTTTTTCATATTTAAAGTTCGAATACTAGACTTTTCATTACAATATTCTAAGTGGTAAAATGATTCTTGCTCGAATTATTTTTTCAAAATGAAATTTATATCATTAAACAATCTTTTATAGTATTCAATTTTTTTCAATTTTAACTTTTATTGGTGGAGATTAAGTTATTTTACACAATCAACCATTTTTGTTCTGCCTTTGGAAATTAATTTGCATGTTTAGCCTAATTAAGCCAAAATGTGACTTAAGTTACAAGCAATTAAGATATTGTTGTCGTTTAATTACAATTAGTATATGATTTTTTGCTTAATTTTTTTGCATTCATCAGAATAATAACTCTTTGGTTAATTGAATAACGACATTATTTGAATGCTAATTTTTCAAACAATAATTGTAATGTGTTCCCTAATTTAAGGGGCCGTCATGCAAAAGAACAAAATTAATTACCCTAATTATGATATAACAAAAACGGCAGGCGCTTTATAAAACAAAATTTATTTATTTATTTTTATTTAATACATATATTAAAAAATAATAATTTTGGTACATTTGCTTCTTAAAGCCAAAAAAACAATAACGTAGTATTCACTCGATTTCAAAAATACTTGACATGTTTCGTTTTTTGAAAGTTAAGAACAAGGTCATGATCACGAGAAAAAATGACTACAATCGCGATGAGTTATTTTATTGATTTATTTTGTATAGTGATGCGAGGAAGCAGGCTTACTATTTTTAAAATATGTTTAAGGTGGTGATTTTTAAATTAGCATATTTTTTATTTTATAAAGGTTGAAAACTAGCTCAAAATTAGAAAGAAAGCTAAGTTTAACCAAATATGTATAAATTAGTTAATTATTGTTAGAAAAGAGCCTACTCAATGTAAATATGAATATTAATTAGTGAGCTTACGTTAATTATGTGAATTAATTAAGGTGTCATTTTGTTCATTGTTTGCTTGTAATTTACATTTGGCATCATATTAATTATTTATGTTTTTATTTTTTATAAATTAAGAAAAAAAAAGGAATAAAATTCTTGCCATGATGGGGACCAAAATTAATCCAAGATCAGGTGAATCTTTATGATTTTATATACTCCTATTTTTAATTCGTTTCATTAATGCTCATTTATTGATATGATGAAATAATTACTCAATTCGAATAAACTTTTATCCTTTTTGTTATTTATTGTAGGGTTGAGTAATCACGATTTCAAACTTGTCTGAATAAGTATTTTCAAAAATATTTTTAGTACAAGTATTAGGTGGGGCGTACAAAAAAATGTTTCGAGACACAAATTTAAGGCATAAATATATGAATTGTAAGTATTAAAATTGGAGGCATAAAAGTTTCGAGAGTAAAAACATACTATTATTATTGAAAAATGACATTGCCCTTATTTATAAACAACTGATCCTAATTGAAGACTAATTAATTATTAATCGTCCTTAATTACCATGCTTAAGCACTAGGTAATTAATTAAGCCACGTGTAATCAACTAATCGTCATGTTTAACTTCAACTGATGATTGATTTTTTCAAAGAAGCACGATAATAAAATGAGTTCGGAGCCTAAAGGGTATAAAATATTAACAAAAATTTCAAAATGGTATATAAAATTTTATATTAACCAAAATGGCAAAATCGCTGGAACAACAGCGATTTTCTCCGCCGGAAAAAGCAAAATCGCTGCTGTAGTAGCAGCGATTTTGCGAAATGTGATTATTTTTTTTAAAAAAAAAAATCAACAAAATCGCTGCCTAGGCAGCGATTTTCTTGAAAAAAAATATTATTATTTTTTAAAAAATAAAAATCGCTGCCTGATTTTCATAAATTTTTTTTTTTTTTGGAAAAATGAAATCGCTGCATAGGCAGCGATTTTCATTAATAATTTTTTTTTAAAAAAAGGAAATCGCTACCCTTGGCAGCGATTTACATAAAAAAAAAAAAGTTCTTAAATTTTTTTAATAAACGTTCCAAAATTTAAGAAAAATAAAAAAATAATTTTTTTATGAAAATCGCTGCCTTAGCAGCGATTTTATTTTTTTAAAATTTTTTATTTTTATGAAAATCGCTGCCTTTTATTTAAAATAAAATAAAATTCAAGAAAAGGCAGCGTTTTTTTGATTTTTTTTTTTTAAAAAAAATAAATCACATTTTGCAAAATCGCTGCAGTAGCAGCGATTTTGCTTTTTCCGGCGGAGGAAATCGTTGTTGATACAGCGATTTTGCCGTCTTGGTTAATATAAAATTTTATATACCGTTTTAGAATTTTTGTTAATATTTTATACCCTTTAGGCTCCGGACTCATAATAAAATGGGCAACTTTCACATATAGCAAATATAAAATTTAAATTTGTATGCTATAGCAAAGTTTGTATAATTGCGTTCCATAGCAAATGTATAATTCGCTATACATATACAACTGAAATTTATGCCTATTTCGCTATACATATATATAAAGAAGCAATTATATAATTCGTTGGTTCTTCTTCAGATTTGTATACAATTGAATCGAATTGTATAAAACGAGAAAGAGATAAATTATATACAATTTGAATATGTATAAAACGAGAAACAGAGAAAGGCAAAAGAGACTTGGGCAGGAAATATACAATTGAATCGAATTGTATGAAACGAGAAATAGAGAAATTATAATCGAATTGTGTAAAACGAGAATGAGAGAACGGCAAAAAAGACTTGGGCAGAGAAATTTTTGTATTGTATAATTATAAGGGTATAGGACGGAGATATATGTATTTGCATGTGTATATACAATCTTCTCTCGCTTTATACAAATGAAAACACAATTTATACAATTATATTGTATAAAGCGAGAGAGGCAAGCGACACTGGCAAAAGTTTGCTAAGGAACACAAATTAATCAAACTGTTTGCTAAGGAATACAAATAAATCAAACGATAGGTACTGTATTTATTTTACATTATTAGTTTGCTATTCTATACAATTATCCCTAATAAAATACGTATATCCCCTCTTATCGTAGCAGGTAATTATGAAGATATTTTAATTAATTATACATCAACGTTGTTCTATACTTTGTTACGAATATTTTTATGTAATATTAAAATTTAATTTGATTTGAATTTAAAATCAACGTTGTTGTATAGTTTGTCACATATTTGAGGAAAAAAAAGTGAAATTTTCTCACATAGGTGGTCGTCTACTTTATTCATTTAAAATCGAAATTTATTTTTATTGAATTTAGATAAAGCTGAGTATGTTTATCCACATGTCTCTTCCAAAAAGGCCTGATCTTTCTTCTATAAATAACAATATTTTCGCGATACAAAAAATATCTTTCTTTTTTTAAAAAGATGAAATTTTTTCACATTATTTTGATTTTCAAATTATCTATTTTTCTAACAAACATGTCAAACAAATAAGTTGTATTCATGATGGCTATTTAAAATCTTTGTAAAATATTGAATTTTAGCCATCGAAGTGAGATTCCTATATATAAATTGAACTATATATTATAAGAATATTACCTCAATATATATATATATATATATATATATATATAATCCTTATGTTACATGAAACAACGACCAAAAATATAATATAAAGTATTGACGTGAATTAAAAAAAAGTTTTAAAGTCATGTCATTTTTGTTACCTAAAGTTGATATATAAAAGGCTGAATTTTACAGCCAGAAAAATAAAGAAGGATGATTTTTACAGCCTGTGAATCAAATCATTTTTCTACTTTATCCACGTCAAATTAATAATTATAATATGTTGAGTATAATTGATCACTTCTTTACTATTATTTATATACACTAATTATTTAGGATTAAAAAAATATATATATGCTGACGAATCTGATTCTTTCTATTTAGTCTATATATATATTATTACAAACTAAATACATTGATAATTTTTGCCAACAAAAATCATTGAGATGTTCGAATTATGACATATTTTAATTATATTGAACATTTAAATACCTAATAACGTGTTTGAATTAGTTATTTTGACTCAAATTTTTTAAAAACGTATCATTTATTACGTAGAATCATAGAGACATTAATCAGTTAAAATAGCTCATTTATTGTAATTGATTATATACCTTATATAGCCTTAATATATAAGCAGTAAAACATCAAGCATGTTTTAATTGATATTGATATATATAATTAAAGAGAAAACATATTTTATGTGATTGAGTGCAACGCATGCATGAACTTTTTTCGAAATATGATCCTGCAATATCTTTTACAAATACTCTATTATTAAATTAACATAGATTGTAATTTGACTATTTAAATAAATTTTTACTAACAAATTTAAGGGACAAGGGATAAACTATACTCATTGTTGATGAAAAATGACCTATTGTAACTTCTAAAATTAATTGAGATATATTCAAACTGATTCGAACATAATAATTTTAAAAAAAGAGGTACTAGTAAAAGAGGAATTAATAATAGGGAGTAGAGTAGCTTTATTAGACATTAAATAAAATAAAATAAATATACGTGAAAGTTACCAAAAGTTTGATATACCAAACTGTACCTATATTTGTAGACATAATTTTAAATCACCTACTTAAATTCCCCACAAAACTATTGGTTCATCAATATTAAATTCCCCACAAAACTATTGGTTCATCAATATTAAATTCCCTAATCAGCTTTTTTTGAACCCTTAATTATGTTTAGCCCACAGATTAGAACCTAACTAGCTACCAAAACCTCCCTAATCAATAGGTTGATTAACGATTAATTTATGAAAAAAAAGAAAGACTTAGGGAAAATTTTGAGGTCGATCGCATATGGTTAGCCTAGTGCAGTTTACATTTCTCGTTTGGTTTATAGGCTATTATATAGTAGGAGGTTTATTTAATGCGTATAAAATATTCATCCGAAGGACAGAGGTTGTAACAAGATTATATCAATTGCGAGTTTTCGATTTTCCTTAAATTCCCGGAAAGTATTTATTTCGCTATAAATCATTTCATTAATAAAAAAAAATTTAAACTTTTTTAACTATAGAAAGATGATAGTAGCTTTTAGGAGAGATAAAATAAGAAAGTGTTACGTAAATTAGATCAAAATGAGTAGTATATACTAATAGCGGATCTAACATTTTGATTACGAATTCAATCGAACTCGAATGCTTTAACACAAATCATATATATAGTTATGTCAAAAAATTCAAAATTTTAGTTTTATATAGTAGTAACATATATATATATATTTAGTTTTTCATCTAATATTAGATATTTATATTAAAATTTAATTAAATTATACTGAAAAATCTCATATTTAAAAAATAAAATACTTTCTAATAAAAAGGACTCGAACTCAAAACGAAGATTATTAGAGTGGAAAGGTATATAGACATGATTTGATAATTCCAAAATCTGAGGTGCCATGTGATTGACATATGGAAAGGAGAAGTGAGAACTAAACTAAAGAATGTATTGATTTTGGCAAAATCTCAGAGTGTGGAAGAAAGAAATGGATATGTTTTTTTTACATATTTTATTTAATTTAATTAGTAAGTTCCATTTGGAGTTTTTTAAATTTATTTATTACAAAGATAGCCAATAATAATCATTAGATCTAGCAAAACACACCATGTTCTACCCTCACATGAAAGAAATATATTATAATATGACTATCATTTAAAAAATGGCCATTTTTATAGTTTCAAGTTTATTAAACTTAATTTAATAAAAAAAATTGAACTTAATTTAGTCTAAAGATGGAATTTTGTAGTCAATATTTTTGTCCTTAAATTAATAAATGTGTTTTTATTTTCGTCTATGTCCAATTTATTTTTTTAAATGTCTTCCAATGTACCCAAAAGAAGATGTAAGAATGACTTTGTTCATCTTTATTATTAGTGATTAATAAAATATATATTTTTATGTTATACAAAATATCTTGATTTATTTTACCATTTTGTTAATGATTAGAGATTATAAATGTTACAATGTTGATTTAAGTTTGTTTGACTTAATTTGGAGTATAAAGATCAAACTAATTAATGTTTTGATGTAATTTAAAATTAAGATTTATAATTCTTTTTAAAAGAATAATTTAGAGTACTTATATTGAATTATAAGTCAATCACAATAGTTAAGTAATTTGACATATTTAGAAAAATATCTATGACTAAAGAAAATATTCATTAACCGTTGTAATAATAACTAAATATCTGTCTGATCATGAATTTTTTTCATTTTATTTCAATATATTATCCAAAAACTGTTCGGACATAGAATTAGTATAGTTTTAAGTTAAATTCACGAAGTCATTTTCACAATCATAAAAATTCAAAAACAACCACGATTTGTATCTATGTCCAAACATAACTCTAATTTTCAAACATTATATTAAACTTTATTTTCGGATAGTATGTTTCCTAAACTATATAAACGTAATTTATGTCCAAACTTACATTAAGATAAACAAATTAAAACGAAAATAGTAACAACTAACTACTCCACCCCACCCCCACCTACCCACCCACCCCCAAAAAAACTCCCCATAAATTATTATATTTTCTTTTTGGAATATGGAATTATGGATTTCACGTAGAAAAATGGGACTTGTTAATTTGTGGTATTTTTCTTTTCAGAAAAAGCTTGTGCCTTTCTTAGCTTACATACATATTCTGAACTTTCCCTTTTCTTTTTCTCAAACCTTATCCTAAATTCCAAAAAAACAATTAACACAATATTAATGTAATTTAATCTATGATACATGTATGTTATTTCCTCCGTTTTATTTTATATGTCATTTTTTTACTTTAAACTTATATTAAAAAATAATGTAATTTTCATTTCTATCTTTATTTAATGTTTTCTTAAGTCATCTTTATAATAAATGATGAATACATTTTCAAGATTAATTATATCAAGGATATAAAGACAAAATATGATAATTTATGCATAAATTTTATAAAATGACAAATATTGTAATCCAACTATTTATAGAAGGACACGACATATGATACTATTAGATTTTTAGTTAATGTTACTATTATATTTCCATTTTAGTTTGATTGATTACAAAAATCAGGAAAATAGAGTAATAAATATTTTTTTGAATATATTACATGTACACTTCAACATGATATTAAAACAGATAGAATTCTTGAGATACAATTTCACTATCATACATTCAAATTTTAAAAATTTTTTTACGTACTTAACTCATAAAAAAGAATGTAACAAAAATATCATTAACTAAATAAAATGATCACATAATTCGATCGTTGATAGATATAACTTAGACTCATCTTCAATACTCAAAACAAGAAAAAAGATAAGAAAAATAGTGATAGATACTCTTATCATCACCAAAAACTCCCATACTGAATAACAAGAATCTAACTATGCTGTGTTTGACTGAATTTATTTAATTTTTTTTTCTCTTTTTTTTTCTTTTCCCAAGAAACTGAAATGCCACGTGATTTAAGAACCAGAAAGACAAAAGGTTGATCCAATTTAGGATGTCTTTTAACCTTAAAATAATTAGAAAAAAATAAAAATAAAACTAAGTAAAGAACAAAAAAAGAGAAATGAAAGGACTAAAGAGAGTACGTTTTTTTTCTTCACAAAGTTCAAGGAAGAAAAAAAACTACAGACAATATAATGATCATCATCAGTTTTCACACTTTCCTCTAAGAAAAGTAGCTATTTTTCGATTTTATTTTAACTGTCGTTTTAATTTATTTCAATAAAATCTCGTTTGATAGTTTAGTTTTTTCGTGAGTTATGTAGTTTTTAGTTTATAAGTTAGAAATCAATAATTAATACATAAAAGTATAACTGATACACGAATAATTAATTCTTATAAAAGTAATACGTGCTAAAATGATACATAAATGAGTAATCTCAATATTATTAATATCTGCATAACTCTTATATATTAGCTACCAACGACTTCTTAATATAATACTCCCTTTGTATACTTTTATTGCGTTTTTCGAAAGTCAATTTGAATTATTTTTTAAGTTAAATTAGATTAAGTTAATTCAATATTTTTTTTTAAAAAATAAATTAGATATTCAAAAACTATACGAAAAATACTATAAATTGTAATTTTTTTGTATATCAATATGATAAAAATATACATCGTAAAACATTGATCAAAGTCCTTATAGTTTGATTCTGAAAAAAAAAATCATGACAATTAATTATGAACGGAGAGAGTATATATATGCGATCGCTTTTATTAGAAAGTGTCTTTACTTCCGAGAATGAAACTTTGCAAGCAAATCTAAATTAATCAGGATTCAAAACGAATATCAAAAAATAAAAGAACTAAAAGAAAATGAGTTATTTTTTGCGAAAAGATTTAGTTATGAATATTGTTTTTTTCCTCAAATTAATACTTCGATCTCTATGAATTATATTAACATATATTCCCATAAATTAATAAACACCCTTTTTAAAAATAATAATTAACACTTTCATTCTTATGTTCATTATTACAAAATCATACATAATAAGTCTAGTTTCTTCTTTATATAAGTATTGAGTTAATTTAGAACTAACAAGAAGTAAATTTGTTTTATATATACTAAACAAATCTGAATTCTCAACTTATATAATTAAAGAAGTATATAATATAATAAAATAGTAATAACTATAGAAGCTAGCCTATGCTAGTATATATTCTTCTGACTTCTGTTTCATTGCCAGATTTAATTTATTAATCTAATCAGATATCATAAAGATAAAACATTTCAAAAAATAAAAAATTAAAACCATTGTGTAGTAATTATCCCAATTGTCTCTTCATGGGGTTCATTGGATTCCTCTTAAATTCACACAATTTTTTTAAAAAAAAAATAAAAGGGGTGGTTGAGAATTTATTATTATTATTGTTTGGGGTGGGGTGGGGTGGGGTGGGGTGGGTGGGGGTGGGGGGTATGGGCATGATCAGAAATTCAGAGTAATTTAAGTTATTCAAGAAAATGGAGTTCTCCTCATGTTTGGGTTGTGAACATTTTTTGTCATCAAGTGTGTTTTTGGTTACTATTTTCTTCACTACCTATTGGACACTATGGTCCAATTTACTACTATTTGATATTTATATTTTGAAATTTGTATATATTTATATTTAATGTGAATCTTTATTGTTCAGAGAAGATGCCTCTGCCATTACATTTTGTTGGATTTTGAGTTAATTTTTATTTTGGAGAAAAAGATGATAACATAAAATAATTATTGTATTGTACATCAAAGGACATAAATTGGGATGTCAGAAATGCTTAGGCAAGATTAGACTTTGGATGTGTTTGGCATGAAAAATAATTTTCTAAAAATAAAATGAGTAGATTTTTGTGTTCGTTATGTAAATAAAAAGTATTATTTTAATGTTATTTGTATTTAATCTAGACAAACGATATGAAAACGCCAGAGTGTGTGGGGGTGAAGATAAGATCTGTTGAAGGATAAAGAGGACAATCAACGTGAGTATCACTTGTTTTCTCTAATTCCATTGGAAAATTTATATGTTCTATAGTTTAAGAAACTTTTTTTTTCTATAGAAAATATCAAAAATCTAGACCAACCAAATATGAAAAAATCGATACAGAACACACTTAATCTCAACTCAAAATATATCCTTTAAAATAATTCATAATATGATTTTACACCGAGCTTAAAGGGCGAAACTAAAGATGCGTGATTTCATTCAAATTCCTTTCGATGAAAAATTGAGCCAAGTATACAAATAAAAATTACTTTCATATATTTATTTTTTTATATTCTGAATTTTTTTAGTGAAATCCTAATTCCACCACTAATTATTCCAACCTAATAAATAAAAGTATATATTTTTATATAAACACTAAACTAAATTACTTAATACTACATATATTTCCTTATTTTATCACTAATTTATAATACAATAATAGTATAATTTATTGCTAATTTTAGAGGAATATATTGTGAAAGAATTGGCCATGTGAAATTTGACAATTTGGGTAAACCATAAATATGGTGACCATTGTCTCGTGAATATTGACTTAGGATACTCTTTACAATATATAATAAATATAAAGAGGATCTATACACAAGCTGCTCCTTAATATAGTGGGGTCCTCCTTCACCACCCTAAAAAGGAAAAATTATAAATAAAAAAATAAATATTTTATTTTGGATATAACATTTATAATATGATAAAATCATATAACTATATTATAGTTAGGTAATTTAAAGAGGTGAAAATATGGCTACACTCGAAAAATCTATGTACAAATACATAGTATTACGTATATAAATTAACTTGATGTAAATATTGAGTGCACAAATTTTTTTACTAAAATACCATTATGCCAAGTTCTCTAAACTCTATGATTTTAACCTTTTAACGCCTTTTTTTTTTGATGACAAGAGAAACCCACAACCACTACCTTTTGGGTGCGCACAGGGCAAAACCCCCGCTCCTATGCAATAGCTCGCAAATTACATAAGAGAGATAACCCACACTAGGCAAGTCAGGTGCGATGAGCTCAGCCCAGAAGGCAAACCCCTTGCTTTCGCTAGCAAGGGATTTCGAACTTAGAGACCTCCAACATGGAAGTCCCAAGCTCAAACCACTGGGCCACCCCGAAGGATTTTTAACGTCTATATATAGTATATGTATATTTTGTATAAGGTATACCACTTATATATTGTATACATATTTTGTAAACTAAATAGCATATATGTTCATTTTGTGTAAGTTTACTCATTCCTTGCAAATGTATAGTAACAAGTAACAACATACCCGGTGTAGATGGGTATGTGTAGGGTAGAATATACAATTCAATAGAGAGGTTTCCGAAAGACCCTTAACTCAAGTATCGTTCCAAATTTATATCTTTTTATAATTCTAGTTTGCTATAGAAACAATCATAAACATAATTTACATATGAATTCTAAAAAAAAACACTTTGGATTGTTCATAGATGAATATTAGAACTACTATATTTTCCCTCAAACAGCTCTAGGACCTCAAAATTACAACTGTGTAATTTACTCATTAACAGAAGAACTAAGGTAATCTCTTGGCTCCTACAAACTACTCTCACAAATCTCCTACTGTTACAAAACTCTGATCTCTAAATGCAACAAACAACCGGAAAAAAACATATTCCTCAACTACTGTTGAACATGGTAACGTACAAAAATGGACGTGAACTACTGTTGCACAGGTAACTTACAAAATGCAGGTGACATTTAGCGGAGGCAAGTTTCCAGCAGCAACGTTGACTGAGCTCATTAACCAAAAGGAATGAATCAATCTGTAAATAATCTGTCAGCCTACTGTGTTTGATGGCGATGAGTTCTAATCATCCTCATCTGATGGCAGAGTAGGACTCTTTGAGCAGGCATCTTTCGCATGAAGTTCCAACATTTTCTTCTCAGGGTTACATAGCCCTAGAAGATAAAGTTAAGTCAAGAACGGTATCAGCTAGCTAGTTGGCAAGAACGAGTACTGCAAGTGAAATAAGCTGGTGTACTGATGAATAAATTGCCTAAATAAAAAGCACAAGTATCAAGTGCAGTTCTTTCCGACAACTGAGATTCACATTTATATAGAGATCAAGAAATCAAGTGTTAAGATGCAACAAGATGTTAAACCAACTGATTCAATAGCCTTGGAACGGAGTATATAATGAGTTTGTGACTAAATTATCAATAATATATTTGTAAAGAGTATTGTATCCTATACTGCGTGACTGAAATACGTGTCATTTAAGAAATGGCCGAAACTAGCAGCTTCAATAGAGAGTGCTGCATATTCAAATTCATGATCTAACATGCCTCACAATTCACAACAACAGATTTTTTTCTCACTTATCCCCATGCGACAAATTCAAATTCATGATCATTCAATATGCATCAAAGCAAAAGTTCGCAAATCACCAAGGGAACATATGTGAAGCACTGATTTTCAAAAGAACAAGAGCACAGACCTGAACACTTGGGAATGTCCCACACAGCAATGGATGACGGGGTACACTCTGGTTCACATAAGTGTTGATTATTCTCATGATTGACATTCATCGCAAGCATCCAGGAACCAATAGTAACATCCTCATTGCTAAACATTCGGAAACTGAAAATTTAACAGCAAGGGAGATAACTTATCAGCATTTTGACAGGGAATTAGCAGAGACACAATAAGGGAGATAACTTATCGGCTATTATGCTTTTGACTGGTAATTAGCAGAGAAACAATGTTGAATAAAAATAAAGAAAGAGGTACTGAAAGGCAAAAGCAGTGTGATATGTGTAATTTGTATCCAGCTTATATCAAAGATCTCGTGCTATTAAGAATTTCAATTTGAAGAATTAATTAATGTAATAATTTAAATAACTAAGGCAAATCTTTCAAGATAATAGCGTGATAGATGAAGATGCAACACACGTTTTGAAAAAAGCGAAAGTATGACACTAATGAAGTTAGGGTATTTTTTACTTCTTATGTGATGAGAGTAAAAAAAACGTCTGCCCAGATGTAATATACCCAACAGCAGTAAACAGTACCTACAACTACCTTTCTGAAAATAAAAATGCATGGAGTAATATTCTGCACTTCAGGACAGATGAATTACAGAATTTTGTACAAAGTCAACTTGCCTGTTGTTCCTGAGGGCAACCAAACTCATAACAACATCAGCAGAAAGAGCATAAATAGGACCATAAGCATGGAGAAAATACTCCTTCCCGAGCATATATCCAAGTGGTTCATACCTGCATCAGTTTCACCGAGAATATATTAATTGTTTTTGCTAAAAAAGATGGATGGAAATTTATGGTATAATAAAGAAGGATCTTCACATGATACATTTTCACCTATAGAAAGCATATAAGGGAGTCGAGAAAAGTCCTCTGATGATGTTCAGAATGAAGGGATTCATATCAAAGCTTTTTTTTTTGGGAAACTGGACAACTGGTAATGTTGTATTCCAAAGCAGGGATTCATATGAAATCTATAAATGCTACAAAGGATATGTACTATGGAACTATCAGAAGAAAGAAAATAATTCGAGAAGATAAAGAGGAGTTTCACATAATGTAGGTTTACACCAGATCTGCCTTGAGACCATACTAGTTTACCATAATTCTGAATGAGCAAATCAATAATATACAAGAGGAAACTACATGGTGTATGTTACTTGCGGATGATATTGTGTCAACTGTAAAAACCAGAAAGGAAGTCACGAAAAAACTGGAATGACTCGAAGGGAGTAAGATTTTAGGGTAAGTAAAAGGTAAGATAAAAAAAACGCGTTACAAGTTTAGCCCCTGCCAGAAGAATGAATAAAGTGATACTAGACGGGATTATAGTACTAAATGCAGACAATTCAGGTTTCTCGACTCAGTTTGCAGGAGAATGGCATGACATTAAAGATATTGCAAATAGAACTAAAATGAGAGAGACCTAAATAGAGGAGTGCTACAGCCTACAGGAGTTGGAAGATTTATGCAAAAGTGAAAGATAAGTACGATTGTAAGACCAACAATACCCATACGGTAGTAAATGTTTAGCCTATAGTAGCAGCATATCTAAATCGAGAGAAGCTCATCTGAGATGGTTTAACCATATCTAACGTTGACATTTAAATGCATTTAAATGCTCTACCATATAGGTGCAATACTATAATGATTAAATGTGTTAAAATGGCGACGTAGACATAAAATCACATAGAGAAAAATGGTCTCATAAAATTTACATAGTATTAGTTTCTCAGAGCATATTTGATTTCTCTCTACAGGACCCAAACAAATTTTATATTCTTTACCCCACCATCAGCATAGGCTTCAAATCATGTATCAGCAGGCATACATACTGCTAATGATTATTACTTTATCACCCTTCCATCCTCCGCAAACAAAAAAGAAGAATGAATTCATTTCTAAGTCATCTAGTAGATACTAGATCTTCTCACCTTTTCCCCAACAAAATTCATTTACTTGTAGAAAAAAGATATAGGAGAGAGTTCCTAAAAGTAGAATGGAACTGTAAAAGGCATAAATGAACATTGGCATTTTGTTAGCTACATTGCCATTGATGCAATTTGTTTGTGATAAAACTCCAAAACATCCTTTCTCATAGTATAAATATCTGCAGGCAGAATGAGTTGGGTTTAAAGGAAGGCTCTTGTCAACAGAGGTGTTAAGTCAAAAGAAAGAGCAGGAGACAGTATTAACATATACACAGAAGACCCGCTGGATTTTGTGCAGTCCACCAAATACCCATAGTAAACACTTGCAGTTTTTTACACCTTCAAAATCAAGCTACCATTTCCTTTTGGAGCCTTATATTAGTAATAGTGTTGTTTAAGGAAAAATGCATCGAAAAGTGCCAAAATCTGCCGAGGCTCTCAGCACAATTAATGCCCGACATTAGTGATGAAACATGCAGATGAAAAAAATTCTATATATTTAATGGAAGGGAAAATAACTATAAACTCAAACAATAATTATATGGGCAAAAGAATTAGAAGAACAACAATTAAGAGAAATATATGAAGTAAATATCATATGAATCAAGGTCAAGAACCATCTTCACATTTCTAATTCAAACGCAAAGATGCATTTTTTGAATTTCTAAAATAGATTTAACAACTGGTTTTCTTACTAGATTTCTAATTTCCTATTTTTTGTTAGCATCATTCATGCTGGTTACTTAACAATTAATATTACTTTTTCTTTAACTAAAAGGTAATTAATAGTACACTTTGCTAGCTACGCTTGTTGTTTAGTGCCATCCTTTCCCATATAGAGCCAATGGGCGATGTAATGCTTGGCTTAGCTCTTGAATGTCTACACTTAAGCACATGTAAGTGTGGTGTCCTAAACTCAAACAAGACTGCTAATACTGTGCTTAGTTTATCTTCAACCCCTTCATACATTTATATAGTTCTCTTTTTTTGGTGCAAGAATTTATTACAATCTTTTAGATTCGCTACCATGGTCTGTTGAAGAGTCAAGTTGTAAAATTAAGTAATGTGAGTTTGTGTAGTACCTCAGTCAGCCACCTAATTAAGATTGCAACTACTTACTTGCAAAACATAATCAACTCTCATCTTATTAATCCTCCAAAATAATACTGAGGCATTCAACTAGAAATGGAGGGACTAAGTTTCTACATGTATAGAGCAGATAAACTAGATACCAGCATTATGGAATATATTGCATGCAGGTAAATTATGAGACTCACCATTTGAGCTTGGGGTCAGTGAAAACTGGACCCTTTTTCATGCATCCAAGGTATGTTTGGGAGTGAGGGCGCTCTTTGGCCAAGAGCAGTGAAAGGCGGTCTGTAATGGAAAATTAAAGCAACTCAAGTACATCAAAATTCTAGGACATGGTAAATGCATAACAAGAACCACAAGTAAAGAACAGTAAGAATAGAAAAGCTTCAAAATTCTTGTTACCTGGCCTCAAATATATGTCGTCATCAGCTTTAACATAAAATTCAGAGTCATAAAGCGCATAGGCAGCTTTAAAAAAAGCTATGCTGCAAAAACAACTTGAGTAAGTATAGGAAACCAAAAAAGGAAAAATGATGAATTACTACATGAGAGCAGCCAGAACTAACGTTTTGTATGGTAGCTTACTGTACTTTTCTTCAATGTCTAATAGTAAAAAATCATCATATTGTGCTACCTCTTTTTTAAGCTCTGCCATTTTGTATTGATCACTTGTTCTACCAATTACAAATTTAAAAGCCAAGCCAGTAGCTTCTTCTAACCTGCAATTTTATTTACGTCAGTTTAGCCAAGTATAGATTCAAGAAACGCATAGAGACAGAGAAACACAACTACATATAAACATAATAAATAAAGGAATAACATTGAGTTCATTTGTGAAATATCTGGTTCTAAGTGCTTAGCGAAAATGGAAATTCTTTTTTTCCTTTTTTCTTTTTTTTCCGCAAAAGGAGACAAAAAGAAGGTATCATCGCCTTTTGGATATGTATGGCAGGAAACTTCCAGTTCAATTCAACAAGAGCATGATAAAATTGTTCTATGAATAACTCAATTTCCACATAATTAAGAAAATGTCTTTTAACCACAAGTCATACACATCAATTTATTCCCTATGACACACAAGCATATAAAACTACAAGAGCAAGCTACCAGAAAAAAACAAAAAAATGATACAATGTTAATAAAATCGACTAAACTAAACTAGATTTTTAATCTGATGACTATAAGAAAGACTACACAGTAAATACTCAAACACCTCATGTCGAGTTCCATTAAAATGCATATCTATTAGATAATGTGAATTTCCAAATGAAGGTAATCTCATACCTGTCCCTTCCATTGCATCTTTTACTTAACTAAGTTTGTATTATTTACGCATGGTTTTATGAAATCTCAAAACCATCCCTTCCATTGTATCTTTTACTTAACTAAGTTTGTATTATTTACGCATGGTTTCATGAAATCTCACAGCTATCCCTTCTATTTTGTCTTTCTCTTAGCTACGTTTGTATTAATTACGCATGGTTTTATGAAATCTCAGAGCTATCCCTTTCGTTGCATCTTTTTTCTTAACTAAGTTTGTATTAATTAGGCACGGTTTTATGAAATCTCACAGCTATCCCTTCCATTGTGTCTTTTTCTTAACTAAGTTTGTATTAATTATGCATGGTTTTACGAAATCTCACAGCAGATAAATAAACCACTACAAAAACAACAACATAGCTAGTGTAAGAGTCTGGGGAGGCTACGGTGTATGCAAACCTCAACTTCTACAACATGGAGGTAACTCACATCAATAAACTACAACAAGAACAACAAAATAGCCAGTGTAATCTCACTAGGTGGAATCTGAGGAGGGTAGCGTGTATCCAAACCTTACTTCTAGCTCGTGCAGGTAGAGAGTTTCGAACACACAACACTAAACAAAAGATTAATTTTTTTTTAATTCAACATTCATAACAAATTACAGAGAGAGTGATAGTAATACTTTTGAAGGCCTTGATGATCAGAAGGAAACCAAGTCTGCCTCAACGACCGGCGACGACCAGTGGAAGCAAACCCAGTTTGGATCCCAACAAATCCCATAACTTTATGCCTCTTTTGCCCTTCATCTGAAACTCCATCAGTATCTTCACTTGTCTTACTACCAGTTCTATCCCAAACAACAGAAACAGATCGAGGTTCAGCATATTTACAATTTGACCCTAAACCTTGCTTCGAAATTGCAATAAAACCGAACATAAACCCAGCTACACCGATGACAGAACAGAATATCAGGACCGTCGATCTGCGGGAGTAGATAGTGGAGGAGGAAGAAGAAGATGGCCAAGCATTGAAAGATTTAGGAGATGAAGGCATTTCAAATTATGAGTAAAATTAGCACATAAAGATAAAAAAGGTTCAAAATTGATGTTGGGAGTTAGATTTTAGCTCTGTTATGGAAGTTACACTCTCTTGTTTGATGAGTTCTTGCAAATTGCAATGTCAGGTGTATTTCATTTCCTCCATCTTTGTCCTCTTTCTGAAATTATTAGTATATTTAGCGAGTTTTTAATTCTAGATTTTAAAAATATATCTGTGAAGAACAAATTCAAGACTGATCAATACAAAAAGCCAAAAGGAATCAGGTAGCTATTCTTAGACGCATAGAGAACTGGTTTAACTTGTAAATTAACTCCATCACGCTTTTCTCACATAATGAAATTCTTTTTTTCAGGGAACTAAAATCTTTGACCACTTATAAAATGAATAAAAAGAAAATAGTTTTTTTAAATATCTTAGGTGTAAAAACGAAAATCTTTTGTAAAAAAACCATAAAACTTTTGAAAAAGAAGAAGATTGTAGATGGCTTGAAAAAGCAATTCGCCCAAAATTTTCATTTTCCGCATCGTTTTGCTTTGTTTTTTTTATCCTGCTTGACAAAGTCACTGGTGTATAGCTACGAAATTATAAATTATCAACGTCATTACACATTCCCCTACAACACATTAATTCACTTCATCTAAACAAAAATGACTATCCACATTCATCTGCAAATTATCTACTCTACAACCTGCTTCCCCATGGCTGATATATGTCGGAACTGGTTCCTCGGAGCACTTGCCATGTAGAGCATCAACAACAGACTGGACTTCCACTGGTTGCAAATCATTTGAGTCCGGCAGCCTGGTTTCAGTTTGATGCTCTGGATTCATGGTGTTTCCTTCACAGCCTTGCCCACGCTCCTCATTACTAACACCTTCATCTTCACAGAATTGCAAACTCTCAGACTGAGGTGGGTCTCTGACATCAGCTCCTGCGTTGACATCTTGAGATGGCACGCAATGTTGCATCGGCTCGATAATGGTGAGGCCATTTTCACCCGGACCAACTGATTTCAAGTATGAAACAGATCAGTTCCACTTTGTAGTATTTTTAAGAAAGAGAATATATCTATCTTTAAAGTTGAAGAACATCAAACACTAAATACTCACCACTCAGTTGATCTGCATCAGCAACTTGAAACAAAGACTTCTTCAACCATACAGTTCCAGGAAACACCATGAGGTTGATATGACTTAAACTTCGTTTCTCGTGATCTTCCAAGGGTTCAAAGCCAAAGCCACAAGTCCATGTTTCCACTAAACCTGGGATAGCTGATATGACAAGTTTCTCAACCTTGAACGACTTTAGCATCTGGAAGTCATCACAAAGGAAACAAGTAAGCATAGATGGCAAAACTTTGCTTCACCGTAAAATAAAAGATAATGTGCATCGCAAGCCCCAGAGGCGAGGAAAAGACTGGAACAAGCAAGAAATTCCACAGGATTAACACCCATTTTTGGGGCTTATGTCCCACCCTCTACTAAGTGAAACATCTGAGTGGGACACCCGGCAATTATAAAACTGTTTTCCTGTCAGATTACCTCCAGTATAGAATTTAGTAGGCGCCTGCACATTCCCTGGCGGCGGTATTTACTGCATGTTGCAATTAGAGGCATCTCAGCAACTGTTACCCCATGGATCCTGCATAAGAACCAAATTCTGATTCAGAGAAAGATCGTCGCCCCAGAAAAAATCCTGATTTTAGTGAGACGGTTTCACCAAACAGACAGCAAGGTAGCCACAGCTTGCTAGTCACAGACTCACAAAATAATGATCGAGGTTATGGGGAAAAAAGTCTCAGGTAAACTATAACTCCTTTTGGCATCCCCATATAGTAAACGTAGGGATTGGATAGTGATAGTTAAGAAATTTCTATACAGTCTTTTTCTTTTTCTTTTTTTTTTGGTCAGAGAAATTTATATAATAGTCGACAATACTTTTCTTTCTTCTAAGCACCTTCTGTAACAGACATGAATGCACCAGTTATCCAGAAACCTCCAGATGAAAAAAATTGAATATTTTTTCTATAAAATTCCAAAAACACCTAATAGTCTACCAAAGCATAAATAACAGAAACAACCTGCAATGCACATGTAATATGCGCAAAGGCGTCTCTTACTAAATCACAGTCTAGCCTATTAATTTTAAGCAGACATAGGAGAAAATACTTCTAATACTCGCAAGAACAGAAAATACTTGATGTAATTGAAAGGCGTGTACAGTAAGAAACACAAACATAGCATAAAAAACAAAAGATAAGGTCAAGATGGAACCGTGAAATTGAAATCGCAAGCTTAAGATGTCGTATTAAAGAACTTAAAGGAAGCTTCAACTCCAAATGTATTGTTTTTCCTTCTAAAGTTCCAACTCCAATAACACTAACATTTTTTCTTTAAAATAAACAAAAGAAAACAGGCCACAAACAAAAGGTAAAGGAGCACAAAGCTAATCAGAAAAGATGCATATGCTCCAAGAATATCGGCGTTGCAATAGAGGTGTCGAGCTCAATGGACAATTGCATTCAAAGATTGTAAAGAATTACCTTACTGATGCTACAGCTACTGATATGTCATCTTTCTCCAGGATCATCGTGTAGAATCCAAGATAATTTAACCGAGCAAATTGTGATCTGTAAATATTTTAAAGATAAGTCTGTCAGCACCACTTAAGTGTCACTGTATTTTGTAACGTTGACATGAACATAGTCAAATGACACCATGGATGCAAGACCCAAAAGACACCTTTTGATTTGGCTCATTGAATAGATGAAACTTATTCATAGTTACCAATTTCAAAAATAAGATGAAACTTATTCAATTTTTTGTATATTGTCATTATATTCCTTACAACATAATGCTTCAGATAAAATTGATCTTATAAAGTCCCTCTGTCATTTCAACATAAAATATATTTTTCTTAAATTTATAGTTCAACCTTCCATTCAATTAGTTTGAATAATTAAAATGAGAACTGATGAACAAGACATGCTAGGAATAAGGCATTATCTATCAAGTGCAGGAATTTTGGCAAAACATGTAGGCTGTAGCTAATTTCACAACTGCTTTAGAAGAATGTGGAAGAATAAGCATTAAGCGATATACCCAACCACACAGGTAAGCACAGCAGTATGCCAAGATAAAAAAGAGTTTATGGGAAGCAGAAATACTCACCCCCAGCTGTATATCACATGGGGTATCATATCTATGCCAGTTCTTGGATCCACCATGGGAAGAAAGCACTCCTCCATAATCGTAAGGGCAACTGCTAACTTTGAGTTGCATTCTGCCTTCAAAGCAATAAACCGCTGAGAATGAACTTTGTGGTCACCGTGAATGCACCTCAGAATTGTCCACGAAAAGCCATCAGCCAGATGATTAACGAACCCAATGCGAGAGTGAAGACCTTCATAAACCTGCAAAAGAATATCACTTCAGCTTTTCTGAAAGACAACTAAAATAATTCATAGTCAACCTTGTAATGAAGTTGATATTCTCTCATGCTAAAATCTTTCACTTATCAAGGAAAAGTCAAGTAGGTGAACTTAATCCAGGCCACAGAACAGTACTTTGCAGTGAAAAACAGATGTTTTTTACTATTACTATACATGGTGCAAAAATTTATGTTCTCAGTTTAGCTGTTACTTATAGATAGACCTACTCATATGATACATTTGAAGATATAACAATCATATTTCATATCACATTCTCCTGCCATGTCATATCACATTCAAAAGGAACTAGTAACCACCGATAGAACTTCACACTCCACACTAAAACCTTCAAAGAGAGAAACATATGAAAGTTGATTTGTTTTATGTTACACTGAATTGCATCAGCGATTTACATCATTGAACAAGCTTGTTTTATAGTAATGAAAAATGGTAAAGCTGAGATGACTAGCTCACCTCTTGACAGCTTTCGCTGCAGAACCATGTATCAGAGGCCAGACCAGTTTTTGTAATACTTAAATTACTGCATGCTTCATGATCTGTTCACAAATCATCAAAGCCATTGAGGATTTAGTAACAGAAAACCAAGACTTTTGGGAAGGAAGATATATTTTACGCCCCCCATAACTGAACAACTGTGATAGAAGATGATAATTCTCTGATCGATGCTAGTGAAGTTTGCGAAATGCAAAATCTTTAGTATTATTTGAGACCATGCATTCTGGTAAGAAGTGAATACAGAGCTCCAATACCAATTTTTGGACATTTTCAGGCCTGCAATGGGAAAAGAACAGAAACCAAATAAGTCAAAGTTCATGGGAGAACTCACATTTATGTTCACATTGTGAGCATTTATATCCACCAGGAGAACTTGCTTCACTACATCTAACCACGTCCCCACATTTCTGGCACGTGCACTGTGAACAGTACCAACTCCCTTCAGGAAGCTCCTGAAACAAGAAATAATAAGTTAATCTACTAGAATTTATATCTCTTGTCCCGTGTCGTTAAACAAAATTCAGTACTCAACTTCATATGATACGCAACAAAATCAAACCAAGACATATGAGCAGATGTGTTATTTTAGAAGAATGTTACATTCACGCCACGTGCAGACACAAAACCAAAACAATATTGGTAAATAATTTATTTTTTAGAGAATGAACAATTGGCAAACAAATAGAGTACAAGTTTGTAGAGCAACCATGGTACGACTTACGAAAATGGTAAAAAAACAATAAAAACAAAGTAAAACAAGTAATTACGAAGAAAATGAGGGCAAATATAGTCCATTTAAGTGAAGACAAGGACATAGTTGACCCCAACTAAATAGAATGCAAATATGTTCCATTTCGCATAATGTTATGCAGCATTTGGTTGGCGATATTAGACAAATACCCGCATTTAGTTATGTGAAACCTTTCTATTATTTTACGGGGAATAGAATAGAAATAAGAATTCTTGTTAAGTAATATGCAGATTAAAGTACTAAAGACAAAGATGTCATTAAAGCAAGAAATCCATGCACAGCAATCCTTGGACTGTTTTGGTGGAAAGACAAGTCCTGAAAGGGAAATAATTGAGAGTAAGGACTGAACAGGACATGCAACTTCTTTGGTGTTCTTTTTATATAACGTCATATATAAAATCATATAAGAACCCATGCATAAAGCGCAAGGACAGATCTTTTGACATCTTACAATTTACAAGTGGATTAAACTTAAAAATTGAGCAAGAAAAATATTTATTCAAGACAAGATAAAGGCATCAAACTGACTAGAACAAGTAAACTTAGTGAAAAGAGTCAAAAGACTAACCTGTGTGAACAAACAAGCTAGATGAAATGTAGCTGGACAATTGTCACAGCAAATCAATTCGCCTCCATCACCACATCGCCCGCAACTGTCATCATTTTGGTCCCTTTCCTCAGCTTGGGAAGTTTGAGAAACTGCTCTCCGAGCCTTGTATTCATCTGACCAAGCCTCAAGCTGACATAAGGTGAATGGCTTACCATCCTCCATGAAAAGATTCAAACAGGGACGATTGAGATTAAAACCGGCATGACGTTTGAACCCAGAGATGGATAGAACCTCGTCACAGCAATTACATAGTATTCCATCAGGGGTAATAAAGCCGGTTTTTACTACAGAATCATCCTTCAAGTTCTGGTACTGGATCACTTCATTTAGGGAGACAACCCCAGAATGAATTAACCAGGATAACACAGTCCTTGAGGCAAAGGTAGGCCATTTTTCTTCGGGGAAGTGTTTTCCACCCTTAATAAGGCTACGTAAAAGCAACTTACCACCACTTTTCTGGTTCTTCCTTTTCCTTAGAGGTTTGATTTTACCAGAGGACCTTTTGTTGCCAGATTTGCATGTCGTGTTTCTAAATACGGCTGAAATTAAGAGATCATCATCACTAAGACGGCACGCCTTCCGTTTCTTTGGCCCAGATTTTCGCTTGGTTGTAATTACTTCCTGGAATCCACTCTTCCTACAAGATGGATCAAACTGGTCATCTTGGTAACCATTAGCAGATTCCATTTCTGACAACTTCTTTGATTTCTTCAGGACCTTCCTTTTCAAGACTGAACTTTCTGTATGAGGTATACCATCGGAAATTATTGTCAGAGATTTGGTCATATTATCAGATCCTCCAATTGAGGTTAGTGCATTTTCTGAACATATTGGAACTTCGAACAAACAATCATCCTGTTCACCATTTGTTTCCGATCCACAAGATGGTAAAGGAGCTAATAGATCATTACCATTTTTTAAGAGTTTTCTGTATTTATTAGCACCCTCACTGACAGTATTCCTTAAGCACATGGATCTTTCATTAGGATAATCACAAGATATGCCATCCATACATTTGGCTTCACCCACCTGGGGCTCTGTTAAGTTGAGAGAACTTTCATCACCATACACCTCGTGGATCCATTTATCTGTCTCAGTAAATGCACTATCTGAGACAAAAGATGAGCTGCAAGGCTGATTCTGCAAAGTCCTCTCATCAGCAAACAGATTTCCTGTGTCGTCTACATTCTTTATGTTATTTTTAACAGGAGCAGTGGCCAAAGTCATTTTGGCTTTAATTGTTTTTCCTTCTTTGAGAGAGCGCAATGCCTTGTCAATGAACACCACAGTTACAAAGGGATCGAGGAGACTCCAAAGCCGAGCCAATGCAGAAGCTGTTTCCAAGGTAACCAGTTCTTCGTCAATCTCCTTCACTGAAACTGAGAGGTCACTCAAAAATTGTGTCATATCAGACCACAACCTACAATCCTTTTCTGGAAAAATACCATCTGCATAAGTAAGCAAACTCTGTCCACACAAGGTCCAGGCTCTCCAGAATTCACGAATTGGTCTTCCTTCAGGTGACTTGTAAACATACTCACCAATTCCATGAAATTTATTATTGCGTTTACGCCTCCCGATTACCCACCCTGCTGCTCTGAGCAAACGATGGATGTGGTGCCGTAGAAGAGGGCGAGGGTCATTTGGAGAATCCTTAATCGTTAGCAATTCAGATTCATCCAGTTCTACAAAGCAATGGTCCCTCCATTTAGGCTTGACAGGTCGAAGAATTCCTGATGACTTCGCAGCACTGCCAATTGCATAGCTCTCCTGAGAAGGAGGTGATGCAATTGCTTTACCAACAACATCCTTCCATCCATTTCCTTCAATTTTAGATGATCTTAATACTGATGACTCCATTTCACCAAGCACATGACTTTTGTCCAGCACATTGTGCCGCTTCTGCAAATGAGAACTTGATTTAACACCTTGGTTTGAAGATTCAACTATATGACAAATTACATTCAAAGAAGGGCAGGAAGAAGGTTGCGGAGTTATATCTGCAGGTACTATGTCCAAGGAAGGTAATGGTTCGGATTCCTTTTCCACATGATTATCGGTTAGCTCTCGTTCACAAGGGTCTTCTCCAGAATCTTCCTTTATGTCATGAGAATCATGATGTACTGTCAAACCAAAATTTTCACCACACAAATGTCCAGGTTCATCTGTCTGGCTAGTAAGGTCGCCCTCAAAGTCGATCATTCCGGTCACAAGATACCTTTGGGTATCACCCTCATTTCCAACGTACACATTTGCAAATTTCTGTGTCTCATTCACTGACCCATCAAAGCCATCATCACGCAGACCTACAATGTCTTTGTTGAACAGCATCTTTGCTGACTTATTACTTCTCCACAATCCTAAAGTACTTCTTGTATCCTTGGTCAAATGCTAACCATCAAAAAGGAATGAAAGACCAGCATCAAGCCTCACTACAGAAAAAATCTCATCGTTGGATGATCTGTAGTCTGGACTTATTATATCCACTTGTATGCTTCTGCACAGAAACAGAAACACAAACTTATAAGAAATTCACAGCAGTGCAATAATTCATATCCATGACAGATGAGTGAACAAGCAGACCTCTTTCCGCGCTAAATTAATGCAATTCTGAAAAATCAAATGCCGGTTGCTTTTACAAAACAAAGCCCAGAAACTTATTTAGCCACAAGGGCTACTGGCCTGTTGCCTCCAATATCAAGGTTAAATTATCATTTCTTTCAATACCCTAGTCATAAGCACGATACAAAAGATTCCAGATGAAGGGGGAGAGGGTTGGAGTAATCAGTATGGAGCAAATAGTGTTTCATGGACCAAGGAATATGATGTTCCTGTCTGATTCTTCAGAATCATATATGAGGCTTGATCATTATCAAGGAAAGGATGTCATCAAGACACGTTCGGTTTAATTCTATAAGAGGTGGCTGTCATAACAAGTAAAGAAAACATTGCAGGAGCACGAAGCATCTGAAACTAAATGAGGCAGCATCAAGGGTTTAACGAAACAACAAACTGCTAAATTAAGGAAAACTAATTATCCCTAATCAGGGCACAGAACCAGTACATCAAAATCAAGTCTTTCTTTGTTTATCCAATGTCTTTGAAGTTCAAAGTAGACAACAACTACAGTTAAATTCAAGCAGACTCATAAACTCATAAAACTATATACTATAGACCTTTTGCTCTTTCAGTGTTAGGCCATACAGAATTAGAATAATCAAAAAGTCCAGTACTCAAATACAACCTTTCCTAATTTGATACATTTGTATAACATGAAAGGGAAAAACAAATTAAATTACATATACAGAAAGAGTGTCTGCTGTTCAATTGTTCAGCAAAATGACGGAAAAATGAGAAAACCGTTCCGAGAAAGTTAACATATCCGGAAATGACCGAAAAGGAAAACATATAAAGTAACAATTCATCAAAATTCAATCAAAAACGCACAAAATTCAGTAATTTTCCGGATCCATAAAGCCGAATCCATATAGATAGATATCAAATATTCAATTAAAAAAAAAAAAAATCCGCCGCAGCGCTGCTTGCACCGCTTCACCAGATACATACCTGAATGTAGAAATGCATTTCTCCGATGATTGTTAGGGTTTGAGAAACTCCGGTGCGGTTAACGACGAAAAGGATCTGATGATAAGGTCATTCATCGGTAAAACTTCACCATTCTATCGCCGGAAAACTCAGAAATGAAGAAATGACTTGGGAATGAACGAATCGCTCACTAAAAAGCACAAAAAAGATAAACACCATTAACAACTGAATACACTTTCTTCTTTCTCTCTCTATATATACTTCATCCGCCATGTGCGTGAGTGACCTTATATACTGTTAACCCACTTAGCACTTGCTTGTCTGTTTGTTAAATTTTCTACTTCAGCATTTATTATAATTTTCCTTTTTATAAAAAGGAAATAAATATTTTACCGCTTTGTTTAATTGTTTTTGCCATTTGAATTTAATGGTTTTATTAGTTGGATTGTTTTACTAAACATTTTTTTGGGTTTGTTTGTCTTTTATGACGCGTGTTCGTTGCATGAGTTGGGTGGTTTTTTTAAGTGGAATTGTTGTATTGAGCGTTACTGTGGGCTTGTTTTTCTTTTCTCTGATTTTCTTGATAGGAGTGTGAACAGAACACACGTCGTTATGTGAACACAAATCGAGATATATTGAACTGACCTGGTGACATCATTAGTAATTCGTGGCGAAATTCATGTGATACTATATTTTTGTCTTTTTTATTATCTAGAATATGTAGAAACGAAAATTTAAAATTAATTATAATTAATCATTTTATTTTAAAACAAATTAAACTAATGTTGTGGTTGTCTTCTTGAGTAGAAAAGAAAAAGCTTACTAATGTTGATTGAATTATATAATATCAAGAAAAATTAACTATTTTATTTTTAAACAAATTAAATTAATATTATGATACGATAATAAATTTAACAATCTCGATACTAAAAAGATTCAAACTTTGAGATATTGCTCATGGGTGGAACTATTTAAAAGAATAACAAAGCAAAATGGAGATTGGATATTCTCATAACTCACTAAAAGATGATTGAATAAAGTTTCAAAATAGAAAAATAAAGGGGCTATCAAAAGTTAGAACCAAAAATATACGTTTATATATTTTTAATTAATTAAAGAGAAAGGTCTATAATGTTATTCTCTTAGCTAGGTTCGTTATTAAAGATTGTTTATTATTTATTGAAAGTAAATAATATCAATATCATTTGAAGAAGATAAATAAATATGCATATCTTTTGATGAACGATGATCATAAATATATATTAGATTTATTAATAAAAAAATGCATTCAAGATTATGTATGAAGTTTAGCCATTTAATTTATAAATATCAAATGCAGAAATAATTTAATGTTCTGTTTGGTTTTATTGATGTTATGTTTTAAGATACTTCAATTTAATTGTTAAGATATTAGACTTAGATCTAAAAAGCAAATAACTAAAATGTGTACTTGCTCATGCTGTAAATAGAGAAAATACATAATCATGAAATTATTTATATTCACGATAAATACACCTTTTTCAATCATTTCTACGGTTATTGTGTTCTCACGAAAACTAGGCGCGTGAAGGAGTAGTATTATCGCCTAAAACCAGTGTTAAAATACCATGTAACATTTTTAATTTGATTTTTATAATTAATAAATTAGACTCATCTTCCCATCTTTCCCAAATCACCATTAATAGCCTTTTAAGAAGCTTTTTCAACATGCCAAAAATTAAATCCACCATTCTTTCTCAAATTTGTATTTTAAAATGCGATATTATCATATTTTATTTCTTCTTTTTAAAACTTAACTAGGTAATTTTTTCTTTCCTAAAACTTAAAGATCGAAAATGATGAAACTAATAGATTAAGAAGGCGATTTAGGATGAAAATGATGATTTAAATTTTTGTTTGATAGAACTTCTAATTTCATATTTAATTATTTGTCATGATGTAGTAGTGATTAAATACTGCAATAATGGAGTGTTGTCAATATGGTTTGTGGTGGTGGAATTCAAAAAAACAAATTTCAGAAATTAGAGGCAAAGTAGAAATTTAAAAGAGAAAAAATTCAAAAAAGAAAGAAAGAAACAAAATAAAAAATTAAAAGTTAAATAGTGAATAACAAGTAGTAGATTATGGTTGGTGTGTGATTTGCATCGCCTTATTACAATTGAAAATGATGGAGATATATATGCTATTTTAAAATAATTTCGTAAGGTAATAGTACTCGCGCTAACTTTAAGTGTCTATTTTAAAAATTGGTGTAAATTTGATGGAATAATTATGTAAATATGCATAGTTTACTTTTAATTGAAAACTAGTAAATTTACCAGTAATGAATATCATATTTACAAAAATGCTTAATAGAGTATTAATTTACCTCATATATTTGTATAGAGGGAACTTAATTTTTTATTTTTTTCATCCTTGTTTATTTCTTTTTTGTGTTTCTCCTAATATCTTTTCTCTTTCCCTTCTCTTTTTTTTGGTAATAAAAATATTTTCATTCATTAATCAAATTAATAAGTTTTATTAAATAAGAAGACTAACCTAGACAACCTAGTATCTATTTTGTTGAGTTAATAAATTTGATGGTCACTCAACTATCAATTGTTTTCACAGAAATTCACTCAACTTTCATTTTCAACTCAAAAGTCACTCAACTATCATCTCTTTGCACAGAAAGTCACTCAACTTTCATTTTCAACTCAAAAGTCACTCAACTATGGCTTCTTTGCACAGAAAGTCACTCAACCTATTTAATTGTTTTTTTCATTAAAATTTAGTGACATATAATTTTAATTATTAACCAAAATTTTAATAAAAAATTTTAATAAAATTTTAATCAAAATCTTAAGAATAATATATATACATATATCCATTTAATTCATTTAATGACCTGCCCATTTAATCCAACCCGCTAAAAATATAATATTAAATATTTTATTTTTTAATTAATTCCTAAATCATTCCCCATTGAACATTGAACATTTTATTTTACCATTAATTCGCTAAAAGAATGTGGGAGACAAGAGAGAATGATTTAGGGGATTAATGGTAAAATAAAATGTTCAATATTATATTTTTAGCGGGTTGGATTAAATGAGCGGGTCATTAAATGAATTAAATGGATATATGTATATATATTATTCTTAAGATTTTGATTAAAATTTTATTAAAATTTTTTATTAAAGTTTTTTATTAAAATTTTTGGTTAATAATTAAAATTATATGTCACTAAATTTTAATGAAAAAAACAATTAAATAGGTTGAGTGACTTTCTGTGCAAAGAAGCTATAGTTGAGTGACTTTTGAGTTGAAAATGAAAGTTGAGTGACTTTCTGTGCAAATAGATCATAGTTGAGTGACTTTTGAGTTGAAAATGAAAGTTGAGTGACTTTCTGTGAAAACAATTGATAGTTGAGTGACCACCAAAGTTATTAACTCCTATTTTGTTCCTTTCAAATATAGAAAAAATAAGAGTAGGGTGGGGTTAGGTTACAATATCAAGCTTTCAAGTTTGCATTATTTTTTTGCCAACTAATCTTTTATTTTATTAATTAGTTTTTATATATATATTTGATTAATAATTTCTATATTTCATGCTGTAGATATATGTTATCGTCGATCAAAATTTGATAAAAACGATCCTCGTTAAATAACATATCTAATTTCACGCCAATCAATTTCAATTACTATTTTTCCTTCTCCTTCTTCTTCTAAATCCAAATTTCTTCATCTTCATACCTTTATAATTTATTTGCTTGCACTTTGTTTGTCTTTCTTCCCTTTTCCTCCTTTAATAATTTCATTTTTAGTTTTTTCTTTCATTGTATGTAAATTAGATAAGTTTTAAAGGCAAAATCTTAAAGATAACAAAATTGTATGAATATGTGTCTTACACTCTAGACTAGCCTGTTACTATACAATGAAGATATGTTGATATATAATTCGAGTGGGTGTTCGATTTTTCGGTTCAGTTTTGTTAAATTTTAGTTCGATACTTAAGTTTTCGAATTAGAAAAGTGTGTATTATATATCAAGCCAAACTAATTCGGTTCGGTTCGGTTTGATTCAATTTTTTCTATTTCGTTCGGTGTTTTTAAATTGATTTTTCCGATATAAATGAAAAAATAAACAAGGAAAAGGTATACGATACTTAAAAATTTAAAACTATGTTAAAGAATGGTGTGTCTTACCGTGGAACACTTATTATGTTAACTAAAACATTATATTTGTCTTTATTAAGAACATTGTGCCTCCAACTACTTCTCGAGAAAAACAAGTACGAAGACAGGTTCTTTTGCATAATGTACATTGGTAGAATTATGTTTGAGTTTTCTTGAAAATTAATATTTGAAGTTAACTATTGGACTATGCATTTATTGCTATTTTGATTTGTTCATGAATGATTTAATTGTTAGTTGAATTTTCATTTTTAGTTAAGAGAATGTCCATTGAATTTTTTAAAATAAAAGTTTGGTTCTTCGGTGCACCGAAGTTTTGAGACCCTTACAACGAACTAAACTTTTGAAAAAATAACATCGACATCGAACCAAACTTTTGAAAAAATAATACCGATACCAAATCGAAGAACCAAACTTTTGAAAAAATAACATCGACATCAAACTGAATAATTGAAGAGCTAAATTAATTTGATTTAATTTGAATTTCTGATATTTATGTCCACCCCTAGATATATTAAAGTAAAGAAGTAGAGTTTTGAAGGGGAAAAAAAAAACACAGTTGAAATAATTTATTGAGACACTAATCATATATGATTGCGACTTATTATTATTCATATTCAATAAAGATTAATAAGAGTGCAATTTAAAATAACAGTGCAATACAAAATTTTAGTATAAGAAGTGAAATTTGATAGGTCAAACTTTAGGTTATGACAAAAATTTAAATTTAGATAGAAGTCAATATATTATAATATCAATTAACATGACATTTTCTTTTTACTTAAAAAGAAAGTACTAATTGATTTCAAGTTAGATCAATGACTTAACTGGACTTAAGTAAGCACACATTGAATAATAAGAATTATTGTAAGGAATATTATTGTTTGACTACTTTGTTAATAAAATTAATTATCGACCTACATTTTCACAATCTTTTCTTATGGAATAAATTGTGGCTTTAATAATATAAGAGGGTTTCGAGCGGAAGAATTTTCGATATCGCTACGAAACTTAATAGTTTTAAGTGATACTATGAGTTTTACTTATACCTTAATTTTCTAAAAAAATGAAATTTATTGAATCGATCATTCAATAAAAAAAAAAATTACGTACAATAAAAAAAAGTTGATTAAAAATGATTAAAAATTTATAAGACTTACACTTCATGTCTCAAAGCTTATGCATTATTCATGTTAAATAAAATATTAATGTTCTCACTTTTAAAAACTCTGATTTTAAACTTTAGTTTAAACTTCAATTCTTTAGTTTAATAGTTGCACCAAAATTTAGACCATTAGTTTGAAGCTCAATCCAATATTACTTCATTGTAGTAATATATTGTAAATATGCATGTCCTTGATGGTGTAATTTTCATGTGAAAATTATATATAATGGCAAACTAATAAATCAAATTAATTGCTATAACCATCCTCTGATTTAATTATGTCCCGTAGCAAACTGTTTGCCAGTCACCTCTCTCCCTCAAACTCTCGCTCGCCACTCTCCTTTCTCGCTCCATCTCTCGCTCGCTTCCTCTCACTTTTATACAAAACACAAGTGTATAAAATCTGTTTCTATTTGTATAAAGCAGATGAAATTGTATAAATACATATATGTTTGTTCCTCTCTCTCCCCTCTCACAGATCTCGCTCGCCACACTCCCTAATCTCGCTCGCCACCCTCGCCTTTCTCGCTTATACAAACAGAAGCGAAATGTATAAATTGCTTTTCTGTTTGTATAAAGTGAGAGAAAATTGTATATACACTTGCAAATACCTATATTTTCATTCTATACACTTATAATTATGCAATAAAAATACTCCCTTGCCCAATTTCTTTTGCCTTTCTCTCTTTCTCGTTTTATACAAATTCAAATTGTATATAATTTCTCTTTTTCTCGTTTTATACAATTCGATTCAATTGTATATTCCCTGCCCAAGTCTCTTTTGCCTTTCTCTCTTTCTCATTTTATACAAATTCAAATTGTATATAATCGTTCTATACACTTATAATTATACAATTCGTTTTATACACTTCGTTTTTATACAATTCTTTTCCCAAGTCTCTTTCTCTTTCTCATTTTATACACTTCGTTTTATACAATTCGCTTCAATTGTATATGTATAGCGAATTATACATTTATATGTTTGCTATGGAGTCAATTATGCAAACTTTGCTATAGCATACAAATATAAATTTTATATATGCTATATGTGAAAGTTGCCCAATTTTCATTCGTATGTAATGATGGATCTTATATAGCTAAATTTTTAAGTTTATGAAGTTTAAATAAATAAATAAATAAATAAGATAGTTTTGCACAATAATAACTGAATTCTTAATATATTTTATGTATATTTAATATTTTCAATATAAATAAAATATATTATTTAAGAAAAAACATATTATGTCTAGGCTTCGAACTTTTGAATCACTTTTCTATACCAAATATTCAAACAATTTCTTATTAATGATGAAGCCGTATCGTTATTGTACCATAACTTAGGTCAATAGAGTTGTTCAAAGCTGAATCCAAATTGATAATTCACACAAAAAAAAGTATTGATTTATGACTAATAGATTATTAGTTTTGCGGTTTTGTTAACCAGTGGCGGAGATACACAAAATTGACGGGTGTAGATTGACACCCCTTCCTCACAAAATTGTACTGCTAACTAGATAAAAATATATTTTAATGCATATATATTACACATTGGCACTTCTCGACTTTTACAAAATTTAACTTTTTTATATTCTGACACTTCTTACTTGAAATTCTGGCTCCTCCATTGTTGACAACGTAATTGTTTTGTTATTAGTAATTAACAATTGACTTTTTTCTTTTAACGGTTTGACTTTTTCCTTAATGGTTTAATCAATAACACAATAATGAATCAAATCTTTATATGGGAAAATTATGCGGTTAAGCAAACTTATACTACTTAATTACTTATCATAGCTATAATTTGCTATAATTACTACTCGCGACTAACATTATACATTAATTATGTGGATTGATTTCGAGTTTGTATAACTAGTCACGTTTGTATATGTATGATTCACCAGAATATACAAATACATATGTATGATATACTATTATCTAACCGATCTCTCTCCCACTCTTTGTCCTCTCTCGCTCGCCTCTCTCCTCCCTCTCGCAATTTCGCTTGCCTCTCTCCTCTCTCCTCTCTCTCCCAATCTGGCTTGCCATATATATATAAGTGCATATATATAATATACAATTATCTAACATATACATATATAATTCACCTCTCTCCCACTTTTTGCCCTCTCTTGCTCGCCTCTCTCCCAATCTCGCTCGCCTCTCTCGATCTCTCTTTCCATATATACAAATACATATGTATAATATACAATTATCTAATCAATATACACATAAAATTCACCTCTCTCCCACTCTTTGCCCTCTCTCTCGCCTCTCTCCTCTCTCTCAGTCTCGCTCACCTCTCTCCTCTCCATAACATGTAGCTACGAATTGTAATTATCAAACTATAGATATGGAGAGTAATTATGCTATTTTTGAGTGGCTACATGTGAAAGTCCCCCTATTTATATATATGCCATTTTGTATATATATAAAGTTCTTGATTTATAGTTCAGTCTCAAACTTTTGATTATTTTACCATATAAAAGTTTTTGCTTATAAGTAAGATGCAATTTGTGAAGTCATTTGCATGACTCATTTGGTTTGTTAGTTGTCACCTTGTAATTTCTAAGTGATTTTCTATTATCAATGATTTTTTTATGTCAAAGCTTAACGGGTAAATAATTGTGAATAACTCCACAACAACTTAGCGTGTTTACAATTAATAACCAATAAATCAAATTGATAAACTTTAAAATTGAATCGAACCATCTGATACGCAACCCTATGTGTCGATACAAAATAAACATATTTTCATATGTAACAACCACCCACACAATGTATAACACTATGAAATGATATTTCACAACTATACCCACAATGCATCCATGGAACACATGACCAATTTTTATTAGCCATTTCTATCCTTCTTTTTAGCTCAAGCCTATTATAAAAATGGCAGCACCAATATTGCGACACCTCACTACTCCTTTCCCTTCCTTTATAAAACTCAACCAAACCCCCAAAATTCATTCATTTTTCACTCTCTCCACTCATCCCAACTCTCGAAAATTCTCTCGAGGAACTTCAATTTCAGTTTCAGCCATGGCTTCCGCTACTAAGAAGGTTCGTATTATCTATAATTTTCTCTATTGGAGACGGATTCAGAATTTGATCACAACTGTAGATTTGTTTATGGTTACTGTATACATTTGTTTGTTATATAGGTATTGGTTCCGATTGCGAATGGTACAGAGCCGATTGAGGCTATAGTGCCGATAGATATACTGCGGAGAGCTGGTGCGGAGGTTATTGTTGCTTCCGTTGAGAATCAGCTTCAGATTGAAGTAATGTATGGAATTAAGATCGTTGCTGATGCTCTAATTACGGATTGTGTAGATACTGAGTTTGACCTTATTTCGCTTCCGGTATGTTTATTGTTAGGCTTTGCTGAAGTGAACATTGAGATTAATCTGTTCTAAATTATTTGTTTAGTTCCCGGTGTAAAGCTTGGAATAGCTGCATAATTTATAGTCTATCCTCTTAGTTTTATGTGACATTAGTTTGAGCCTGCTCGTATTACTTACATGATATTTTGGTGGAAGATTTGAATTACGGATTCTGGATAAACTAATGATCATGAATTATAAAAGTCTATGTTCATTATTATGTGATTTAGTTTTAGCAAGATCATTATGATCAGTTGTGTAAGATTGCCGATGCTATGACGATTATTTAATCATGTCCTTAGTTGTGTGTGTCGAACGAAAAATGTTAATTCAATTAAAGAGATGACAGTTTTGCATTACTTTATCTTTGTTACTTTCAATGAGGTTAAAAGAGACATTCTAAAAGAAGTGAAGTGCTTAAGGCTGGGGGAGCATAAGAGGCAAAAGAGGATGTCTACGCAATTCTTGTCGATGTTCCAGATCTTTGTATTGGAAAAGCAAGTAAATCCTTTATAGTTGTATTGGTTAGTAACTGGAAATGATGAATATTGCAAGAAGGATCTCTTCTTACATATCCTGTCCCTTTTCCTGAGCCAACATGATGTATGATACTTAAATGTTTCTTGAAACTGGTCAAGTCTCAATCAGGGACACATGACGATAGCTTCTGTAGTTATGATTCTTTTTTTGGTTAATGTTTTCACCATTATTCAGGGAGGGGTACCTGGTGCAGCCAATCTTGGGAACTGCAAAATTTTGGAAAGCATTGTAAAAAAGCAAGCTGAAAATGGAAAGTTATATGCTGCAATATGTGCTGCTCCTGCGGTAGCACTTGGATCATGGGGGCTTTTGAAGGGGCTGAAAGTGAGCTCATTCATTTCTTTCCCTGCTTAAAATTCAAGTATGTTCTTTTTCTTTTGAAGGGACTGAAAGTTAGAATTGTGTTTTTTCTTTGTTCTTTGATAGGCAACGTGTTATCCCTCGTATATGGAGGAACTATCATCTCATGCCATTGCTGTTGAGTCAAGAGTCCAAAAGGATGCGAAAGTTGTGACAAGTCGTGGACCGGCAACATCCATCGAGTATGCTGTTGCATTGGTTGAAGAGTTGTATGGAAAAGAGAAGGCTAATGAAGTTTCTGGCCCACTGGTATATTTCCAATCTCATCTCTTCGTTTTATCATAAAAGTGGAAGCAATGTATTGGCATGATGTGGGACATGGTGTTGTAGACCTAAAAATTTGGGATATTTAAGACTTGGATTTGCATCTGTGTCTTATGTTAATATATATGTGCTGATACAAGAAAGTATACTCCTGTCTCTTCTATGTATGATTCTATTTTTGGAGGAGATAAGCTAACTGAAATGTTAAAATGTGTCCTACTATGCTGCACAAGAAAGAAGGTTGTTTCTATTCTATGTCATAGTTATGTGAACAAGTAGCTGGAGGAACTGCGGGTGTTCAACTGATGCATAATTGGCTGAAAGTTGGGGTAGCAAAATCGCTATCTTCTTCTTCTTAGAATCTGATCTTTTGGAGGAGAGTCGAGTGGATATGACAAATAGTGTTGAAAATCAGAGCCCAGTCTCACCTTTGTTGATTTCTATTCAAGATCAAGATGCAGAATGCAACATTGTGGCCTCGTAGCTTTTCTCAGCATATATCATGTTGGCCCACTGAATTATCTTGTCATGATGATTATTTTTATGTGTACAGTTGTGGAAATCAGTTCTTAGCTAGTTGTTCTTCTGGTATTGAATCTTATGTTTGTTCATAGTTCATATTTCTGTCAAAGCTTTTTCTTAATCATTTTAGCTTTGGTATCGGAGACCTGCAGATGTTTTCATTTTGCAGTTCTGGTGGTCTGGTATTTGCTCGGTGCCATTTATTTATGAAATTTTGGGATTATTCTTATTCAGGTGATGCGCCCAAATCATAGTGAAGAATTTGCATTTGCGGAGCTTAATTCAGTAAATTGGACACTCACGAGTAAGCCACGGGTAAGTTTTTGGCTGAGGGGTGCAGCTCTGTCAGTTTCTCTACACAATCATTTATGTACTTAATATACTAATCATTTCTCTACAAGTGACCACTTGGATTTTGCATATATTAAGATCTTCTACTATCATGTGTATGTTGATACATTTTTTATAAGTATGTGTATGTTGATACATACATTGTTGAGCTGGCAAATGTTGTAGAACTTTGTGAGTCATAATGTATATGCTCAAAAAGCAAAGGATGAGGTATTCTATGCACATCCATGTATAACCACGTCCCCAGAGTGAAGGGTTAGCAAACTTTTATGCAAACCATCATTAGTAGATGTCTTTTTACCTTTGGAAGTAATAGCAGTGTCCCATGTCTAGGTAGAATGTTTAGCTTATGAAGTAACAGCAATATGTTGTACTTATAGTATGTTATGAATTGTTCTTTCGAGTTTTGGAGCTGAATCACCACCATGTTAATATGCAAGTTCATAACTTGTCAAAAAGATATAAGTTCTTAATATTTCCAAAATTATTTTGAGTTACTTGTTTGACAGATTCTTGTACCTATTGCAAATGGTTCTGAGGAAATGGAAGCTACTATTATTATTGATGTACTTCGGCGAGCAAACGCTCAAGTAGTTGTGGCATCTCTGGAAGATAAATTGGAGATTGTTGCCTCCAGAAAAGTTAAACTAGTAGCAGATGTGCTCCTTGATGAAGCTGCTAAACAGTCTTACGATCTCATTGTCCTACCAGTGAGTGCAATCCTCTGAAACTCTGCTTCTAAAGCTCCTTGAAGTTCCTGTCTTACTGTAATATATAAATATGCAGGGCGGTCTTGGTGGTGCCGAAACATTTGCCAAATCAGAAAAGTTGGTTGACATGCTGAAGAAGCAGAGGGAATCAAGCAAACCATATGGAGGAATGTGTGCATCTCCAGCTCTAGTCCTAGAGCCCCATGGGCTTCTCAAGGTAAGAAGACATACTCATGCTCTTCGATTTTGAAAGTTAAAACTATTTTAAAGCAAGTGAATATTACCTCGAGTACTGTACTTTGTACATTACCTTGCTTTATCAGGATAAAAAGGCCACGACTTAGAGGTCTTGATTGGCCTTAACCTTATTGAGCTAGGCTATATTGGTTCAAAAAAGTAACAGTATTACATTATTAAATATACAAGGGGCCTGTTGTTGCAAATCTTGCAGCATAGCATGCTTTGCATTACACTATTTATGCATTTGACTGCTTTATTTCTGGTCTGTTAATTGACATGCATCCTTTTCTTGCTAACCAGGGTAAAAAGGCTACTGCCTTCCCAGCCTTGTGCAACAAACTTTCCGATCCAAGCGAAGCAGAAAACAGGGTGGTGGTTGATGGCAATCTCGTTACCAGCAGAGGACCAGGAACTACCATGGAGTTCGCACTGGCCATTGCAGATAAGTTTATTGGGCACAAGGAAACATTAGAGCTAGCAAAGGAGATGATTTTCTAAGTATTTAACTTTTTTGCCGCTATGTTCCGTCTGTAGCATCATATACACTTTGCTATATGATGGTTGTAAACTTGTAGTATAATTAACTTTGCAATATCAGTGTGCGCTTACAGCTTTGTTTGGATGGTTGTTACTCATCATATCGTATTGTATTATGTTGTTAGTTTAAATACAATGTTATGTTTTGTTCTTGGTCTTTGTTTGAGAAAAATAAGTGGGTTTCTCTTGTATTGGTATATAGTTTAGATAAATACAATCAATATAAACAGTTACATCAATTGCATCATATCACTACACTGAATGATTTGTTGGTGGTTTATAGCTAAATGTTGTGTGGGGGATTATCGGCTTGTGCCTTGAAAAAAATATGCATTATTTAATTATGCTTACAAAATAGGTGTAATGAACTTCTTGTAAATGTCAATAACGCGTATGATTTGACTTCTTCTGTGGAATTTTGGAATGCACTTTTCTCCATCAATTGCTTTTAATTTTTGTTGACAAAAAAAGGTAATGATTCTTTTATAAAGATATGCATTGTCCTCTACCATCTTTTTTAGTGTTGGAAAAAAACTGATTCACTTTATTCTATATAAGTCTTATATTACTTGATTCGTGTTAATTTTATTTATGAAGTTTCAGAATTTTAAGTTTGACTATTCATATTTTATTTGGTTATTTAGTATGAAGAGTAGAGTACGGAGAAATTTAGACGCGAAAAATGAATATGTAGAATGAAATACATATTTTTAATATACAAGTCAAATAGGATGAATAGGAGGGAGAAATTATTTTGTGATGACTCTAAATCTTTCCTCTTGCATTAGCCTTATTAACCAAAAAGGAAAAAAAAACTTTTTTGGGAATAAAATAGTGAAATGTTTACAAGGCAATCTTGTGTCAAAAAAAGGTATAAACATGCTCATGTGTCATGTCCATTGCAAATTATATTGGGCATGGCATGTGAATAAAACTTTGTTGGGATTGAGCATGGTATAATATTTTGAATCGACTTTATTTGATAAAAAAGTTGAAATCCATTAAAATAATAATAATAATTTGATCGTCATAAAATTTGTCAAATATTTTCTTATTAAGTTTTGTTATAATATATTTATGACCACTTGTGATTTAGGTCGGTAACCTGGACAAAAGGGGGCTAGATACTTAAGCAACTTACTTAGTGTCCCATGTGCTAATTATAATTTCCATTAATTAGAAGATTACTTAGACTTTTGATTTGCATACTAGGCTTGTGTACTCTTCCTCTCTCCTCTTTTTTTTCTTGTTGATTCAGTTTTACATTGAAATATTTTATCTCGTGAATAAAATATTTTTTATCAAACGCAATTTTATTCATCTGAATCTTTTAATCAAGGATAAAAAAGAATTCTTATTGTTGTTTCTCGAGAAGTCCTCAATAACTAGATTGAGAATTCTTGTAGTTTGTTTTGAGTTCAAGGAATGATTCAACCTTTTCTTGTACAATGTTAAATTTAATTGAGTTGACATTATGTTTGTGTTTGTCATATTGAATTATTGAAGCTGAATAACCGACAACTACTTGTAACTTGTAAGTTACTCCATCTGTTTCATATTAATTGTCAACATTATTATAAATATATATTTTTGAAATAAGATTAACTTAATTTTGTTTTTAAATAAAGTATATTTTATCGAAGAAAAAGATACAGATAAAATAGTTTAAAATATTTATGATTAATGATTTTTTTAAAATGTATAAAAATAATAATAATATGTAACTATGATTAATGATTTTCAGTGTGTATGTATTTATTAAAGCTTTCACTTATGACTCACTAAACCTTACTTTAATCTTTAATTATTCTTTAAGAATTGGGAAAATGCCTTTGTTATTTTACATCTGCTGAATTGTTTAACTATATGGAAAAAATATGCATTTGTTTTTCGAAAATCTTCATTTTGACTTTGATGAGTAACTTTTCTCGTGATATATTTTTTAAAAACATATTACAACATATTTGATAAATTTTTAGTTTAAAATCAATAATATAAAATGCTAAAATTGAGAATCTAATTATGAGTTATGACTTATAAGCATGTAAAAGTAGAGGAAAGTGGCAATTGTGCGGTACTAAAGCACAATCTCAGTACTTAATTAGTACTTTTAATGTAGTTTTCTTCTTCTTAATCATTAGAGGGAAGATGTCGGTATATATATATATTTTTTTAATTAAGTGAAAAAGGACAAATATATTTTAAATTAATGTTAATGGTACGTAGATATTCTTCGTCATACTTTAGGGAGTCTAAACATTGGTGTTTCTTCCAAAAACTAAAGTATATATGCCCTTCACTTTAACAAAAGATTAAGTAGGACACGTGACACAGTGTTATCCGTCAATCCGATATGTAATAAATGTCAGGTTGGTGGATAAGATTATGATATATGTATCTCTGTTAGTATAAATGATATAAATGCTCTAGTTTTTGGACGACATGTACATCAATTTTCCTAAAGTATGACGAAGGGTATCTGCTTATTATTTACGAAAATTCAGGGGTATATTTTTTCCTTTTTCATTTGATTAATTATGATTAGTATCTTTTTTATACTCCTTCCGTTTAATAATAGTTATCCATTACACTATTTTAAAATATCTTACAATACTTGTCTGCTTTATAAAATTAACGAATAATTTTATGTTTTTAATTTCTAATTTACCCCAATAAGTAATTAGAAAATGCTTTTATCAATGAATTATATATTTTTTTGTGCGTATAAATTCAAATTTTAATATTCAAAAAATCATGACAAATAAAATTAAAAAATTAAGAAAGAGTATGTAGAAATTTGTCATCATAATGGTTAGTGAAGTCAACCTTATCTTTTTCCTCTCTATATATTTCCTTTTATTATAAAAGTATATATATGTTGGGGCAAGTGGATAATAATATTACTAAATTAATTGTTGAAAGGATTGGTTGAAAAAGAAGAAGAATAAATTAGGTGGTAGACTTTTCAAATCTAAATAAATAAAAAAATAAAATAAAATTGGAGTTAAATTATTTTTAACTTGAAAGACAAAAAATGTGTCATAAATATGAGTTTGCATTTAATAATATTCATCAATTTATTATTTGAAATTTATGCTTTCATGATGAAGTAGTAAAATAAAAATTTTAAAAAATCAGAAAAATGATTTATTTTGCCTTTTCTTTCCTTGTTAGTATTCAACAACAAAAATAATTAAGGAGTCTAAAATCTGATCATTATTTTATATAAATAGATAAACTATTTTAAGCACTTTGGATAAATTATTACTTGATTTTAACTCACGTTTTTTGAAATGAACCAAACTCATCCTAGTAAATCTGTTGTCAACAAAAAGAAGTATTTACTTTTCTAAAGTTATTCGAATAATCAATAGTCTAATGCACCGATATTAAATTTTAATTAAATCATAGTGGCTGCTAATATATTCTCATTATATTATAATAAAAATGTATTATTTTTGAATTAAATATATTATTTTGACTTTACTGATGTTTACATTTGTCCATATTTTCCACGTAAAAAATAAAAGACACAATTGAATATTAATATTATTTTTTAAATAAAGGAGGGATATTTCTAAGATCTTGCTAATGATGTGCTAACATAACAACAATGGCCTGCAACTCTTTTAAGGGCTTTTAATAAGTGGAAATATTTTAGGATTAAATTTGGAATTAAAATTAATAATTTATTTAATTTAGATTGGAATAAATTTATACCTTTAATTAAATAAATTAGAAATTTAATATGAACTTTAATTTTGAATATAGTTCAAATTTATAACTTCAAAAGTATTATTTCGATATAACTTTGTTTTCGAATCAAACACGCACTCACAAGTATGACGATTTGATATCGAAGCGAAATTGATAATTCGCACTAAGAAAAGATTAGTTTATGAGTAATGAGTTATTGGTTTTGTGATTTTGATAACAGTTTTAATTTTCTTTTTACGAATTATCGATTCTAAATGGTTTGAGGTTTTTTCTTAACGGGTTATCGATAACCTGATAGTAAATTAAATTATTATATTATATCATGTTTTATATAAAGTCTTTGACTTAAAGTTTAGTTTCGTACTTTTATTTCTACGGTCTCAAATTCTTTTTCCTTGCTTTTGAACAAGATGCAATTTGTGAACTCATGTGCAGTAAAAAAAGTTTGTGTCAAATCTTAACAATTAAATCGGTATCCGTCTTAAAACAAACAATACCCAATAAACTAAAAATCGCTAAATCAATATCTTAATGATTCTATAACGATTTAACATCTCGACAAACTGATAATCAATAAATCAAACTGATAGACTTTAAAATTGAACTGATTCAATCGATAAATACAACTAATCAAGATTATAATCTCACAATAACTTTATTTAGGTTTGATTATCATTATTATAGTATTTTTATTTCACATAAAATTATAATTTACTATATCTAATTCCGACATAATTAATCTCGATATAACTTTATCCATAAACCAAACTTCCCTAATATATAAAGCAACCAAACTCATCTCTCCCAATAATAGTCAAACAAAAACTTTTTATCTCTTTCATTTTCTTCTTCTGCCTGCTTCAACAAGTACGTAAATTCAATTTTGTATCTTTTTCTCTTCAATTTCATCTTTCTTCTCTTCCTTGTAATTGCACTACTTCAATTGAGCTAACTTTTGCTGTTTTTTACCTTCAAAACGAGCTAAATTTCAGTTTTTTTGGAGTTTTTTTGTGCTTTTTGATTGATCAATCAGGTTAGTGTTTTCTCTTTAGGCGGATCTGAAAAGAAGAAGTTAAGGGATTATTTTGGAGTACATAAAGTTATTTGGGATGTAAAAGTTTGAATTTTCTCTTGTTTTTTTAGTAATTGATAGTTTTTTGAACCAGCTGCGAAAAGCTAGCTTCGTAACTGTTCAAGCTATGGATCTGGTTTTATGTTTGTTGTAATAAAAGGGGCATTTCTCTTATGGGAATTATGTTTTATTTTACTAGTGCTGCAATTTTACTATAAATTTGAACTTTTTTTCTTTGAAGCTTTGGATTGTTATTGATGTAATTGCGTTCTGTTTGTTTTGTTTGTATGTCTTGTTGATTTTCGGAAATGGGTGTCTGGAATTTCTGTTTATCTCTCCTTGTTTTCGTTATAATGTTAGATGTAATGTTAGTAGTGATGAAATGTAGGTTCTGAGCAGTAGGTTCAAAATTATGCTTGTTTGAGAATGTTTATAGGGTTTAGTTGAGAGGAAATAAATGTATTACTTCTTATTCGATGCGTTTTTTTGGGTAGAATCCAGGAGTATAGAGGCGTTTGTGGACGTTTGGACATGTTTCATTGCAAAATTTGAAGAAAAAAATAGTTTTTGTTTTCAAAAGTGAAATATGATATTTGAAATTGGAAGAAGTTCAACTTTGGAAAAAGTGAAAAAATTTCATGGGCAAACGCCTTAGGTAACCGTTATGTGTCATATCTGAACCAGCGCGAGATGGAACTAAATTTTGGTAATGAAGTGTTGTTAATATGTTGTTTTGTTATGTAACAGGATTGGCAGCAGAGTTCTTTTTTCTGTGGGTTGACCTGCTTTTCTTTCTGTTGAAACAAAAACACTGGTGTAATGACTTGTTTTGGTCTCTGCTTAGGAGGGAAGACATCTCCCCGTCACAACCATGTAGTAGAAATTGATGAAGGTTAAAAGTTTCAGCTTTTTCTTAACTTTCACTTCTCTTTATGGAAATCGTTGCCAGCTTCCATGACAGTATAGCATACTTGAGCATGTTGTTACTATTAGGATTCTTTGTTCTTCTTATGCATGGACGAACGTTGCCTTTTCCATACATGATCTCTCGATAACATTCCAGTTGTTGTGGTTTAGTGGTCAATGAAATGGGAGGAGAACCATGAGGTCTCATGTTCAAATTCCAATTGAGACCAAAAATCACTAGGTGCCACCATCTTGTTATCTGCCTCGTTGGTCGGCAGAGTTATCCGGTACCTGTGTTGGTGGGAGGTAGCAGGTACTCGGTGGAATAATCAAGGTGCATGCAAGCTGGTCAGGGTACCACCTTCATAAAAATGATTTAAGTTGTTGCTATTAATCAAGACATGTTAAGGTTTCTCATTAGATTTAGAATTGTTGCAGAAATTTCAACCATTGAGAATGCAAGGGTGTACAGCTACCGGGAATTGATTGCGTGCTGCAACCGAAGATTTTTGCCCTGTAAACAAAATAGGGAAAGGAGGGTTTGGTTCTGTCTACAAGGTATTTTATTCTCTACAAAAAGATATTTTCGATTTTGCATTTCCATTCGATAAATAAGCTGACTTCATATTATGTTGTTAGGGGAGGCTAAGAGATGGAAAAATGGCTGCTATCAAGGTACTTTCTGTCGAATCAAAACAAGGTGTGAAGGAGTTTTTGACAGAAATAAAGGTGATCTCAAATATAGAACATGAAAACCTGGTGAAGTTGTATGGTTGTTGTGCGGAAGGGGATCATAGAATATTGGTGTATAACTACCTGGAAAATAATAGTCTTTCCCAAACTCTGCTTGGTGAGTTGAAGTCCTTTGTCATTGTTATTTTTAACTTTTCTTTGATTTGTACTTGTGGCAGTGGATACTGATGTTTGTTTACTCACAGGTGGTGCTCATAGTAACCTCCAGTTTAGCTGGATAACACGAACTAAAATATGCATTGGTGTTGCACGAGGACTTGCATTCCTCCACGAAGAAGTCCAGCCTTATATAGTTCATAGAGACATTAAAGCAAGTAACATCCTTCTTGACAAAGACCTGACCCCAAAAATTTCAGATTTTGGTCTTGCTAAGCTTATTCCAGCTGATTTGACCCATGTTAGCACCCGTGTGGCAGGAACACTGTAAGTTTACATATTCTTATGCTTTTCTTTAACCTTCTTATACAAATTTCTCTAGGTGAATTATAGGTTATGAATTAAAATGAGTAAGCCATTCAGAAACAATCAGGAATGTTTTGGCTAAGAATATCCAAAGAACAAGATGATGACTCATTGGCATCATCTTTTTCCTATTTATAGAGCTCCCATTTTTCCTGTTCTAGCAATGTTGTAAAAGAAACTGTAGAAAGGCTACTGATAGTCTTATGATACGTTCAGCTAAAACTGGAAATAGTATATCATTATTTACTTGTTTATCATTGTGTATAAATTCTAACGTGCTTATTTATTTGTAGAGGTTATTTGGCCCCTGAATATGCAATGAGAGGGCAGTTGACACGGAAAGCAGATGTATACAGTTTTGGGATTCTCCTTTTGGAAATCGTTAGTGGAAGATGCAACACAAACAAGCGGTTACCCATTGAGGAACAATATCTTCTTGAACGGGTATGGAGTTACTTTTAACATTATTCTGTTTCTGTTGGATCCCGACTACCTGTAGAACAAAAATATCTAAGAACAACATAATTGTTTCTATACATTAATAAATATGAGGGATCTATGGCCATTCGATTCTCGACTGCTCATTGAACATGATGGGAGGATCAGCAGGGGTTGTTAAATTATTTGGTGATTTAAAAAAGTTTATTATCCTGACACTCTCTTTGCATGGTTTTGACATTCTTCTTATTGAGATAAATACAGTCCAGTGCCTTTGGGTGATCTAGTTTACAAACTAGCCTGCAAATGTACCGGTTTTGTATAGTTGAGTAGTGCCATTAATTAAGTTTGGCCGACAAGACAAAAAATGAAAGAAGCCCATTCTTGTTTGCCCTTCTGCCGACAACATCCTTGTACCTAACCTTCTAAAATGGCAAGTAATGTAGTCGAAGCATCTTATATAGTCCCAAGCCCATCTAATAGATTGTTTGTATATTGTTTTTCTCAAGCGGGCTTATTAATATAATGTTAAAATCATAATTGCTTGCTCAAGAACAGAACAAAAAGAAAATAAAAATTGACAGTTGCTTGAGCAAACATTTATCCAACCATTGAATATGGAATTCAGATAGAAATTAGTTATAAAGGAAGTTGTATTACATTCGATAAGTTGATATGCAGGCATGGAGACTGTTCAAGAAGGGGGAGCTCATTCAATTGGTAGATGCATTATTGGGAGATGACTTCGATGTTGTTGATGCTTGCAAATTCTTGAAGGTGTCTCTCTTATGCACCCAAGCCATGCCCAAAAGCCGACCATCGATGTCCACTGTGGTGAAATTGCTGACTGGTGAGATGCAAGTGAATGATGAAGAGATATCTGAGCCAGGCATGTTATCAGATCTAGTGAGTCTCAGGAATCAGAAAAATACATCATCAGACTCGCTATCTGCTGGCTCGGGTAAACAAGTTGATTCTTCTTCATGTGCGAACACAACAGCGACACATGGAACAATGACTTTTACTACAATAGATGATCGTAAAAGCTGAGTCAAAACATATCATGGTAAATCAAATTTCCTTGACTATCTTCCTTATATCTGTTGAGTTTATTTCTTTGTAGGATTTTGCTCCATAGCATGTGGAATTAGGAGCTTTTTCACTTCATTTATATTCTAAGATGTACATATGACCTGGAATACGTATAATTAGATTAGGTATTCATTGAGACTATTTCCTTTTTCTTTCTATTCAAGTAAATGTCGCAATTGTACCACGAGAGAATTTTTTCTTGGAAATGCAATCATTTGTAACTTGTAAGCATAAAGCTTCCATGAAACTTCCAGTATTAGTCTATAAGTTCAGTACAAATGCCTTGAGCAATTTCTCCTTGCACATCATTTATTATCTTTCCATGCTATTCACTTGGTCACCAGCATCACTTATTATCTTACAATACTATTCACATGGTCACCAGCAGTACACACTAAACTCTACCTGTGCCTGAAGGCTATGTTGCTCGGATTCTTCAAAAGTGATGCTGCACCTGTGTTGGACTGCACTATTTTGGAGGATCCGACAATAATTTTGAAGAGTCTTAGCAACATAGCCTGAAGGACATAGATGACATTGATAGTGAATGACAAAGAAATGAGTCTCCTTTTGCTGTTGGTTTGCTCCTGTAAAACAAAGTTTGTAGGACCTAATCCTTACAGAATTATAACAGTAGGAAATTTTTATTTCATTTGAACTCTGAACATGAAAAATGAATATTCACCTCAATGACTAATGCATCTTCTTCAGTGTAAACTACATGTACTTGCCCAATCAATTTAATTATCAGAAAAAGAACAAATGAAAACTGTAAAAATACAAAAGAATGAAAAGCCTAATTTCTGGTTCTGTAACATCTGCACCATAGAATTAGATAACAGAGAACTCTGTAACCCAAGATGAAACTCAGCATCACTGCTAAGTTGGTCCATTTCAGTGATTCTTTGAGGTCTTGCTGTTTCAAGAAGTCAATCGCGAACAACTTGCACTCTCCTCTTTCACTTTCTAAACATCTTTTCCCTCCCTTGCCTCCATACTCATTTATCAAGAAGCACTCGAATGGGTACTTAAACAGACTTAGGTAGTGCATGAAGATCCAGTAACTAGGTATCTTCTCTTTTGAAAGGAAATAGCCTGAGAACAGGAAGAAAGACCCCATCAAGCCAGCTATAATAGATGTTCCCATGATGAAGGTTGGGACAAGTGCGCTGAAACACGCAGTGAAAGAATTTGACATTAAGAGAACTATCCAGACCACCATAGCAAAGTAGAGGAACCCATCCATGCTTCCCCTTAGACCAACGAGCCAGTAAACTGGGACAGTGTAGAGAAGCCCAACCATTAAGAGGAATGGTAGAAAAACAATTGTGTTTGCCACAACATAAGAGGATACTCTATATGCTCCTCTTGAAGTCTCCCTCATAAAGATTGTTCTCTCTTGTAAGAAAATGGGTAAACCTTCTGTCATGGTGGACAGCAAGAACGTTAGACTGAACGCGAAGAATCCTAGTCTTGTTTGTAAAGCAACCTGCCCTAGATTGTTGTTAGCATTCATGAATATTGATCCCAGTATAAAGCCTGCTACCAATGCTTGTATTATTCTGGTTGCAAAAAGTTGCTTGGTTCTGAATATGTTCTTGCAAAATCTTCCTCCTAGTATTGAAATCTCCTCAACGTAGGAATTTGCGTAGGAAGGACAGTTCTCTACCATGTCATTGAGGTTGGAAATAGTAAATCCCTCATCGTCTTTTCTTAGATTTTCCTTTTTTTCGCCATGATCCTTGATATGGAAATGGACATCGGGACTTTCTGAAGTTTGAATGTCAATGCTGCCTGTGACATCAATGGCAAATTCAAGCACATTGATGTGGGGTGGAATCTGTAGACCGGAAAACTTGATCCTCTCTTCGAGATACTCCAACGAGCCATTGTGTAGTACACCCCCATTCGAGAGCAAAACAAGTCGATCAAACAGTTCAAGAATCCGAAAACCAGGTTGATGGATAGTCAAGACAATTGTCTTGCCTTGATGAGCTACCATCACTTGAAGAAGTGATATAACATGAAGTGCTGATGCTGAATCCAGCCCAGAAGTTGGCTCATCAATGAGAATCACAGCAGGATCATGTACTAACTCAACTCCAATCGACACCCTTCGCCTTTCACCACCTGAAATTCCCCTGTTTGATCCTCCCCCAACTCTTGCACCAGCAACCTGTTCCAAACCAAGCTCCTTGATCAACACTCCAACTCTATTTGCAGCCTCTTTTTTCCCACCTTGTAGCCTCAGAAGAGCACTATACATGAGTGTTTCTTCAACTGTGAGCAGAGGAAACAGGGCATCTTCTTGTGTCACATAACCGGATAATCTCCGAAAACACTTGGCATTCACAGGATGACCATTAACTAGTACCTCTCCAGTAACTTTTGTTGGTGATATTTTCCCTGCAAGAATCTCTAGCAGTGTTGTTTTTCCAGCCCCACTAGGACCTGCAATAGCTGTAATCTTTCCTGGCCTTGCTTCACAATTTACCTCCTTTATGATGAACTTCTGAGGTCTCTTAGGATTCTTGCAGCAAAAAATCCCACTTACCTCATCATATAAACTAGGTAGTGCATAGGAAAGATTTCTTGTTTCTATAGTATAAGAACCTTTCTTCTTGCCACCAGAATCCGGTGTCGATACCGGAAGTTCCATAGTAGAATGAGATGAAAAGAGGGTAGAGAATCAATATCTAGAGAGGGAGGTGAGAAGATGAGCTAACACACCAACCATAATAGTCCCTTTGTGTAATATTTGTATGGGAAGAAAATAAAGTTGTTAAGTGTTAAAAAGGAGCTTTCTTGAACTTCTTGGCTATGCCAAATAATTCTTCTTGTTGTTTGTTGGTTATTAGAAGTAAAATGAAGTTTTTTTTTTGGTGAATTGAAGCTAATGTGTTTGAAGCATAAAGGAGAAAAAAGAGGTTTCTTCTTTGTGATTAGTCTTGCAGGTAAACTGTATTGTTGACCATGCAGCCTCTTTTCTTGATGTAGCATAACTAGTCTTCTTTCTTCTCTACCTGCCACCTCTATTCTTTCTACTTGTCTCCATTCTACTCCTTCCGTCTCATTTTACGTGGCATCGTTTAACTTCGCCCGGTGTGTTAGAAGAAAAAAAAAACTTTTTTTAATGATCATGGTGTCTGGGTCCGAGTGAGTTTTCGTGCATCTCGAATAGTTTCTTTTGAAACTTGTGGTCTAAAATAATTATTAGATATTTGTGTGATCGTGAATCATTTCATTAAGGTAAAAAGAAAATTTTAAAGTTAAATTATTTTTAATTGTAGTAAGGTGATATTCTTTTTGGGACGGACTATAAAAGGCGTCATATAAAATGGGACGAAGGAATAATATATCTTTTTGACACTTAAATCCATTTACAATCACACAATTGTTCAGGAATTATTAAATCAAAATATCTGCTCCCTGGTAAGGAAATTGTGTTATGCAATGAGCTATATTGTTCAAACTCTTCATTAATGAGGACGATTATCAGTTTCTATAGTTTTAAAAAGTTCGAACAACATTCGTTGTGTATCAGGATTAAGGTAAAAACTTATATGCACATAACGTAATTAATACATGACCCATGTAGTTAATATATTCTTAAAACGAAATTATAGATAATTAATACATATTTTCATTTTATTTTATAAGTTAACAATGATAAATTAGTATAGTTTGGTGTAACTATGGGTGAAAATTAATTGGTATAGTTTGGTGTCTCTTCATCCAACATAAAAAAAAAGTTAGATTCAAATTATTAAAATAATCATACCATATTCTTGGTACAACTTAAATGAATATTTTGCTAATATGAGTTTGTTTTGTTTAGTTAATCATAATATAATTCCATAATGATTAGTCGTTAGTCATAATATCAAATTTGTCCATAAATATCTTATGATAATTTGTTAGAGAGAAGAAGAAAAAAATAATAATAATAAAAATGCATTTCTAAATTAGGTCTACATATTTTCCACACGCTTTTGCAATAATAGCATATCATAAACAGTAAATAAAACATCAAAATCCAAACCAAACTCTCATAGATTGTTCCAAACAAAACAATGACGTGTCCAAGCAAGTCATCCCCCTAATAAACAATTTATTTTCTTAATTAATCGTCTGTGTGGACTAGCTTATACGTATCTCGATTATATCATCAGATATATGTTGTTATGCACTCAACCAATATAAATATCAGATAATTCTCTCAACCAATAAAGGCAACGTTGTATATCTACTTATGTGTTCGACGGAAGGTGTACTTTTGGCGTGGACTATAAGTTTGTATTAAAATATTTACTTCATATTTATAATTAATTTAGTCATAACACATTAAATCGTCATTTCTAATATCAACAATTCATAAATTTAAAATTATAATACCGTCTCTGTCCATTAAAATATTGACAAATATAAACAATAATAATTATTCTTTTTTTATCTCCACTGAAATTTGAAATGATTCTCTCCACCTCATTGACAATGACAATAAACAACTACTATATTAGATAAAAGATGTTGTACTTGTCTTGAATTTGGAAGAAACAAAATATAATAATAATAATGCAGATATTATTCTTCTGCACTTTTTTTTAGGTAGAGAGCAGTAATTAAAAAAAAAAAAAGTCACAATTTGGACTTATAGGGTTCGATTATATTTTTCAATAGTTAGGTCTTGACAAGTATAGTAATTAAATAGTAATCAACTCTAGGCTCACATGTGTGTTTTATCTAAGCTAAGGCATAGAAACATATGAATATCAAAATCATCGGATGGATCGTACCTAAAGATCTGACTTAATGATCAATAAAATAATTAAGAATCATAAGATTTTAGGTTTAATTTTCAACAGAGACGTTAAATGCCACCACAAAAATCTATTCTAGCTCGAACACTACGGTCATTGAAAATAAAAAAACCTCTATATAACCCAATGATTAAGGTGAAATGACTTTGAAAATAAACTCTAATTTTTTTTGGGTATTACTACAAGAAAATATCATTTATATATTTACATCAGTTGTTGAATCGTTATAACTTATGAGTAACTTCTCAAAAAAGTCATACCAAGGAACTAAGAAGAATTTGGTATTATTAGGTTGATTGTATATGTGGTATAGCTAATTTTAGTTTTAAAATCTTTCATAAATTAAAACTTATGATATTTAGTTGGTTGAATAAGAAAAAATAATTATTGCAGTGTTTGATTGGCGATATCAAATTACACTCGCATTGAGTTACGAAGGATTTGTGTATTATTTATACGCGATAAAATGTGGAATAAGAATATAGCAATACAAGAATAAGAGTATTTAAGAGAAAATTGTGAGTAATTCTTAACTTTGTAGTAGTAATAATAATTCCTTTATTGTGGTAATCGACACATAAACTTCATTTATCTATTTTACATATAATAATCTGTTATTTATTAATTAATCACCATATTACAGATACTCTTTATACTAACTGACATACATGTGTTCCTACATAGTTTTTCGTTAGAGTGAAGGGTATATACGCTCTAGTTTTTTGGATGGCGCCAGGAGCACTAATGTTCCAAAAGTATGACGAAAGGTATTTGCAATTTATGAACCTAATAAGATGTTGATGGATACTGTTTGACTTGTGAAATGGCTATACCGAGGACAACGATGAAAAAATCGCGCATTGATCCTAATTTAAATCTCAATTTTGAACCCAATTTTAAGTCGTTAAAATAATACATGATCAAAGGTTCGATGGTTGTGGCTCGAGGCCTGAAGTGTCACAAGTTGGTACTCAGTATGCATCTTATCAAGGCAATGGGCAAATGTATGCACATAAATGTGATAGTGGGCTCGGCCTCAATCATAGTTCTAATATGGGCTTTGCAGATTATTAGCTTTGGGCCTCAGAATTTTCAAGGCCCAAACCATTATGGTTTCGATGGTCCATCGAGAGAATTGTTTTAATTTGCTGTAAATAACGTAAAACTTATTCGCATCGGGTGTTTACATCAAATCAATACATGCATGTCATGTATCTTATTATGTTATTATTAATCAAGGATTTCTTATATAGCTAGAACGACCCTCACAAATTGCGAGTACTAATTTGTTAAGAATTAATCGGATTGAGGATGTTTAAAATTATAGTTCATTTTACTTAATCATAATTAACTAACATGCATTTTACTTTATTAAATCACATAATAATAAAAATTACATTGACTTGGTGTAAACACCTTGTGCGAATAAGTTTTTTCCTAGTACATATAAAATGTGCTTCTATTCAAATAAAGTGTACTAGCTAGGTAGTTTCCTTTTTGAAAGTTGGGAAGAAACTTGATTATGAAGATTTATTAATCTTTTTCATTAGCATCTTTTGTTGCTCCGTATTTTCACTGTCTCAAAATACTTATCACTTTTTGCTTTACAAGATTCAAACAATATCTAGTGTAATCATATAAGTGAGGATTGTGAAAAATAAAATGTTTGCCTAGACCGAATCTCTATCTTTGTGAGGTGGAGAGAATGTTTCTGATGGACAACAACATAGTAATTAAAATTTAGATATTTGAAAATTATATGAAAAATATTATGTTCTTTTAAAAGTAATACATCTAACAAATTAATGTAGTTTGATGAAATACGAAAAAAAATTCAGAGAGGAAATATTACTTCATTTTTTCCATATTTAAGTTATGTAAAAATTTTAACAAATCACATTCATTTGACTTTTAATAACATGTATAGTTTATTTACATGTCGAATCTGTCATTTTTGAAGGATAGAATTGCTAAATTTGGTCACATCAAGGGCTCATTATTGTGAAGATGAAGAAATAAACAATAAAAAAAAAAAAGGAAGTTAGAAAAGCTATTCCAACTAGATAAAAGGGGACAATTTTGACTCTAAGAAAGGTATATAGCACCAAAAGTGAGATATTTTTGTAAGTCTAATCTTTAACGATGCTAGATTTCGAAATAAATTTGATTTTTAACGATATTAAAATATAAAAATGATGATTTCATTGTTGTTTATATTGTTATTTTCTTATCGTGATATTCGTTTTGTCATATAAATTATTTTTGATATCATTTATATATATATATATATATATATATATATATATATATATATATATAAATATGAAAGACTTTATTCATACGTTCAATTATTGCCTTAAATAAACATTTATTTCATTCTTAAACAAATGGACATTAATGTTGACATGTTTGTAACTCAATAATCACATGTTTTTGTTTTATTAAAAAAGTTTATCTACTAATTGTAGGCCAAGTTTATCGACACACAATTGCACACGTTCACACTCATTGATATTGACTAATGATTCAATTTTTATTTTTTTTGGGAGTTCACTAATCATTTTGAAATTTAATTAATTTAAATTAATTTTGAAAAGTTTTTAATATAGGGAAAAGTATTTCTTATTAAAATAATTACATATTTTGAATTTGAGATCTTTAGTTAAAAATAAGAAAAGTATTTATTAATTTACCTATTCTTTGAGTTCGGTTATTATTTGAGATTTTCTCACACTTCAATTATAATTATATCTTATTATGATTATTGTTTAAAATAATTTTTCGAGATTATTGCATATCGTATTTGGCCATGATTGCCTCTATTTTCGCTATTTCTTTATCTATTATATTGCTTTAGATTATTCTTTCTTGAGTTGAGGTTTTATTGAAGACAACATCTTAACTTCGAAAATAGTGATAATGTCTACGTACCGACTATTCTTTTCAAATCCTACTTTATGTGATTATATTGCCTACATTTATTGTTAAAAAGATGTATCAAAATTTTGAAAATCTCACATAAAAAATATTAAATCATATCTATCTAATCTCCTAACATATTACGTATAAATTGTAATCTATCATTCAAAATTATTAAACTACTTTTTAAATTTAAGAAAACGTAGCAATTCTATAAATAATTAATTAGAAGGCGATTTTATAACTAATTATCAATACAAAAGAGAATAACAATGTTGCACCAAAATAAAGGTTGAGAATCTGTCAAAAAGTTACTTGCGCACAATATTTGTATGGTATATCAAATAAAAAGATACATAATACAATATATTTATTTATATAAAAACTTTTTATATTAATCATTGTTACTTCTACATGTAACAATAGTTATAAACAAAACAAAAAGTGAACTTCCTAAAATTTTATATTAATCATTGTTACTTCTACATGTATTCTGAAAATGAGTATATTTTAGAGTATATTTTAGGTTTATTAAATATAAAAATCAAATTTGTATGATATATCTATAATTTATATAATTGTGCAAATTTTATGTTTGCTATGACTATTAATATGTATATTTCAATGTATATATATATATATATGCATACATACATAAAAATTGTATTTTGTATATTTTGGTATACAAACCAAAACATAGTAATGGTATATAAACAAAATTACTACATATATACAACACATATGTATATCGAATGGATCTATTCGTATATTCGGATAAAATGGATCAGCAATAATATCGAATATCTACTTGAATGAGTCCTGTATTTCGTATATCCTGAATTTGTATACAATACATATGAATGAATATCTATTTGAAATCATGACTGAATTAATAATTTGAATAATTTTTCAAATTTTACTCAAGTATATACATACAGTAATTTCACAAGAAAAACAAGTCAATACGAAACAAAATTAGAGGTTATCAATTTATTGTCTTTCACAAAGAACACAACTACGATTTCCTTAGGAATCATTAAGAATATATATCGGAAAAGGGGCAAAATTGCCCCTGAACTATGTGAAATAGATCACTTATACCCTTCGTTACATTTTGGGATCAAAAATACCCCCGCTGTTATCCTAAGAGACCAAAAATACCCTCAAGAGTTAACACCCCAATTTTTTAGTGACGTGGCAACATAGGACTAATCCCTCCACCTAAGCGTTGCCAACTAGGATTATTACAAAAGAACTAGACCTTTAGTGGCGACAATAGTTGCCGCAAAAGCCCAAAAAATTGCCACTAAAGGTTATGAGTGATTTTTAGTGATGACTAATAGTAAAACCTATTTTTTCAACAAAAAAAATATGATAATTAATTTTCGATTGCAACCTAATTTTCTAAAATAAATAACTTACAATATTAATATTAAAAACACCCCATATTATCACGAAAAATCATGAAAATTACTTCTCGATTCACATCTCCTACTATATAATGCATCATTGTACATTTTATACATTTTCATATAACATAAAAATAAAACAGTGTCTTCAAACTCCTACTTAATCGATATCATTTGCGTTTTTTTAAAAAAACAATGAAGAAAAAAAAGAAAATTAGAATTTAATGTTAAAAACTTTTAGTGACGATTTTTTTGGGCTTTTGCGGCAACTATTGTCGCCACTAAAGGTCTAGTTCTTTTGTAATAATCCTAGTTGGCAACGCTTAGGTGGAGGGATTAGTCCTATGTGGCATGCCACGTCACTAAAAAATTGGGGTGTTAACTCTTGAGGGTATTTTTGGTCTCTTAGGATAACAGCGGGGGTATTTTTGATCCCAAAATATAATGAAGGGTATAAGTGATCTATTTCACATAATTCAGGGGCAATTTTGACCCTTTTCCGAATATATATATATATATATAGAGAGGATTTCTTGTACAACTTAAAAACTCTTTTCCTAATTCATCAGTTTCAATTGTATGGATGCAATTTTTTTTAAAAAAAATATATGTTTATTTAATTTTTCATAAATTCTAAAAAATTTATTATAATTGATTATAATTTAATAATTAACTTTTTTTATCTATTAATAATATGGCATTTTTTTGTATTTATATTTTTAAGACAAGAACAAACATATATAAATTATTGTACGTGACATAACAACACAAATATTTAAATCTCTCTTATTGATTAGTTTTTATTCTTTTTTCAATAAAATCAATTGTTACACAAACTATAAAATTATTCTAAAAGTCTTTAAAAATAAAATTAAGACTTCTTTGAATATGTCAATTAAAGCATCTTTTTTTACTTATATGCTATTTCGTAATATTTTTAATTACAAATATCAATATTGTAGTAAGTGTTACCTTTTAGAAGACATTCAAATTAAAGTTAAGAAAACATCCTTTTTAATTATTTAATAATCTGATTAGTTTGAATTTGAAATATTTAATAGAACATCTCAAAGAATTAAAGACAAGCTTACAAGGTCAGTATTAAGCTTAATTGATTCAAATTGTCTACTATGTTTAATTATATATAATTACATCAATAATAAAATTTCAATGTGCATATAATTAGTAAGAGTTTAGCAACAAACTATTTGAGAAAAAATTAACTAATAGTAACAATAAATAGAATTTTTTTTATATTCTACTTACGTGTCATTTGGTAGGGAGTATTAGGATAAATTAATTAAATATTACGTATGGTATTATTATCACTATATTTGATAGGAATTTTGTGGCCTATGTATAACTAATTTATGAATTAGTTATATGCCCTACAAGGCATTAGAGATTGTATAACTAATACTTTTCATTTGATGGTATTAATACCATGTGATTAATCTATGTAAAGATAAAAATATCCCTCAAATCTTTTTGAATATTTTATTTATTTTCTTGATTTTATGTTTTATATTTGTACTAAAAAAATTATTTAGGAAAAAAAGTCTGAAATATATTCAAATTTTGAACTAAATTGTTGTAACAATATCGAACTTTGGAAAGGACCTTTACCCCGCATGTACTATTAAATAGTGTATTTTAAAGGTATATATGTGCCCACATGGACATCATAAATATAGCATAATTATAAATATTAAGGTGTCCACGTGGGCACTTACATACCTTTAAAACACACTATTAAATAGTGCAGGGGAATAAAAAGTCCTCCACAAAATTTTAGTATCGTAACAACGATTTTGGCCAAAGTTGAAATATTTTCAGATCTTTTTCCCATTATTATATAAATTAGCTTACAATTTTTGTTATTTAGAGAAATTTGTTCGTTAATAAATAAATCCAACACAAATCAATACAATATTGAAATGCGAGTTATTTAATATTTACTAATTGAAAATGTAAATATATCACTGCATGACATTTATGATCTTAATTAAATGTATTATTTGTTGATATATATATATATATATATATATATATAATTTTCTAATTATTTGTAGTTTGAACAATTAATAAAGTTGCATTCATAATAAAATTACAAATTGCAATTATTATATGTAAACGTAGATGATTTACTCGATTTTACTATCGTTTACCATCATTTCAATTTTAAAAGGAGATGTTCTATTATTTTTTCAATTAAAACTTGATGTTTTGTCAATGATCAGTTTATTTAAATGCCAATTATTTACCCTTACATAATTTAAGTAAGAAGTAACAACTATCAAAATTATTCTTAAAGAAAAAAAAAACATGGCAATAAAATTATTTTTGTCTTAGCTAATTTGAAAATCATAAAAAAAATATATTATTTAGCAACAATTCTATACCTTCCGTCAATAACATAAAATAGAAAATATCATAATACTTGAGAATATAATTAAAAATAAGCTTTTTATAAAGTTTTAACTCAAATTGTGCGTTATTAATTCTTGTGTTATTAATTTAGGTAGAAAAAGTATTTCTTTTTTGTTAATACTGTGCTTGTCACCATTAATAATATTTTTTTCTCTTTTATATGTAGGTATGTATCTCCTTCATCTTTTTTGCTCAGTGCTTTTGCTTCTTCGTTTAATCTTTGCCTATTGGTCGAATTTATGTCTTCTTTGTGCATCTTCGGTATGTTTTCGTATTTGAGTCAACTAAATTTGTTTTTTTTTTTTGGTTCTTTGAGAAGCCCTTATTGTTTGGGGCCTAAAGCCCTTGTAAAGGATATGGGTATTTTTGTTCATTTGTTTGTTTGGTTGGTATTGAATTAAAGTTGAGACCTTGTGATAGTTTACTTCTTGTTTTTTGGGAATTCTCAGATGATAAAGTTGACTGATTTCTACTGTAATTTAGTTCATTAAGCTGATGATCATTGGTTTTTGATGTGTGATTATGCTTTTTTTTCCCTTGTCTTTGATGTTTTGTTTACATAAGATATTGTGTTCCTGTAAAGATAGGATCTTTCTACCTTTACGGTAGGGTAAGGTCTGCGTATACACTCTACCCTCCCCAGACATCACGGGACTACAGTGGTTATGTTGTTGTTGTTGAAAAGATTGAATCTTTGTTCATATTGTCCCTTTCTTGTTATTTCAAGAGGTTGATCATTACAAATGCTTACACCCCAAACTTGTAATCATCATCCCTTAATAGTGTGTAGTATTTTGTTCTTATTAGTTTGATATTGGGCCATCGAATTGCACGATATTAATTCGATTTTTAATGGTGTGGTGGACCCCTTTGTGCTTGAAATCTCTCTGTGCTCTATCTGATACTTTTTTTCTTGGTGTATACTGTAGTAGAGGATATGGGTAATTTTTTTCTTTTGTTTGGTTAGTATAGAAATTAAAGTTGAGACTTTGTGATAGTTTAGTTCTTTTTTTGGGAATTCTTGGATGATGAAGTGGACTGGCTTCTTCTGTAATTTAGTTCATTAAGGTAATGATCGTTGGTTTTTGATGTGTGATTATGTTTTCGTTGGCTTTGATTTTTTGTTTTACATAAGATTTTGTGTTGCTGAAAAGATGGAATCTTTCACCCTCTAAGGTAGGGGTAATGTCTGCATACAATCTACCCTCTCCAGACTCCACTTCACGGGACTACAGTGATTATTTTGTTGTTGTTGAAAAGATTGAATGTTATGTTCATATTGTCCCTTTGTTGTAATTGTAAGAGGTTGATCATTACAAATGCTTTGCTGTCCACTTTGCTTCTTAATTTTGTACAGCCTAGTTCTATTTTTTCCTACTCAAATACCCCAAACTTGTAATCTAATCATCCCTTAATAGTGTGTAGTATTTGTTCTTTGGGCCATCGACTTGCACGATATTAATTCAATTTTTAGTAGTGTGGTGTACCCCTTTTGTGCTTGAAATCTCTGTGTACTCTATCTGCTAATGGTGTTATAGGTTGGTTACTTGTTAAGAGGTTTTTAATTGATAAGTCTGAGAAGTTTCCAGCTTTCTGTTGTACTTAGATACCAAGGTAGTCGATATTGATTTGTCTTGTGTTGCTAAGAAATTTCCCTTGAGGATTTTAAGATGATACCATAACTTTAAAAATTCTCTCTAACTTTGGCCTTTTGAAGATTTTTGAGGAAGCTGAATAGCTGCATCGGGGTTGCTAGTGATGTGCTTGGCTGCCTAGATTTATGTCTCCCGAGTTATGTGTCAAAATGCTTAATCAGTCTGTTTATGCAGATTATTGCTTTTGGCAGGTGACACTGCTATTTTGGATAAAGACATTGCCTAGTCTTTAAATGATCGTGAAGTGGTATCAGGATATAGTTTCCTGACTGATTCATAGATTGCACCAATGGAGAAATCCAGAAGCAAAAGTTGGGTTGGGAGCATTTACCACAAGTTTGAGGTTGTGTGTCAGGAGGTCGATGAATTTGTAACTAAGGTATGTAAATGTGATCCTTTTTGGCCATTTACTACTTCCAATACTTAGGTATATCTGCTTTCTCTCTGGTTGTTTTGTTTCCTTGGAATCTATATGTTTATAGTTTGTTGGAATGGACAGAACTTTGTAACTATCTTACGAGTAGTTCGGCTTTTAATTTGACTTACTTCTTAAATATTAGGACACAGTTAAGTATGTTGAGAATCAGGTGCAAACTGTTGGTGCAAACATGAAAAAGTTTTACTCTGGTGTGGTGCCAGATTTTCTAAACCCAGTGGACAGTCATGTAAAAAAAGAAGCACAAGCTGTCAATGAGAAGCCAAAGTACGCCGTTGGCACTTATCCTAGTTCAGTGGCCAACACTACGCAGAACCCTATCCAAGAGCAATCATGTCAGAATCAGTATGCTGACAATTCCCTTGAAAACCATGCTGCTTCAACTTTAACTGAACTTGATTGTGTGGTAGCTTCTGAAGAAGCAGAAATTGATATTTCTGTAGGAAATGAATGTGCCTCTGCGATTTGTAAGAACTCATGTAAGGTTTTTAAAGAGAATATAACAAGGGAGGAACCACTGGTTGTTGACGAACCAAGTACTTCGGAAGGCAGAGTTTCATCTGAATCCTGTTCTGACAAAGATTCAAAAGATACCATGTGCTATAGCTTGTCAGATGATGATAAGTGTTTTTCTGATGTATCAATCTCTCATATTATACAACAAGATGATATGGTCGGGGAGGAACAACCACTGGCTAAGGGATCAAGTTCATTTTTGGATAATTTGTCTACATCACAACTCACGGCCTCTATTGATGAAAAAATGTTTGATAGTTCTCCTGATGCTATCAACTATATTTCTAATGTATCAAGTAGTCAAATGGTTTTGCAACGGAACATCACTAGGGAGGTGGAACCAGTCACTGATCAATCAATTTCCTTTGGAGATATGGCTCTATCAAAGTCATTATCATTTTCAATGGAGGAAAGTGAAGGAAATCCCACCATGACTAAGTTACAACGTCCAACTTCAGTTTATGATACAGAACTTAGGACCTTCCCAGAGGATGAGAGCATTTCCGATGCTTCAATAACTCTGACGAACTTGCACGACAATATCATCAGTGAGGATCGACTTGCATCCAAGGAATCAAGTTCTGTCAAAGATAAAACTTTGCGACTAACCCCAGCATTTGCATCTGTTATACCTCCTTCACGAAATGATGCAGGATTTGGGGTGTCCATTGCCGTGAGTAAGAGTTTTTTGGGTGATGTTACTTTTGTAGCTGAAGAGTCTAGTACAACCTTGGCATTAGAAGATGCTCCAAGCACACTTCATTCATCTGAACTTGTACTTTCTCGTGTTATGGAGAACAAAAGTATGGATGTTGACACTGGAATATCAAACTGTTCTCTGTTAAAAGAATCTTCAAGCCTGTCAACTTCCTCAATTGGAAACTGTATGCAGGAAGCCGAGTCTGATTTAAGTATCTCCACTGGCCACTCATCTGCCTTGTCTACTTCCTTAGTGAGTGGAAACAATATTGTTTCTGTCAATCCAGCTCTCTCAAGTACTCCGTTGACAGATTTCAGTGGTAAGTGGATTCCTCTTTCAACCCTCTGGTCTAGTAGTAAACGATAAACAATGTCCAATTTTTTGTTCTCTCTGTTTCTACTTCCTTTTTTCTTTTTGTTGTATCCGTTGCTTCAATAGATTTCTCCTTTTGCAGAAGTAAATGCCTCTAGTTCTCACGAGTTGGTTGGAAATGGTAGGTCAGTTCAAAATGACCTCGAGTGTTGTCCAAGCCCTCAGCTGATATATCCTGCAGATATAGGTACTACATGGAGGAACTTTGTTTTTTTTTTCTTTCCTTTGAAATTCATGTGTTTCTAACAAAGTCACAATCAAACTACGGCAATGTAGCCAAGATGATGATGCATGTATTAAACGATGAGAGTAATGAGAAATGAGTGCAAACTCGGATCTTTGCTGCAAATAAGTGCTTATTACGTAGTAGTTGATTGCCTGTGTGTGCTGCAGGGATGCTATAACATATCATTTTCCCAGAAGGAGAGTTCACAGTTTAATTGTGGGTTTGCAAATTTGAGCTCTATAAGGCAGCATCATATGATCTATAAGGCAGCATCATATGATCAAAATAAAATTAATCAGTCCCAGATTTTCCTGGTTCTCCTCCCCTCCCATATAAAAAAGAAATGAAAAAGGAAATTTGAGGGTGAAGGGATGATACTGACTCGAATGCTTTGTCTACTTTTTTTCAGTATACCGAAATGAATATTGTTGGATCAGCTGTATCTCTTCGACTATAAGACTTATGGAAGAATAAAAGGGTTGTGGGATTTCACTAGAGGAACCTCTGTGGTTCGTGCTGCTCCTCTTGGACTCTATTTTAACCTATGGCCTTCGACATAACCTATGTTCTTTTTTCTTTATTTTTTGCGTCCGGGTATATTGTTGTTGAAGAATAAAAGGATTGTTCTTTTATAGAATTGACAGAAGATTTCTGGATGATATTCCTTCTTCGGAAAGATCATACTAGTTGATCGCTACTTCATTTAATATTATATCCTCATCATTTCATAGAACGCATAGTATTTTGAGATTTAATATCAGTATTTGGCCAAGTCTGCCTGAATAAGGTTCAATCTGTTTCACGGAGGTTTAAATTAGCGAGGATTGATGCGGATCCATTAGAAAAAATTTGGTGGTTTATAGGTTGAGAGTAAATAACGTGGAATTATACATGGTCATGGATACTACTTTCTTCAGATTGGTGGCTTGCTTCTCAAATTTGAGCATCTGTATCTTTGCTTTTCATCTGAGATCTACTTACTGCTTGACGTTTTTTTGCAGGATGTATGAATGATAGCTCCATTGATCTTCCGGGCATGGAAACAATTGATCTAACGGATAAGGAATTGCCGAAGGAAAGTTGTGCCTTCGTTGACTATAAATTACACCATCTCGTTTCTTCTAGGCCAAGAAAATATAAGTCGTACAAGGTAGCGTCTCTATTTGTAAGCTTCCCTTCTACTTCAAGTCCTGAACTCAATTAACGTTATCTGCAATACTACAGGAACTGATACAGGAGGCATTTGCTCCTCGAAAGAGAAGAATAAAGGAATACGAGCAATTGGCTGTTTTGTATGCAGACGTGGATGCTGAAATGAGCCAGCACGTTGAGCTCTCTCAATTACCTTCTCTTCCTTCAACATGTTTACACTCAACGGAATCGTCCACATGCAACATCTGTGAACCTGAGTGGGAGCTCCTGTAAATGAGCCTTTTTTTCCCTGTGAAAACAACCCCATGATAATAATTTCTGCTGAGAATTCTCTCTTTGTAAAGGTTCTGCGATAACAGTTAGCATAATTGAGCTAATCATTAGTCTTATTGTGAGATTAATGGTAGAAACTACATCTTATTTTTCCCTTTTCAGGCTTGTTAAGGCTTATGATAACAATTTTTGATAAATATTTTGATCTCTTTTGTTCACTTGTGACATTGTCTCAGCATAAAGGATTTGGAGACATGATCAAAGAAGCCAGCTGGTTTTGAGGATTATTTCTTGATTCTAAGCAATGTGCCCAAATTTCTAATGTCAATCTATATGCAGTGGTTGTTTTGTTCTCCTTCTTTGTGTCAGTATACTACTACTACTATTGCTTCTACGTATTCAGCGTAATTCTACAAGTAGAGTGTGAGTAGGGTTAGATGTACGCAAGTCTTACCTCTACCTTTGTAGAATGGAAGTCTGTTTCCGATAGACTTTTGATTCGACAGACAAGAAAAAAGATCAAATCATGGTAGCAAAAGAAATATGACAGATGAAGTATGTATGACAACAAAGCATAAAGGAAGTGAGAAGAATTTCTTGTTGAATATTTGACAAATTCGTACCATCTATTTCAGACAAGATTCATCCCCTAGACATACGAAGAATCGCCTTTAATCACATATAATTATATATGATCATGAAGAATTTTTTGTTGAATATTTGATAAATTCATACCATCTATTTCAGATAAGATTCACTCCTAGACATACGAACAATCTTCTTTAGTCACATGCTTGAAAATAATTATGTATAATCACGAAGAATTTCTTGTTGAATGTTTGACAAATTCATACCAAGATTCATCCCCTGGACATACGAACAATCGTCTTTAATTACATGTTTGAATTGAAGTTTTGAATACAAGAATCCACTATTCAATAAGAAAAATTCAAATTTAATCGTGATCTAATAGGATAAAAAGAAATAAAGATGTCCTCGAGATCACAAATGAAAATTTTGATAGGCTTTTTTTGTTGCCAATAAATAGTGCGCACACAGTAACACACCACAACTCCTAATTTATTTTCTCCGCCGTAGCTTTTACCTTTTCCTCATTTCTTTTGTATAATATTCCGAAATGAGGCCCTCCATGTTGAAATCCATCGTCCGCCGGAGCTCCACTGCCGGAGCATCCTATGTATCTCGCCGTGGATTCGCATCGGGATCTGCACCGGAAAGGAAAGTTGCAGTTTTGGGGGCAGCCGGAGGGATTGGACAGCCTTTATCTCTTCTAATGAAGCTTAACCCTTTAGTATCCAGCCTTTCACTCTACGATATCGCCGGTACTCCCGGTGTTGCCGCCGATGTTAGTCACATCAACACCAGATCTGAGGTTGTTTTCTACTCTCTCTGTCTCTCCCTTATGTTTTCTACTTGGAATTCTCTATTTTTGTTCATATGTATGAGTATTGGCGAAAATTGATAATGAGGATTTGTATTAACTAAATTGGAACTAAGAAGTAACTGGTAGGTCGATTGATTCTGTAAACATGGTTTTTGATCTCCTGAATCTCGAGCTCCGATCCGATTTACGTTAGTCGATTTCACTAGTGAGTTTGACTTTGTTGCTTACTTCATTCCACTATTTAGTCTATTTTTCGAGTGTGTATCACATAAATATATATATAGATTCGTGAATGAGTTACTCAAGTACAAGGTTTTGTGCTGAAAACTAGGTGTTTATCAGCAATGAAGAGTTTAACACCAGATCATTTTACTCTTTGCATCAGTAGCATATTTTAATTTCAAGATGATTCGGTTACAATGTTGTTTGAGGTGTCCACTGTCCAGTAGTTAACGATAGCCCATCTACCTCTCTAAATAGTGTTTGTGCCAGTTTGTGGTTTTCTTCCCTGCAATTCTGATCTGTAAATATATTTGTGGACTTTGCAGGTTGCTGGTTTTGCAGGAGAAGAGCAGCTAGGGCAGGCTCTGGAAGGAGCTGATGTTGTTATCATTCCTGCTGGTGTGCCCCGAAAGCCTGGTATGACCCGAGATGATCTGTTCAACATTAATGCGGGTATTGTTAAATCTCTATGCACGGCCATTGCTAAGTACTGCCCCAATGTGAGTATGCTTGTGTAATTATCTCTGTATATGTGGGTTATATATAGGAGATTCTAAAAAAAGTTTCTGATTTCTTCTCTCATTTGCTGCTTGTTCTGATCAACTTAAAGGCTCTGGTCAATATGATAAGCAACCCAGTGAATTCCACTGTCCCAATTGCTGCTGAGGTGTTTAAGAAAGCTGGAACTTATGATGAAAAGAAGCTCTTTGGAGTTACCATGCTTGATGTGGTTAGGGCCAAGACATTTTATGCTGGAAAAGCTAAAGTAAATGTTGCTGGTGCGTCTTCTTGTCTAATTCTTTGTTTGAATTGATTTTGTTTCGCTTTACATGAAACTGTAAATTCATACAATACTATCTGTCTACTTTACTTACTTTTTGCTTCGTTGTTCAGAGGTCAATCTCCCGGTAGTTGGTGGTCATGCTGGCATAACTATCCTCCCATTATTTTCTCAAGTAATTTTTCTTTTCTTGTCCCTTGTTATAAAGCTTTTCTATTTTTTAGTATGTATTATTATCTTTTTTATGTTGCAAGAGTTTGATTGAACTCTTTTTAGTATGTATTATCTAAGTTGTTATTGGTGATTTCCATATTATGGCATATTGAGTCTTGTTTTCATCACTAAATTTTGGATACAGGCCACTCCAAAGGCAAATCTGTCAGATGAGGAAATTGTTGCACTCACAAAGCGAACCCAAGATGGTGGGACAGAAGTTGTAGAGGCCAAGGCTGGAAAGGGTTCAGCCACCCTCTCAATGGCGTATGTTTCCACTTCAATGTTTTTCTTGATTTATTTTTTTCCCTGAAGGATTTTCACTTTGATTGCAAGATTTTGTTTACGAATACCTGCTTAAGTTGTGGTACTGCCCTATGTCATAGTCAAATATTTAGGGATGTAGAGAAACAATAAAAAAAAGAAACTTTTTTGACATTTACTGCCCCAAACCACTTCAATTACTGGCCTTCCCTGTTTGCATACTCGGTTCTAAGCAGTTAGTTTTACTTTTGCAGCTATGCTGGGGCTATTTTTGCCGATGCTTGCTTGAAGGGGTTGAATGGAGTTCCCGATGTTGTTGAATGTGCTTTTGTGCAGTCCAATGTCACCGAGCTTCCCTTCTTTGCATCCAAGGTAATAATCCTTTTCTTTTCCTACAAAGACACTGGAGGTCATGTATACTGCAAATGTGTCCTGATGAAATTTATCTTTGTGCTGGATACTTCACTTTTTTCTTTGAACTGTCTGATTCATTTGGTCATTGCCCTCTTATCATGTGGGTATGAAAAGGTAAAAACAATTTATATAGTTCAAGCATGTCTGAAGCTGTGTCTATTCTGTATGTGTTGAGGGATAGTTTTGACATCATGAGTCATCGATTGATCTTGATTAAGCATGTCTCATGTCGAATGGTTGGTAGCTTTTCAACAGTACAACTGTACAAGTCGAATGTGTTATTATTTGTTATCTGAACGTAGATAGCTTGTTAACTTTGAATCATGGGCTTAATTTGGTACTTACTCTTATCAACTGACTAGTGGGTAATTCACTGTATAAGGTCACTATTTTCATTCAATTTGATCTCTTACTGGTTTCATATTCTGATTTGATCGCTATGGTTTTTACCCTTGCAGGTAAGACTTGGGAAAAATGGAGTGGAAGAAGTCCTAGGATTGGGTCCACTTAATGACTACGAGAAGCAAGGACTTGAGGCTCTTAAGCCAGAGCTGCTCTCCTCCATTGAAAAGGGAATCAAGTTTGCCAAAGAGAACTAAAAACAAAATTATGGTCTAGTTTTTCTAGAGTGACAGTTTTGGATCCTTTTGGGTCAATTGTGTTTGTATCCTTTGCAAGTTTCTTGCAGCCGGAGGCTTAGATTTAGCTCTTTTGATATATACCCAACATTTCTACAAAATAATGTATGGCAAACTGGGGCCTAAACCATTTGCCTTGGTGTGGAGGTGTTATTCTCACATGGATCGTTTTCCAATTATGGTTAGAAGCAGACAATTGATGTGAAATGAAAAATGTTCATGACCAATTACTGTATTGTATTACGATTCATTAACCATTTTCTGTCGTTATACTTTTTACTATGACAGGAGGGACCTACGCAGATTTAATCAACTTCGCAAGTACGCAGCAAAGCCAAGAGGGTGTTTATAAAGCTCAAAATATATGGAGAAAAATCTCCCATCGAGGCTTAAGTTAATCACTTGCCGCAAGAAATTGAGAAAGTATGTACACCCTACTGTTATTTCCATTTAAATCCCTGATGGTGATATTACAATGCAATAAATACTCCCAAAGCAAACAAACAATACACATCTCAGCCTATTATGCTCTTTTGTACATCCAGGTTACAGCTGCAGGACCTTGCATGGAATCATGATCCTGCCAAATTGTTGACAATGACACTGAAAACAAAGATTTTTTCAGCACACAATATTTTAATTCAACAAACAGGTGTTAAATACCCTCACAGTACTACCACCATAACCACCTCCTCTGTGTATAAGCTTGTTGATGATAAGCTATACGACGAGAAGAATGTGAGAGCCAACAGCTAACATGCTCCCAAATTCACTAGGACTTCACTTCCTCCCATACTTGAAGTTCTTGAAAGAAACGTATCATGCAAGAGCCACATGACGTCTTTCAGATGAGTGTTTGAACAGCCGTCTGCTCCGATGCATTCATAATCCAAATTTCCTGCAATAATTATAAAAGAGACAAATTTACACAACACTTCCTCATGATAGGCAACAAACATTTTAAAATATAAAGCAAAGAATCATAGAATATACAGAGCATCAAGAAATAGTCGATGAAAGTTCCTCAACCAACTTCTTTGTTTCACATAATTACTCTGCCACAGTTTCAGAGACAATTCAAAGGGAAAAGAAGCATTTACAAGCAAAAAAAAAAGGGTAACACAACTTATCTTCCCCTTCTTTCCACTATAAAATGGTGCATGAAAAAACCGGGGAGCCACAATAACACAGAGTGGATAGAGAACATAAACGAAAACAGCAGGAGTTCCTAGTTCTAGGGAGGGGAAACTGCTGCACATGCTGCCCTGCTGGGTAGAGTAAGGTACCTAAGGAAACAGGGCTAGAAAATGGGTGTATCTGCTGCTGATTATATAACCTCTAATTTTTTCGGATCAAGTTATATTGGACTTTCTCCGAAACTACTAAAAAGTGTGTTTTTTCTCCTTGGGAAGGATCTGGCAGAAACACTAGTAAATTAGACATATTCTTCCTTTTAAATTTCAATAAGCAATGTTCCTAATTATACACTACTCATGGACAACAAATGAAAATTGTGTACGTACGGTGATTTTTCCCCTGTTGTTCCTTCTTTTTCGCAGAAGGAAATCCATCAACTTTCCTTGTAGATTAAGCTGAACATACTACAATTCCACAACCAAACATCTAGGTTGTAAAAGAGAAACACAAAGCCAGATCAATTTTATTAATGACTGGAGAATCTGTGTGCAACTTGACTATTCCCCTGGGTACCTACCACCTGCTCAGGACCGAGTAGTTCCTGCTATACAAGGCTTAAGCAGATGACAAAATATAATGAGACTACCATATATAATCCTGCAATTCTACCCTAATTCCCTTTCGGCTGTGGTTACTTCAAGAAAAAGCATAAATCCATCCCCACTCTAAGCGAGGGGGCAGAACACATTTATTTATCTATTTCTTGATCAGACTTTATTTACAGTTTTTGTATCAGCAGCAAGTCCTAGAAATGTAGCCATTTTTTAAATATTATCAACCAGCTCATTATGGAAGCTTCTATACACCTCCTTCAGATTGACGGTACATTCAATAAGTCACTGAAGCAACGGATAACCATGGCTATGGAAATGCCCTCCTTAAATAGCTAATCTGCATGGTGGTTCGGTAAAGAAAAGGCCCAAAAAGTGAATGCACCACCACGGAAAAAAGCAGAACCTTAGAACCAAGAGTTTTCATGTGATAAAAAGCACGATTTGCTGATGGTTTAAAGGATATTAGGACAACTCGTCTTTTAACATAACAAAACTGGAAACAGTAGCTAAAAAATGGAACATGAGTAAGAACCCAAAATAAAATAGAAATATCTTTGTAATTCCTATCTGCTTTCTCAAATTTTTCTTTTTTTTACTAGATCAGAAGACACAAAGTTTGAGTGGTTTTCAAGTGACAAATGTTTTCATCTGGTACAATAATCATATTGCTAAATAAAATTGTACAGTTAGTAATTCAATTTATTAATTTGTTAATAAGAAAGTAGATGAGCATTAGTTCTTCACATATATCACCAATCTGTTTGAATTAAATGCAATGATCGAACTTATTGAACAAATCCAATATCAGATATTATCAGGTTTTGAAATCAATGGTTGCAGTTGACCATATTAGATATCCAAATAGAACTAGTGTTGCTCAACTTGTTCAAACTAGGCTGGTAATTTTCAAAGAGTTTTATACAACTTGTGCAACCACGAAAATGGAGTCCAAGTTGAGACGCCTAATACTAAGTGTGTTAATCATCAGCTAATATGAGCTCATAAGGAATGAAGTTTCAAAATGTCAGCTTCATTCACTAAAGAGCTGTCGGAAACCAGAAAAGAAAATGTGCAACTCTAAAAAGACCCTCTCCACTTGTCATGAAAAGTTGTCTCATTACACCACTGGATATAACATCAACTCCACATCTATCAGACACAGAAGCTGTCCTACCCAAATTATTTTACAGTTCTCATGCAGTCGTAACATTCATTGTCAAGCTACTCTAATAAAACTAATCTACGGTGACTTAAATGGCCCCTCCTCACATTGAAGAGTTTCTAAGACTTCCACTTCCTACACCAAAATGAATCGCATGCTTCCAATCCAACAAAAAATTCCATCAACACAAGTGGTTATTGGTTCCGTTCATCTCATATGTTATTTTGCAAAACACCATATAAGACATAGTAATAGTCCTCAACCATATTTCCAAAAATAGTTAGAACTGGAATCACAGACACCATCAAACCAATGCCAAAGAGTATTCTCCTAATCATACCATTTCATCAAACATCAACCTAACAACTGCAGCAATCAAGAGAACTTAACACAAACAGCATACTCAAAAAAGCACATGGCAGAGAATCCAAACTTCACATTTCAAATATATATGAGAATAAAAACAAAGAAAGATGCTTCTAGGGGAAAAAATAAGTTCACATTCATCAAAAAAAAAAAACAGGGGGGGGGGGGGGGGGGGGGGGTCACGACAATAGAAACATCAGGCACACTAGCTAAATCAGTCTTACTCACATCAAGAGCTTGTCATGTCCTGGGTGATCGCGCCGCCTCTGATCCAGATGCTGAAGAACTATCACTATCAGAATCTGCACATAGCGTAGCAAATTAAATTACAGATACTGAGAAGAACTTGCTGAAAATTAGTTAAACAATGAACAAACATTATGTGTGCAGCATTGAGACTTGAAGGGGAGTGTCATAATTACCACTAGAGGATGAGCCTGAATCACTGCTGGAACTACTTGAGCTGCTACTTGCACTATCCGCCGGTCTTCCACCTTCAAGGGTAGCAGGAGCTGTATCTTTTTCACCTACTCATACATGACAGCAAGAACAATAAGTATTTTTCACCCAATGCATCTTTGAAACCTATCCGAGGCAACAATTCCTCCTATAAGACACTTACCAGTTCCATTTTCTTTCAGTGCATCAGCAACCATTGATGTAGGGTTCTGCAATGTAATTTTCACACATTAAGAATCTCAACCAGACAAACACAGAATGACTACTGTGGGGAGTGGGTGGGTGGGGGGGGGGGATAAGAGGACATTAAAGAACAAAGCTCACCACATTTCGAGCAGCCTGAGCAGCTCCTTCCCTCGCTCGAAGAAGTTCAGCTTTTCTCTTGTACTTGCTAAAACTCTTTTTGAAATTTGTTACAAATCTATCAAGCTCCCAGAGTGTTTCTGCATCAACACTATCTATATCTACTTCAATCTCATCGTTGTCTTGACTAAGTGCTGTGTTCCTCTTCTTAATTATCTGAACAATTGCATCAAGCTTTTCTGAAGGTAAATTCTGAAGATTAGTGCTAAGCTTCTGCTTTTCCTCATACGTCATATCTCTCTTATTGAGATCTTTTGCCTTCGGTTTCTTAGGAACTGGTGTCCTAGTAACATGAGTTATATTTGGAGTTTTCATCTTGGGATTAACCGGCCTAGTCATTGACTCAGATCTATCCAAAGGATGCAGTTGACGGGCATGTGGAGCAAGAGAACGAGAAGACACTGGGGTGTGGAGAAAAGGAGGAGCATAAGAGGTCATTCTTGAGGTGGGAGTGGGAGCACCAACATCATGATACGTTTGGTACCTCCAATCTGAATTGTACTCAGCCTCTATAACTGCCCATCTCTCTTCGAAAATCTCTGATAACTGTTCAGCCATAACATGTACATCTTGCCCTCTAGGATTATAAGTCATGGCATTACGAAAGACAAGTCGTACATCCTCCGCAAATTCCATTGGAGACTTGTACCAATCATCAGATAACCTAGTCTTAATGGTGCCCAAATCCATGGGATGCTTAATGATGTCATGATAATCATGTAGCCCAAGAGATTTCACGTTCACTGGCTCATTAAACACCCAACCATGCTTGTGTTTCATTAACCTCTGAAGCAAGCTGCTACAATTCCTAAAAACCTGAAGTCTGTGCTTATCAAGCCCAAAGCCATTCTCTGAATTGGCACTGTGCTTCTTCCCAGAGCCATTAGTCTTCAGTCTTTTATTGCTTTCAGGAGGCAGTCTATCCTTACCAAGGAGGAACTCGGAATTCCTGTAAAACTGATTAGCCTTTGGGGTCCTCTTCTCCTTCTCCACAAAGTCACTAGAACCATTGCTGTTTTCCACAATCAGAAAATTAGGTCGCTGGAATGGTCTTGATCCAATGTGCCCAGCAGAACGCACCTCTGAATTCATTCGCGCTAAAGACCTATTCTTGATCACACCATCATCCATATACTGTGTATGACTGTAAGAGCTAATAGAACCACCAGGGACAGTAGTAATACTACCAGCATTAATACTACCAGGGAAAGTAGTAACACTACCAGCATTAATATTACCACCATTTATACTAGTCCTATATGTTGTCAGCTGAAGCTGTTTAGCTTCAAGCTGCTTTACCAAGCCCCTAACTTGATCAAGCTCACTCTCTAAGGTCATACCGAGCTCTCTAATCTCATCACTGGACCTCACTCCAGTTAAATTAATCCTAATTCTATCTTGAATTCTTGAAATAACCGGCTTACCATACCCATTCTCCATTTCAAGATTGTCACTTTGAGGTTCATCTCTATGATTCTGCATTGCTGGCTGACTTCCGCTGCTGCCTTCTGGAACTTCTCCACCACTAGACACCACCACCGCTGCACCAGTGCCAATGCCACGGCCAATTTCAGGTACATCTCTACCACATGAACCCTCAGCCGATTCCCCATCTCTGTGCTCCACCAGTGGTTCGACACCTCCATCCCTAGGTTCATCTCTACCACATGAATCTTCCGTCAATTCCCGCACTTCCCCACCATTACTCACAGCTACTTGCTCACCCCCTGTCCCACCTTCAAAATTCGAACCATCCCGAAATTGGGTTTGCAAAGTCGGCTCCGGCACCTCATCATTCTCGTTCGTACCCCTCCCGCTATTCGAAGTAACCTCCGGTGCAGCTGCAGCGGAGCTAACAGCGGCTGTGGCGGCCGGAGCAACGTCAGTACTAGTATTCTCTAGGGTTCTACGGCGCTTCCGGGTATAGACTTTGAAATTATCGCCCCAACGAAACCTATTTCTTGAATTCAAATCGTTTGCATCTGAATCCATACATGTAATCACAACCCAACAACAACCAAAAGGGATGAAGAAACTAAACCCTAACCCTAAAACAAACGAAACACAAAGCACAAAACACAACAACTGGGATTGGAAAAACCGAAAAATCGAAACTTTCCTCCTAAAACCCTAAAACCCCATGAATTTGAAAGGAAAAACTGGAAACCTTAGCTGGATCGGAATTGATATTTTCAGGGGAAAATGGAAGAAGTAGAGAACTAGGGTTTTTCCGAACAGAGAGACAAAAACAAAAATTACGAAAAGTTGAAGGATCTATTGAGAAAATAAGAAAAACTAAATTTTGAGGATTTTGTAAATTTGGGGAGTGAGATTGGAGATTTTATCTTTTTCGGGGAAAAAGAGGAAAAGCAATTGAGAGAAAGTGTCCTCGATCCGAACTCTACTCACCTACTTTTCTTTTAACTATATACTTTGTTATGTACTCGTGTTGTCTGGTACGATGTATTAGAAAAAATAATATATGTATGTGTTATTTTTTTATGAAAATATTTTGGATTAATTTATTGAAAATATGATTTTAATTTGGAGGTTATGGAGGATATAAATTAAGATAGAAGGTTGGTTAGTAGGTAGCAATGTGATGTCGTGTTATCCGTCATATTTTTAATCTTTCGAAATATATTGTTTTGTACTTCAACTATCATATTTGTCCGTTCTGGACAATTTTTTCCTTGAGTTGAGGGTCTATTGGAAGTAACTTCTCTGTTTTTTGAGATAGTTGTAAAATGTTTTGGGCTATAGCCTGTTGATATTATCTTTTGTCTTATACTTCGATTATTATATTATTCTGTTTTGGGCTATTTTTCCTCACGTCGAGGATTTATCGTAAGCAACATCTCTATTTTTGAAATAGATGTAAAATGTTTGGGCTATTTTTTCCCTCGAGTAAAGGGTCTATCAAAAGCAATTTTTTAAGATGAAATGTAAAATTTGTATCTATATATTGTATCATCTTCAAACCTTACTTTTGGACCAGAGAGACGGGGATATCACCGGCCCATGATAGATAATACAGGCCTAGAAAAAGCCCAACAGAGCCCAAATCAACAGTAGTCACCAAAGCCCATGAAAGATAATACAGGCCTAGAAGCCCAACAGAGCCCAAAATCAACAGTTGTCACCAAAGCCCATGATAGATAATACAGGCCTAGAAGCCCAATAGAGCCCAAATCAACACTTGTCACCAAAGCCCATGATAGATAATACAGGCCTAGAAGCCCAAAAGGCCCAAAGCAACAGTGTCACCAAAGCCCATGATATTATACAGGCCTAGAAGTCCAACAGGGCCCAAAGCAACAATTGTCACCAATGCCCATGAAAGAAAATACAGGCCTAGAAGCCCAATAGGGCCCAAATTTTGCATTTGTCACCTAAGCCCATGATAGCAATGGATAGTAGGAATTATGCCCTTTAACTTGGCTTGACGAGCAATGAATCGCTAGACATAACTTCAAAAAACTTTTACCTTGCTCCACTTATTTTTGTAAAAATTAAGTTATGCACCTTAAGTTGTGTAGTATTTCTATGATCGAATTTCATCAAGTTTAGAGAATGTTTTATCTTGTTCGACATAAGTTATGTCTTTTTACAACATAATTAATTAACTTACGAGTTATGAAATTGAAGTTTTGTCTCTCCAACTAGCATAGGTTCTGTAAAATTTAAGTTATGCTTTTTACTAATTTTCTCAAATAATTATTTAATTATCTTTATAATAGATATTTTTAAATTGTATAAAATTATAATAATTATGTATAAATCCTACAAACATATTAAGGTATTTTGATTTAATTTTAATGTGCAAAATCCTTTTAAATGTATACTTTAGTTTCAGTGAAATCCATAAAAATCAAAGTTACTTCAACTTACTTTTATTGCATGGATCAACAAGCCAACATGAGAGGGAACTAAAAGGCAGGCACAATTCTGCCATATACAAAATAAGCATATCTACATAATAATTAATAACATATCGTAACCCGAAAAATAGAGCGATAACTTGCTATAACATATTAAATTCCACTTATAGTTGCAATAAAAACACACACGTACAAACATATGTCTTAATCAATTTAGTTACACACACTATTTTATTCATCCTCGTATCTTATGACATTATAGGTGATTGCGAATGATGTTGAGCATCTGGTCCCTGTGGAGCAACCCTCATGGTTCCTACATCTAACAACATTGCCCTTCTTTTGTAATACTCCAATGTTGATTCATCGTAACCAAATTCGCGTAAACTTAGACCATGAGGCCTAATAGCTGTCCTTTCTATGACCTCATGACAACATCCTTGAATCATCGACGTAACAACTAACATACATAGTAACATAAGTACAAGCTTCATTTTGTTGCTAAATGTTGACATGATAGAGGATTATATGTGTAATAGAATATAAGAATAAAATCAAGAAAAAGGAATAGGAATGTGTGTAACAAATGTGAGTGAGTATTTAGTCCCTTTTATACACAAACAAAACAAAAAAGATTTTTGCTAATGAATTGAGAAAGGACAATAAGTGAGACAAATTAACAAGTGGGAAGAAGGTGATGGGACAAGGTTTTTGCTGTCCAAATACTAGGGGATTGCCAATTTATAGAAATTAAAGGTTAGTGTTTTGCCTTGTTTGTTCAAGTTAAGAAAATCCATAATTCATTAACAAAGGGGGATGATGGTTCTTGGAGGTAAAATTAGTCCACAAGATTTTATCAATTCAATTCGGTTAAGTTTGGACAGGTTAATGATTCGTTCAATTCAACTTATTTAAAAGATCGGAATGATTTGTATTGAATTGAGACTTGGGGTGGATAGAATGTACAGGAGAACTTAACTTATCTTTGTAAGGTAGATAGGTTGTTTTCGATAGACCATCAACTCAAAAAAAGTTAAATCAAAACATTATTGAAAACTAAATATCGACTAACAAATTAAAATAGAAAAATGAATAATACAAAGGAAACATTAGTTGGTTGTAAAAATAAAAGAAAACATACTAAAGCTACTAAATAAGGAGAAGATAAAGAAATAGAAGACTAGCCTCCCGCCTCTCCCTCAAAATATTACGACAACACTCGGCTACCCATTAGTTAACTTATCTTAATCTTCGACATTTATACCTTTCAATTTAGGATTATGTTCTATGTTCCGATCAAGAAGTTGAAGATTTGTCATGTCATATAGTCTAATCATTTCCTTACCCTAATCCATCTTTGGCCTACCTCTACCCATCCTATAATTTCATAAAGCAAAACTCACACATATCCTCACCGGTGCGTCTATGCACCTCCTCTTCACATGTCCGAACCATCTCACCCTCGATTCTCTTATCTTATCTTTCATCAAGGTCACTCCGACCTTGTTATGTATAACGTAACTTCGTTCCTAATCTCTCTCTTTTGGTATACCCAGACATCCATATGAGCATTCTCATCTCTACTACCTTCATCTTCTAAACATGAGCATTTTATCCACTCAACACTCTGCTACATACAACAGTAGAGATTTAACCATCACTTTGTAGAACTTATCTCTATAAAAAAAAATAGTATTAAAACTTGATAAGAATTGAACGAATTAGATTAGAACTGATAACTTAACTTATTCTAACCTATCCTATCCTAATGCAAGTCATTATTGATCAACACACTCATTAAATTTGCATAAAATATTTTGATTCGTCCAAATTCAACCAAATCGATCCATTTGACCTCCATAATTAGTGCTTACTCTTTCCTTGACCATTAATATTATATTTCTCATTCATTTAACAATTGTCAACACATGCACATTATATAGTTAATTATCTAGTCATCTTTTCCTCTATTAATGTGTTAATATTAAAGAAGATAAACAATAAACAAGATAGCCCGACAAGCACTGAATTATATTCAGATATAAAAAGCTTTTTATTCCCATTATGTATATTTTTCTTCAATTCAATTATCTAATTCATTTGACTTTTGATTCATTTTGTCTATTTATTTTTAGTACTACAATATGTCACTATTATTATTTTACACACTTTATTCAACTTGTAAATGTGTATGTGGCATGCCCTTAATTAATCATTTTTGGGCACACATTATATGGGTGTGCCACAATGTACCAAAAGTAGAGATACATAAATATTAAAAAAAATGAAAATATAATATATATTTTTTTATGGAGTCAAATAGTAATTGATTACTAATTACGTGGTAAAGAGAATTTTCATATGTATAAAGGGAAAAAAGATAAGGAAGATGACAATATGGATTAAGTTGAAGTTATATTTTGCATTATCACCATCATCAACAACAAATTTACTTATAATTAATCGACTAATGAATTCAGAATTTAAAATTTATAAATCCAAAAAAAAAATCAAGATATTAATCGTTGAACCCCTTACCCTTGTTATATTATCGGGTTAATTAACAACTTATTATATGTGCATATTTGGTGAATTTTATAATTTATATAAATTTAAGATAAAACTACTGAATTTTATGGAATTTGTATTTCCGCTCTTGTGGATAGATAGTGGAAAACAAAATGTCGACTAGTTGTTTCGTACTAATTATGGAAAGTCTATGTAATGAAGAATTGTCATTGGTTTGTTTAGTTATATATATTATATTTTCCATAGCATTTCTGTTAATGGTAAGTCATCAAATATTTGAAAATGAATAATATATTTAAATAACAAATATAGAATAATAAAGTATTTCTTGATTTTTGAAAATAACAAGTAACTATTAAATGACTATTTGCAAGCCCGACTTACAAAGCCCGCCGAATGATCTAGAAAAAATTACTGAAATTTACGTCTTATATTTTTTTTATATTATTCTAAAAATCTCTCAAGTCCTTTATTTCTTTAATGAGTCAGAGCAACATGTTATGTATCTGATTTATTTTATAATGTATCCTACCTAATTTTTAATGAATCCGAGTTACATATTATATATCCGGTTTATATTATAATGTATTCGAGATACTCTTTAATGTATTCGAGCTACATGTATCCGTTTTGTGTTACTTTTTAAGGGATTAATGTAATTACAAACTAAAGATTGATAAATTGTAATTTCATATTAAAACTACGTGATTTCTGTAAAATGTACAATTTTGATATATTAGATGAATAAAAATAACGAAGAGAGTATACGACATTAGAGCCCTAAAATAGTGATAAATTAGTCATCAACATGATTGTGGGGCGATAATAAAATTGTTTTATTCTTAATAAAAAAAATTCAATTCAAGTCCTACATATTAAAAAAAAAAACATATTGCGATCGTCACCGTCAAATAAAACTCTCTAGAAAACACCAAATGAAAAGAAAACTGTGATCAATTAACCATTCAAACCAAATAGACTTTAGCCATGTGCATTATCCATAATCTAAAAAAGTTTTAAATTTTTTAATTTTTTTTATTAATAGTGACGTCTTATCAACTTGGTATATTTTGATTATTTTATTAGATATTTGATATATTCTATTAGAAAAGTGTGGAATATATGAGAACTTTCTTAAGAATTAGTATGAAAATTTATAGGAAAATAAGTTTGATGCGATTTTTTATATTAATTTTCAGGAAAATTCTCATATAATTCATAGTTTTCTTATAATAAGGATAGATTTCGAATAATCGATCATTCAAAGCTATATACACAAATAATTACTTTTTAGCTTCTATAATTAAAAAAAAAATAGTCAATGTCTTAACATTATTATACTTACTCAATTAAAGTTCCAAGATAATAAGTATTTTTTAAAGACAAAATCGATAATTGGTTAGCAAGTGCTATTCAATAAAATACTTATGTTTGAGTTTACATGAGGATTTATCCCTTTAAACTATGATTAAGTCATTAACGTTTCTAATTTATATAGCTAACTAATGGATCAAGATGTTAAAAATTTAGTATTTGGAATTTGTAGTAAAGATGTCAATAAGTGAACTTGAATTTCTTACCTATGATTAGTAAAAAAAAAAAGTACTTAGTTATTTTAGATTGAGTCGATATATGAAATTTTATATAGTTTTATATCCTTGCTAGTAGTAACTTTTACTTCGTTATTATAGTTTATTAAAATAAAAATAAGATATATGTGAATTTTAGCTACTTTTATAATGAAGGTACAATCTAACGATTATAACTTTTTCTTTATTTATTTAGGTGCAAGGTTTAAATATCAGCTAAGGTCAAATTTTTTTCCCTAACGAAACCCATCGCGAAAATAATCTATATTTTATAAAAAAAATAAAAAAGTTATGTATATGCTTCTTTTTATTTCTTCATTCTACTTGTACTTTAAAAAGAAGTTTGATGGAATTGCAATGTGAATGAAATCATATCTTGATCCAACAAAACCCAGGTCCAGGCCCAGGCCCAACATCATTTTTATGTTCTGAAATTAGTAGAAACAATCGAGTCTAGTCGTTAATGAAGTCAGAATTTTTAAAATACAAAAATATCATACCTAAATCCCACACAAAAATATCACGATTTCTTGTGAAAGAGGAAGATTTGTTTAGGTGAAAATTGAGAGATCAAATTTCTACCAAGATAACTGAAAGTTCCTATTCATAAGAAGTTTAATGAACATAGAAGTAAAGATCTAATAAGAATTACATTACTTATTTTTCTAGACCTCGTTATAAGTTGTAACCATATATGTTTACGATAAAAGGGGTTGCTCGGATGCTAAGTGTCTCTCGTCTTTAATTTGTCGAGTGACTCGAGTCACCAATAGAGAAAAAAGGGTGGAAACTTCTAGGGAAGAGTAGAAACAACTTTTTAAGTGGTTATTATTGAATTAGGAAAATCTTATAACTCAGTTGATTAACTAACTGAACTTTCAATTTTTCATTTTATTTATGAGAGCTCGATTACTTACCTTGTAACCCCCCCCCCCCTCTCCCTCCCTCCCTCTATATATGTGTGTTCATGGTTAAGTAACATTTTACTTTTATTAGCAAACATAAAAATCATATTCGTATGCTATATTTACTGTTAGTATAATTGCGCTTCATAGTAAACTTTATGTTTAACATGGCTATTAATTTGTATATTTTGGTATAATGTATGTGGGTCTATTTGTATATTTGGTATACAACTGGGTCCTGCATTTGTATATTTTGGTATGCAAATAGGTCCAGCATTTGTATATTTCGGTCTATTTGTATATTTTGGTATACAACTGGGTCCTTCATTTGAATATTTCGGTATGCAAATAGGTTCAGCATTTGTATATTTTGGTCTATTTGTATATTTTGCTATACAACTGGGTCCTTCATTTGTATATTTCGGTATGCAAATAGGTCCAGCATTTGTATATTTTGATCTATTTGTATATTTTGGTATACAAATGGGTCCTGCATTTGTGCATTTCGCTATACAAATGGTTCCTGCATTTATATATTTCGGTATACAAATGAATCCTGCATTTGTATATTTCGATTCAGCTATGGGGCGAAGATTAGACAATGAGAAGGCAAGCTATTTCTAGAACTCGTTTTTCATACTTTAGTTCTACAATTATAAAAAATATTTTTTCGAAAAAATATTTTTCAAAACATTTTAATCAATCAATCATGAAAAAAATGAAATGGATACCTCACTCATTATGTCATCTCTCACTCATTCTCACTCTCTATGGACTATATGCATGGGATAAGGTTTTCATTAGCTGTTTTTACAATCCATGATCTGCTGGACAGGCTAAATGCCACCTTTGAAGTTTAATATAATGGTGGGCTTTCCTTTTTTATTTATTATATATTTCTTTTTTTTTCCCCAAGATTTTGCTAAATCTTAATTTTTTTTTCATGCAAAACAAAACATCTAAATGAATAATACAACACAAAGTGCTCCATAGAATCTTTAATGACAAATTTAAAAATTAAAAAAGAAGGCAACTTGGTACTTCTATATTACTTAGAAGATTATCTTGACAAGAATTATTAGTTATGACTTATGTCATTAACACATTAATGTCTCATAGAAATTATAATCTTAAATAAAGACCCTCCACAATCCACATTATAATGAAATTAGGGTGGGGGTAGCTTAATTAATTAGCATTTTTCTTACATTAATCTCATTCTTCATTTGACTAGCTAGTATCTAGGTTGCATTTGTTTTCCACTTGAAGCAATAATCTTAAAGCAACATTAAGTGCTTAACTTTAATATTATAAGGTTATAATATATATATATATTATCCCTCAATAAGTAAAATTCAAGAAATATTGATTGATTATTTGATTTCATAAAATGGATCTTGGGTACTAAGTCATTTTTTTAGGAGTATTTTCAAACTCTTATTCGATTTATTTTTTAGTTTCTTATCTGGTGTTTGTCCGACTAAATATGGATCGCGTTGGAAGAACGCTTTTCAACAAAGACGACTATGTACCTAAGAAAATTTAAATCTGAGACCCCTAATTAAGGATAAATAAATATTTACCACCATAACCACCCTTCTCCAATAAGAATTATGCGTGCTATCTTATCCATATAAAATGTTAGTCAACTGAACTCTAGGCTGCAACATAACAGTTATACTTCGTGTAATTCTATAAATAAGATCGAAAGGTAATGATTTGTCCATAATCTTATTCCTTTCCTCATACTAAGGTAAATAAGTTGTTTTCTTCAATAAATTGTACTTAATTAGAGCATAATAAATAGGAATAATTGTACAGAATAGCAAACTAATAATCTAAAATAAATGGAGTAGCTACTGTTTGATTTAATTATGCCCCATAGAAAATGTTTGTCAGCTCTCCCTAAACTCTCGCTCGTCACTCTCCCTCTGCTCGCCTCTCTCGCTTTGTAGAACAGAAGTGTATAAATTGTGTTTATGTTTTGTATAAAGCGAGAGAAAATTGTATATACACATGCAAAAATATATTTCTTCTTCATATACACTTATAATTATACAATATACAAATATTTTACTTCGATTCAATTGTATACAAATGCAAATTTTATACAGATATTGCAGCGAAATAGGCCAGCGAATCATACAATTGTATATATATAGCGAATTATACATTTATATATTTGTTATGGAGCGCAATTATGCAAATTTTGCTATAGCATACAAATATGATATTTTTGTTTATTATATGTGAAAGTTGGCCTAATAAATATTTTACTCTAATGTACCACACTTCCTTATTAAAGTCAAATTCATTCACACTTATGTGTAAAAAAAATTTAAAAAAATTAAAAAAATAAAAAATTGGATGTTTTGGTCAAACATAATATATGGATAACTTTATATCTATAAATAATTATATTAATATATAAACCGAAAGATGGGGTGGCACTAAGGTTGACCAAATTCTAATTAATTAAAAAATTAACACTTTTTGGTTTTGGTGAGTCATTTTCGTTAGGAGAACAATTGTCTTTGTTAAAACTAGTGGAATCATTTTTGAAAAAGAAATAAAAAATATTTATAACTTTAACAGAAAACATACAAATTTTTACAAGAATTATAAAAATCCATAATGGTTTTAAAAGTTCCTTAAACAATTAATTAATTATCTTTATCGTTTAATTAGCATCTTCGAATGCTAATTTGGAATTAGTCGGTTAAGCAAATGATTGAATACACCGACCATTAAACTAATAAAATATATAGTTTGTACTAATTAATGAAATCCATTAACCTTTTGATAAAGCAATGACCATTTATCCATCCAACTAATTAATAATTGGAGTATAAAAAATGGAGTATTATTGTTATCATAATAAATTGTTTTTTCTAGTTTAGTTGGTCAAAACGTATTAACAAAATGACTTTTTTAATAGAAGTATCACGAAAAACAACCTTGTAGTATTTGGAGATCGATCAATATTAAGTGTTTTGTTTACGTTCTAAAAAGAATGAAATATTTTGATATTAAGTGATAATTTAATTTTAAAATATTTATTTAACTATTAATGAAGTGACTTAGGGTCCGTTTGACCATGCGATATGTTATCATGATATGAATCATGATATGAAATCATGAGATGAAATTAAAGTTTTGTTTGGACATGCGATATGAAATTGTGGTGTTGTATATTTTCTCATAAACATAAAAATCTCATAAGTTCTAAAAAAACTATTAAAATAGCCCCCAATTGTTTATTCAATATTATCAAATTAAAAAAAATAATCATAAAATCATATAATAAATTATTATAAAGTTATTGTTCTCCACTTAAGTAATTGTTTCATCAATATATTTGAGTAAAAATGAAACACTTTTCACGGGCTCTTCATGATTTTATTACTCAACAATCGTGAAGTGTGAGTTAAAGTAATTATATGTTAGTGAGAATAATAAATTTTATGTCGGTGAGAATAATAAATTTTAAAAAATAATGATGTGATTATAAATTTTATTTACATGTGAAACAAATGCTTAGTAGATACAAATGTGGGGTTGTTTTAACAAAATATAAACTTGTGGATCAATTTTTGTATTAAAATAACTCAAATCCTGATATGGTATTCCCATATGATTTCATATTATGTTTTTTGGAGAATATGGTATCACATCTCACGATACCGTATCATGAGATGGAATCAGCGTAAAATCGCATGTCCAAACGCTGATTCTATCTCACGATATCATATCGTCATATGGTATCACATGACCAAACGCCTACTTATAGTCAAACAAATATCTATCAATTATTATAGAACAAGGTTTCAAAAGTTTCTTTCCTTTCTTAAATTTCGTGTCAAATCAAAATAACTCATATAAAATGAAACTAGTAATTAAAAACCTTAGCTATCTAAAAGTTATAATATGCAATTATTTTTGTATATTTTGTTGATCTATCTTTCTTTTTTCTTGTTCTTAGTTTATAATTTAGTATTCATTTTCCTCTTGCATCACAAACACATAATTAAAGTTAAAAATTCTTGTAAGAATGAAAGTGATGATTAGTAATTAATAATAAATAAATGTGCTGTTACTGGATATATCAAAATAGGTTTGGTCAGGCTAGCATAAAAATTATAAAGTAAAAAAAAATATAAAATCCACTACCAAAAATAGGCCTCCATCACATTATTAATTATTTCAATAATATAAATGAATATGTTGCTACTGGATATATTAAAGTTCTCTTTGTATATAATTTTTTGATAGTGTATATTTACAGTCCAAAGTTGGATTAGTTGAATATATTCTTAATTTGTCTGTTTTTTTTATGTAAAGCCATTAGGTTCAATTTTTCATGTTAAGTCTAATAATTAAATTGGAAAACATTATCTATAGAAAATATTTTTAAAAAAATAATTTTTTTTTCATAAGCGACATTTCATATTAATTGTATAGCCCCATCTCCACCCTCCTACGCCATATCTCAACCCCACCAACTATTATGTTAATTTATATTTTATGAAAAACATTTTTTTCCGTATCAAACGCGATTTAAAATTCATATTCTTAATTGAAAAAACTTGAAACACGAAATAGATTAAGAAATATTTAAACTATAATTCATACTTAATATTCAGAACTCGTGTTCGGACTCCAAAAAATTTTCAAACAAAGAATTTTAATTTCTAAATCGAAAAATTCTTTTCTTTCAACCCCTATTTATATTGAAAAAGAGCAAAGACAACTAACTTATTTGAAATTTTATTTACTCAAAGCCAATACTTGAAGCTTCCCCACATCAGCAACAACTAGAATCCAAATCTTCATGAATTGGCACACACATAATACTTTAATTTCATATGACTCATTAATTAGTCATTAATTTAGTAATTTAAAAATGTACTATTTAAATCGAGGGTCTATAAAAATAATTTCTCTATCTTTATCAGATCGGAGTAACAGTGCATATACATTATTTTTTTTTAGATTCTACTTGTAAAATCACTGATGATATATTGTCGATGATGGCCGGTGCGAGAAATGCTTTTTTTTATACTATGGATCAAATATGTAATATGTCAATACGAGGTGTATCACACTCCAATGCTTTTAGGTTGAATTATGAAATGAAATATACGTTTGAAGTGATCATCAAAATAAGCATTAATTAATTATAATATAATAACCTATGAGTAAAACTAATTTTTGTTAAACGCTAAATTAGCTTATGTAGCATGCTATGGTCTAACCCCAATTAATGCTATATGTTTGAACTATATATTAATATAATTAAATTAAACTAATATTTTTATAATTCCGTACTTTAGAGTTATAATTTAAATTTAAACTAAGGTATACATTTATTAATTAAAAGTTTTAAATCTGCATTTAACGTTAACTCTGGACCACAATAGCATTAATGCAAATTAATTGTGATTAATTATGACTTAGGGTTCCAAAGGCGGCACTAAAAGAATTTCCGCATAGAATTTAAAATCCACGAAAAGGTCTATAAAAAAATGCATGTCGGTTTAAATATCATATAATTAAATAATCAAAAGTAATTTATTTATGATACTTTTATAAATGTCTAATAAATTTTGAGTTTAAATCTATCTTGCTTAACAGAAAGATAAATTTTCTTATTCATTATCATTCACTTATTCACAAGAAAGAAATCAGACGTATTGAATTAGTCGTGTGTCTCGAGATGAATTCTGTTTAAAATGAATGATGAAATGATGTGAATTTGCCAAATGCTTAACAAGCGTCTATATTAGTGGTGTATATAAAGTATGTCCTACTCTAAATTTGTTCGATAATCATAAGCTTATTATAAATATGATCCAAATACTCAGTTTTGATAAAGATCAAAGTCTTTTATTTCACTGAAGACACTAGCAGTAGTATATACTTCATAGTAGAATTAAGAATATTTACATTTAGCACGAATAATAATTTAGTTCGCAATTTAAGTTATTTTGATAATTTTTGAATTAATTTATATCACTTAAAATAAAAAGTAAATCAAATTTCTAATTTAATAAAAGATACCCTATACCATAAATCGAATGACCTAACATAATTTTTTAGTGACACTTTAATTTCAAGTTTTCCACATCACTTTGTCATTAAAATATTTTCAAGACTTAATTTTTTCGAGTTTGTGCATCACCTAATTAAGTATATTAATTAGTTCTTGTTTAAACACTTGTGTCTTAATTGCGCCGCCCTACAATTAAAATATTAGTTAAAATTAGTACAACTAATTTCTATATAAACCAAACCATTTAAGCACTTAACCCTCCACACATTACATGCAACTTAATTAACTTGGTATAATATATTTTGCAAACCTCATTCTTCCAAACTCAAAAAAATGGCAAGTTTTAAATTTTGGTTTTGTTTCTTTGTTATCTTGCTTTCATGTTTATGCTCCGAAAGTCGCACTCTAGAGGCGTTTTCGGGGAAGAGGAAGGAGACAATGATGGAGATTGCTCGAGATATTTTAAGAGAACGATTGCTTAAAGCACGTTCAATTAAGTATAATATCCACCGGCTTAGTCCTGGTGGACCAGACCCTAAACATCATTAGGGTTAGAGGTTGATTCTGGATATAAGCATGTTGAGTTCAAGTAACACATATTAAACTCATTGTAACATTATCGACTCCGATCCTTCAAGAGATGGGAATATGTAAGAGAGAGAGGCTCATTACTCATGAAAAAAGGAAGTAAAAAAAAAGAGATTTAAATATATATCTTTTTATTTAAAAAAAAAAAGACGAATTATGTTCCTAAATATATTGGAAGTGGACATTTGCAATTCCCCTCATAATAGTGATAGTGATCTTGATGTGATTGAGATTTAACTTATTAGTTGTGGATAATAATTTTAAAAGCTCATGTCTTTACTTTTTAAAATTTTTAAGTAAACAAGTCCTTATGATATGTTTATTATGTATATCTTTGTGATTTATCTAAATATATGTTTATGTTCATAATCTTATTATAAGGTATAATATCTCAATATCTAGTTATAAATACCTTTCCCCACTTAGTTAATATATATATATAACAAATAATTTTTAACTTCTGCATATTGTAATGTTTTGACGAAGCGTTTGGATGAACCGTCTTCTTATAACCTATCTTCATTTATGAATTTATTTAGATTTACCAATCATGTAATTTCATTTTCTCAGCATCATCCACCAAATACGAAATACACTCTCACGGTGATGCAGCCAGAAATTCTATCAGAAAAGGTCAAAATAAAAGAATATAATACACTTAAAAAAAATAAGCAGAGTCAACATATAATATACATAATATTAAAATTTTAAACTAGTCAAATAATATTATTTTCCCAATGAATGGATCCCACATGCAAAACTTTAAATTAAACAAGTTTTGATTTTTTGACATAAATTTTCCTATAAAATAAGGTGGGGTCGAAAATTCAATAACATCTATTTTCAAGATTATGGTGTAATTTCATAATGAAAAATGAAAGTAAGTAATATACACAAGACCTGCGAAGTGCCTTAAAATGTAAAGCCCACGTAACCCTTGTGATTGAAATTGAACTACTTTATAATTTGAGGCCCATAAGCCCAATTCATCAAGCAAACTCTTTTCATTTTGTCTTAAATAACTTTTCTGCTTTTACGAGAATCAAACTACATGAACTTTGAGCGACAATTTTTTTTAAAAGTAATATTCTTTTTACATTATGGTATACTCCAAATAAAAGTTGACTTCTAAACATATTATATTTTTGTATAATTTCAACATACTTCTTTCGCTTTTTCACTAAATTTTGATGGTTATCGATCAAACTGACTTTTGATAACCGACAAATAACAAATGATTTCTGTTGAAGGAAGTACCAAGCATGTGCTAGAGGAAAAAAAACCTTTTTTTTTTAATAAATATGATGCTTAGTCCAGCTTACACGCTACATGCATCTCAATCATTTCATCGTAAAAAGTATGTGTATCTCTGTCAACACAAATATCAAATAACTTATTTAGCTATCTAATAAACAAGATAATCATAACATTTAAGATTCCTTTAATTTTGTCAATTTTTGTAAAAAGTTATTTCAATGCTTGGCATGCACATTAAAACGTTAATTGCAATGGACCATTTTTCAGAAGACTTATTCAAAGTGGCTGTTCCATTAACCACTAGGGGGAAACAAAAGTCATTAGAATTTTCTTTGACTTTCCAATCGAACATTCGATATCCGCGTGAGGGATATCATTTATATTTTTTATCAATAGCTGATTCTCGAGTCTCGATACTCGAGAGTCAAACCTAAAATCTATGATGAATGAAAGAATATTTGAATTACCGCTCCACCATATAAGCTGATTGATTTTCTCGATCTAACTAGAATTTTTCAAATTTCAAAGTCAAAAAAAAAAGGAAAAAAGGAAGATGATTATATCTTAGAGAGTGATTGCAAATAACAAAGTGAGTGTGACTTATAGATTCCATATTGTTACAAATAATGGTTCAAAGGATGTCTACGTCTAAAGGCAAAGAAAAAAAAAAGTTGAAATTTATTGAATTTACTAAAGTCTAAAGTGTTTGATTTGGTCAGCACTGACGAGCTCATTGGCTCTTATACTTATGAATGAAATACGAGAAAACTGTGAATTATACGAGAATTTTTCTATGAAATAGTATGAAAATTTGTAAAAAAATAAGTTTTATATGAATTTTCATATTAATATCCAGAAAAATTCTCACGTAATTCACAGTTTTCTTGTAGTGATAAGTGTGTTGTATGTATATATTTAAGATTAATTAACAATTGCGTCAAAATAGCAATTTCTTCACATGTATATTAAAGAAGAATAGTGATACATCAAATTTCGATAAACTTCAAATTCATTCAACGTGTACAAGACACACTAGAGTTTTTCTAAAGAAGAAAAAAAGTAGAAAACTTAGAGGAAATCCCTCTATCTATATAGCTAATAAAGGATATATTGCGAACATGTATTTATTGTGTCTTATCAAAAAAGTTATAATTCTTTTAAAAAACAATCATAACTCATCAAAAAAGTTACCATCCTTCGAAATTGTTGAGAGTATAAATTTAACATTCAAATTAGAAATTTATACTATTGCATCATCAAACACACTCAGTCTAATATTGATCAATGTCAAACATATTATCTAGTCACGAAAGAAAATATAAAATTGTGACTAAACACATTCTAACTTATTAGAAAAAACATTTTATTCTTTGGTTACAAACACATATCCATTCTTGTAACTACATTTACCTTAGATGGATCTAAGAGTTAAGTTGAAAAGTAGAAGTCTACATCAAAGTTGTTGAATAAAAAAACCACTATAAATGTCATTTTCCTATTTAAAGGAGTGAATATCAAGTAAGGGTAAGTCACATGCTAGCTAGCCGTTCCACTCAAAACTCACTAATTGCACCATACTAATTTCATAAATTTATTCAATTAGGCAAACAACCACTTATTCAATGAATCACTTCTGTTGTTACACATTAAGGAATATAATGGGACTAGTTATTGAGTCCAGGTTGTGCAAGGGGAGGCATTATAAATGCACCGAGGGTCGTAGAATGGGAAGTACTCATTAGTTCTTATACAGTAGCAATTTCATAGTCGAGCCTTGAATTGAAATGAATTGATGTGACTGTCTTGTATGAATTCAAATGTAGTCAAATTCAATATGAATACAAAACATATATTTCGATCGGATGAAAAGAAGAAGAAGAAGAAGATAACATCACAAAATGTACGAGAAAGGTTGTGGTTACATAATGATAAGTGAGACTCTTTAATTCTTATATTCAAATATTTCGGAGTTGAGCATGGAAAGAATCACCTCTGTCAAAAAGTAGTTTACCACACAATCTCCTGTGAGTTTCTCGTATAAATTTAAATTTAATCGTCTTGTAAATATACAAGAAAATCTGTAGTCTTGGAGTGATAAAAATACTCCTTAATTCTTATTCGTACGTTTTAGAATCGAGCGTTTGTAATAAAATCACCCATATTAGAAAGTAGTTCACCACACAATCTCATATAATTTTTTTAATACGAATTTAAATTTAATTTTGTAGTAGGATATGAAAAAAGAAAATGATTCCATTCTTTGAGGCAAAAAGTGAGATGTTTGAAAGTTCGAATTTTTTTTCTTATTACCAAAGTTAATTAATATGTGTGTGTCATAGTCCCACACAGCACATGACAATGACGCAGGGGTGCCTATACACTTGACAATATTTGCTGCTATTTAGTACTTCTATCACACATTGAATGCGCGCAGAATTAGTTGGACCCTGCGCGTATACACATATGAAATTATGAGTTTGATCCTATCGAATCGAATTCATAAGTCTTAAATTTTAAGTATAATGGATTATTTCATATATATATATATATATATATATATATATATATATATATATATATATATACTAAATTTAAGCATAATAACACAAATGATCAGAAATTTTCATAAATTTTTAATTCGAATATGACATCCAAGATTTTCATAAGTTTACATTACTAATTTTTCGATTTTTTTTGTTTGTTCAATTTGAATGGTGATTCCTCATTAAATTTGCATGTGTACTAGCTTGATTATTCATTCAAAAAAATGGCAAAAAGTTCATTAATGATTTTGCCTACACTTGTCATTTTATCCTTCTAACTCCTTAGCCAGCATGTTGTATTGTAGTTATAGTATAGTACCTCAATGTCTAGTCTTCTTCAATATTAGTCTACGTACTATATATTATAGGAAAAAGAGTCAAAAATATTCTCCAACTTTAATTTATTGTTTAAATTTAACCTCGCCATTAAAATAAAGTTAATTTTATTTCTAGCTGTTAAAATAAAGTTAAATTTACCCCTCCCGTTACTAATTTCACCAAATTTATCCCTCATTAGACGGATTGACCCAAATTGACCCGAATTTACCTCTTTGACATGTTTAATGGAGATTTGGGAGAATGGGTAAATGGGTATAGGAGATTTCGGAGAATGGGGTTGGGTTATTTTAAATGTGGTCGGGTTAATAGGTTAAAATAAGGAATAGGGTTTTATTTTTAAAATTCGGATCAATCCGTCCAATGAGGGATAAATTTGGTGAAATTAGTAACAGGAGGGGTAAAATTTACTTTATGGGCAAGGGGTAAAATTAACTTTATTTTAACGGCGAAGATAAATTTAAACAATAAATCAAAGTTGGAGGATATTTTTGACCCTTTTCCCTATATTATAACTCAAAAAACTGGTCCACTAATAAGAACACACAAAACAATTCAAAGATCATAATATTAATCCGTTATGTTTTTTTAGTTCTCATTCGATATTCTTTTATAGTTATAACTAATTTAAATTCGTATCACATCACGCTTATTAAGGATGAAGCTTCAAGATGCACTAGTGTGTCTACGTATAATAAAAATAAATATAATACATAATAAAGGGTTAAAATAAAAGTATAAAATATTACAAAATCTTACATATAATAAAGTATTGCACATTTGCACTGGATTTTAAAAAAGTTTGTCAGTAAAGATTAGCATATATTTTTTTCCCTTACGCGTGAGAAGTGGAAAAAAAATACATATATTTTTTTGAGTATTAAAAAAAAGATATATTTTTATATTTAATTTTAATATACATATTGTAGTCTTAATTTTTTTTAAAGGTCTTGGTTGTTGTTCATTGATATTAAGCATATTTCTATAATTAGTTTGATATTATTCATTGTCCTTAGTCGGATTGATCTTATATTTCTCTATCATTTTACTATCTGAGTTTGCTAATCGTGCTTAGTGCTTTCAATGGGTCTTGTTGTCTCATGACTACATGATTCAAATATTAAATGTCTCGTGATTCGAACCTGCTATATACAGTTTATTTAGTGTGATTTATAGATTAATATAAATATCATTATAGCACACAAAATGCTCACCCGAATATAAAGCAAATGACAAAGGTGATAATGCTACAAGCTATCCTAAAGCTTCTTCCAAAAGAAAAAACATTCATTTAATAGAATTTTACTAAATATATTATTATCGTATTTTTATATTAGGTAGTAGTAATTGTTTAAGTTGGATTGGTGAATTGTTACAAGAATGTTTGTCTTGTCCAATATAAAAAAGACTACTAATCCATAATATTAATTTTTTTTTAAAAAAAAGATAAGAAATTAATTTTAAAAATGTATAAAAAATGATATTTTTAGAGGGTGATTTTTGTCTCCTAAATGAGAGTTTAGAGTAAGTGTTATGGGCAGTGTGACTGCAATTAGGGAGACATGGATTTATAGGGAACAGTAATGCTTCCTCACCTTTACCAAGATTTTTTTTTGACAATATCTATGCCTTTATCTTTTTACCTTTTTTTTTTTGGTCTTTTCTTTTTCAAATCTATTCCCCAAAAAATATAAATATTCCTTTTATTTCAGATTATTTATCATATTTTTTTTAAAAATAAATAAATATAATATCTTAAGATACAAACAAAAATATTATACATTTGTGATAGTATAATTTGTTTTGTCCACTGTCAGTAAATATAAGTTAATCTCTTTTTAAAATATATTACTTATTATTAATATTTAAATAATAATAATAATAATAATATTATATTATAATTTGAACTCTAAATTAATTGTATGAGTTTGTTTAGGATTCTTATTGATTGCCAAAGATAAGAAGATCTTTTGCAGTATTTTCTTGTACTCATTATTTTTGCCACATTCCCAATAAACACCATTGAAGCAATTTGCCACAATCATCAATGGTAACTTTTTACTTTCTTTTTTTAAATAGATTAATTGATTTCTTAAAAAAAATTATTCATAACATATTAAGTCTTCTATCTAACATGAAAAAGTTTTTGGATAGATGCTTTTATTGCTTCAACTTTTCTCTTCTTAGTTCATTTTATCGACAATACTAAAATTAATTGAAAATAAACTTTGATCCATATACATTCATATGTATTTCAATTTATTTAAGTAATACTCAAAGTTGATGGTATAAAAAATATTTGAACGTTATTTCAAAACAATCTTAAATATATAGAGCGTCTTTCAAAAAAAAAAAAAAAGCTAAAAGAATTATTAATCTTTAAATATGAAAATATGATAATTAATATAAAAATGAACTGATGATGTAATTTATTTTGTAATCTCATTCTATAATTGAAGTTTGGAAAGAATAAAATATTGAACCTTATCTTTACATTTGTAAGGATACTAAGGTAAGGAGATAGTTTAATGAGCTCTTCCTAATATATTTTTTTTCGATTTGATTATCTTTTCATTTTCACCACTTTAAAATCCTTGATCGTAAATTCCTATTCTCAAAAAATATATATATCTCAAATTATTTATCATAGTTTATAAAAAATAATTACTATGGCCGGGAGCTTGTTTAATATCTCTTCCTAATATTTTTTCTACTTGACTCATCTCTTCTTATTTCCACTATATATATATATATATATATAACCGTTTACACTTTCTCACTATGGCACCACAAATATATATATTTTCTATTCACATGTTCAAATTACTGATTTAATAAATTTCAATTTTTAAATACTTTTTTACTTACATTTAAATATTATTTAATAAAAATATCACTCAATTCATATTCAAACTCTCCCTTTAGATAATGAGAGTTATTGTACTTTGTATAATAAATAAATGAACGGATAAGTAATTTATTGATTTATTAGTGGAGAGCAACTAGACACAAGGACATGCAGTGTAAATTATATAGTCCAAAAATAAAAGTATATAATAAAAAGACAAAAGGAAAAAAAAAAGTGATTTTAAAGAGAATGCAATTTGAGGAAAATATAGTGTTGTTTCATCGAAGAAAGAACACTAACGTATATAGCGTAGTAAATGAGACTATAGAATTAATCAAATTAAATATGATTTGATATAATATTAAATAGTATTTTATATAACATAAATTCAAATTAATCGAGCTCTCTTAAAAAACAACTCAAAAAGATAAAGAGAGAAAAAAAGAAGAAGGTGTGATCTAGATAAAACAGAAAAAAGCTGTAATATGTCACTTTCATCAACAAAAGAAAAGTAAATTTTAAAGGTCAATTTGAGGCAAGTAACCAAATGGTTGTAACATGTAACTAAGAAGTTACAAAAAGAGGGGAAAAAAAAGCCTTTGGACAATATTAACAAGTGGGGCATCAAACAATGCTTCGTCCGTTCGTTTGTGCATGCTCAAAATTAAAGAATATAAATATCAATGAATCAAAATAAAATACATATTTATATATTACGCGTTAAAATATGAATAAAATTGGAATATCAAGAACTAGAAAGAAATGAAAGGGGGGTTAAAATTGAACCAAGTTGGTTGTGTTTGAATGACAAAAGGTTAAAAAAAGAGTGTTTGGATTGGTGATATATGTGCTTTTTGGGCAGTACAAAAGTGGGGAAAAAAAAATACCACAAGGGTTAGCAGCAGCAGCAGCAGTAGCTGCAACAGTACAGTACACAGAGAGAGAAAGAGAAAGAGATGGCAGTGATGATGAGGTTACAAAGACCTTTAATCTTATAACTGACAAAAACAACACAGTACCAAAACAGTAGCATCTTAACAAGGCTGGTTTATATTTATTTTTTTGCTCTTTTATCCTCTAAGGAATCCTTGTTGATTTGGTCTGCAACTCTCATCTTCATTCTATTTTTTTCTTGTGTGTATTAATATTAATAATCAAATAACTAGAATTGTTAAATGATAGAGGGAGTGATGGGTTAGGCGTATTTGTTTGATTTAAGTTATGGAATTTGAGAATTTGAATGGCAGAGAGTTTGAGATTTCAGAGTGGTGCAAGATACATAAGAAGGAGAAGAAGAGTGCAGAAGAGGAGGAACAACAAGTGTAATCAATCAAAAACTGGAAAGAGAAAAGGAGAACAAGGGTTTGAGTCTGGATCCTCAGAGGAATCAGCAGCAACATTATCATCTCAATCAAAATCAAAATCAAAATCAAGATTTAGTTGGCAAAGAAGAAGAAGAAAATCAAGAACAATCAGAAAACGAACCTCAGCTTTATCTTCATCCTCAACAACAACAACAACAGCCATTTTTCAATCAACATCACTTGATTTATGGAAGGTTAGATTCACAACCATTACTTCCACCACAGCCACCACCGAAGAAGCGTTCGTATTGGCCTTGTTCGTCTTCATTGGGGCAAAACGTCGAACATGCAGCATTGCGTGGGAAAATGGCAGAAACGTCAAGATTGGGTATAAGGAATACTGTAGGAGAGATTGTAGAAGTTCAAGGAGGTCACATTGTGAGGTCTATTGGGCGGAAAGACCGCCACAGCAAGGTTTGCACAGCCAAAGGCCCCAGAGATCGCCGTGTGCGTCTCTCTGCTCATACTGCTATTCAGTTTTACGATGTTCAAGACCGCCTTGGTTATGATAGACCTAGTAAAGCTGTGGATTGGCTTATCAAACAGGCAAAACCCGCCATTGATGAGCTAGCTGAGTTACCTGCCTGGAAACCTACAATTGGTACTGCATCTGCTGCTGCTGCTAACACTAATCTTGAACAGGAACAGGCTCAAAAACAGCAAGAAGATAACAACTTTGCATTTCAACAAGGAAATGTTGGTTTGTTTGATAATGTGGCTGGCCCTTCAAGTAAAAGAGCAATGGAAAGTAATACTGCTAGCTTTCTGCCTCCATCTTTAGAATCTGATGCTATTGCTGATACTATCAAGTCCTTTTTCCCAATGGGTTCTTCAACTTCAGCGAACTCTTCAGCTATGCAGTTCCATAGCTTCCAAGAACCCCATATGTTATCAAGAGCCAATAGCCAGAACCAAGATTTGAGTCTCTCTTTACAGTTTCAAGATCCTATTTTGCTTCACCATCAAAACCAGCAAGCTCAACACCATAACCAAACTAACCATAGGGAACAAGAGCAAGTGCAGGTTCAAGCACCAGCCCACTTTACAGGAAACACCCCACTTGGTTTTGACACCTCTGGCTGGTCTATGCATCAGAGACTTGGTTCTTGGAGTGACAGTAGAGAAATTGGCCCTGGTGGTAGTGGTGGAGCAGTAACAGGACCTGGTGGGTACTTGTTCAATTCGCCACCAGCACCGGCGCTGCTGCAGCAGCTATTCGGTCAAAATCAGTTATTTTCTCAGAGGGGACCCCTTCAGTCCAGTAACACATCTTCGGTTCGAGCATGGATGGATCCGTCAGCGATAGCAATTGCCTCAGGTGATCAAAGTCATCATCATCAAGCTGTTTTACCAATGTATCCATCAACAATTCCTGGTTATGGATTTGCCTCTGAAGTAGGCGGACTCTCTGGGTTTCGTATTCCTGCTCGAATCCAAGGTGAAGAAGAGGAGCACGATGGCATTTCCGATAAGCCATCCTCTGCTTCCTCTGATTCTCGCCATTGAATTAGCTTCCAAAATGTGATCTTTCTCAGTCCCTGACAGGTATTCACTCTACTAATTGATCAATCTTTTGATTTTCTTGTTTTACTTTACATGTTTTTGGAACGTTGTTCATTGTTGCATTGAGCTCAATTTGCAGGGATATGCTCTACTTGAATGCAATTGGAACTTACACAAGTGATGCTGTGAAAGAGCCTGGAGATGGAGAATGAGAGAGTTCATTATAGAGTCTGATTCAATGGCATACACCGTGTCGAAAAGAATCCTGATCCTTGTTTCAGGTTCTTCGATCCGGTCTAATATTATTAGTTATTCACCGTTCTTGATTTTCCCTTCTTGTGTAATTGAGCTTTTCTAGCTCAACAAGCTACATTAGGAGTGTTACTTGTCATATTGCTGCTGTTTGCTTTATTTCATGATTTTGGAGACTTTCAACCTAGAATTGGTAATGTTTTGTTAGATATTTTTAAGTCTTGAAAGCCATTCTTAGTAATAGTTCCTGAATTCGATTACTGTTTCATTGATTTGGTTTGATTGCTGTCTTTCCTATTTTAAAAAATGTGAAATAGTTTGAACAAAATGTGATTGTTTTCAGCTGTTCAGATAAAAAGGGTCAATTTTTCATGTTGAAAGAGAGACCTTTCTTTAGTTTGATAGTTGCTTTACTACTTTCTGATAAAACCAGTTCATGTTTCAACAACTTCCTCAAGCCCTCAAAAGGATTGAAAAAAAATTACATGGCCTTTTTAACAACCCTATCACTTGTAGGATATTTGTGAGTATTAAAAGGAAAGTCATTTTCTATGAACAGTAGAGTTGATTGAGGGTGTGTTTGAGAGTGGTCAAATGTGAATGCCACCTTCAGCTTTAAACTATTTTTTAGGGACTTCTGTTACCTATATTGGCTAGACTAGCCTTTATAGATAAGTATATAGTCTTGAAAGCTTCATCTACCTAATTACCTATCATTGAAGGGTTTGGCAGCCATTCAAGTCTCATCTAACATTTTTATTCATGTTTGATTCCTTTTGTCTAGTTATTTCCTCTTATTCTTATTACTAGTTAAAGCCAACATAATGCTTGAATGAAATTGAAAGAATGTCTTATAACTTGTGTCATAAGGTGACACTCATGTTTATGGTCTATGTTGCTTGGACTCTTCAAAAGTATCAATGAGGTGCGGGAGATTCCGAGCAACATAGTTTGTGGTAGCAAAGTGATGATTAGAGTCAATAGTCATAGCCCCATTGAGCACAAGTTACAGGGGTAGTTGATCACACAATGATGAAGTTAAGAAAATGATCATTCTAGATGAATGTAGGAAGGTAGAAGAACTAAGTGGGGCTAAGAGCTAGGCTTCATAAAACTGAGAAAGTGAAGAGAACCAATCAAATTGCTATTAAAGATGAAGCAGAAGCTGAACAATAGAAAGAACTACCAAACACATACACAACAGAGTATGGCTACTTGGCAATGAATTCTTGGTCCCCCTGCCCTGCAAATCTCAGTACACCTAATAAAAGACTGTCTAGTGGGATGTTCTCTCTTTGTTTATTTTTTCCTTTTTTTGGGGTTTATAGTTTACTCCCTTGAGAAAATATTAGTTAGACATATCAAGATGTTGACAATTGCCTCATAGTAGTTATTGTCACTTCTTTATGACTGATTGGTACTGTCAAACAGAAAGATAAATGGCACTAAATATACTAAAATGTGATCACTTTAACACCTTTCATCGAAAAAGTATACTTCCTTATATAGGTCCATAAATTTCTGGCTTCGCGATTGTTTTGACATTTAACATGTAGACATCCAATAGTATTTAATTGGAGAGTTTATTGTAGTGGCTATGTTTCAATACCATTAATAATTAGGATGGCCTACTAAAATGACAGAGGAACCAATGCTTTATGGTTGTATCATGAGTTGGAGCTTGCTGTATTTTGTTTCTATATTACAGTTTTGTATTGAGTGTGTTATTACTAGACCCCATTTGGGATGACTTCTATGCCATTATAGGTTTAAATGAAAATAAAAATCAAATCTTGTGAAAAGAACTTCAAAGTTGACATCAACCAATAGTGTTGTCATTGCCATATATCTAACTTATTGTACCTACAAAGGTTTAATGGGAGTGATGAAAATGTCAAATATAGGCACATTAACAGCAAGGAACCAGTGGTATTCGTATTGGAGCCTCGATTTTGATTTGGATTTGTGTTGTTTAAAACCCATTAAAGGGGTGAAAACACTCCGTATCGGGATTTATTTGTTTTTTTTGAGCTCAAACACGAGACATCTGGTTAAATGACCGAGGGATTCATGACCGCATGTGGCTTATTAAGTTTTATACAGCTAGAGAAGTTACCTTCTTTAATCTGTCATTAAGAGTGTTAGTTATTGTAAGAAAGTTAAATGATAGAGAGATTAACTTTGAGACATCCCTAGACCCTGTTTAGCCACAATGTCGTGTTGATCGACGAACGCGATTGAGCTAGACTTTACCTATGAGGTAGTGTCTAGCTCAATTCAATAGTTAGCTCATGAGACGAGTATTGTCCACAATAACAAACTACCATCTCACATGTTGGGCTTCCAACATCACCCTGATATCACGATAAGAAATTTGGGTGGATCTTACTCTGATATCATAATAAATGGTCGATATTGAACTGACTCGACTAGGGAATATATTACCTAATCAGGGCACTCACTATCCAAGATTTTCTTTAAGAGAGTGAATATTCATCATAACATAATATTGTAGTGCTTCAAATCAGACAAGAAAAAGATATCTTTTGATAGGTTTTAATTGAGGATTCTTGTGGTTAGCATCAAAAATTGAAATAAAAGAACAATGCCATTATTATTCCTTTCTCTTTTATTTTACACCTTATTTTGATAGTTTTTTTTTTGTTACCAATATTCCATTTTAACCCAAGAATCAATTTGGTATTTTAATTATTATTTGATAATTTTATTTTATTTGTTCAGGGGAGTAGGCTTGGGGTATATCTGAATTTTGTTAGTCAAGTAGGGAAATATTTTTAAAGATATCAATAGTTCCGAGACAGAACTAATAATTAGCGCCTAGTTTCGAGGTACAATGTGAGAATATATATTTCATAACATTGTATTTATTAAAACAATATAAAATTGTATGTAACAATATATGTACAACGAGAAACAAGAGAACCTATTTCATGATATTGTATTCATCCAAACAATATAAAATGATATGTAATAATCATCCAAACAAGAAGTCGAAGAAAATAACGGAACCGGAAAAACAAAAATAAAATTAATCAACATTATGGTTTTCATAATATTGTATTCATCAAAACAATTTAAAATGGTATGTAATAATCATCGAAACAAGAAGTCGAAGAAAATAACTGAATCGAAAAAATAAAAATAAAATTAATCAACATTATTGGTCCCAGCGGGGTTAGAACCCGCGACCTTCGGCTCATAAGACCAACGCTCTAACCAACTGAGCTCGGGACCTTTCGCTTTTAGCTTTTTAACTTACTTTATTTTTTCGAATATTCGAAAATAGGAATTTTTGGGCCTCTACCTAATTTATGTGATCTAATAATAAAGTAAAAATATACATTGTTTAATCATGATTAATGATAATTGTATATATTCAAATACATGTCATAGTTACGTAAAATTAATACGGATATACTTTTACCATTTTCACCTCTTTCAAATTAGTTGGCTATACAGTATACACCAGTTCCAATATAATGACGTAAATTAAAGTCATGTTTGTAGAAACTACACGTCCAATTTTAGATTTTCAATGATACTCCTAATTGATTTTAATTTTTACAAATAGCAATCGTCAATCATTTCCGAGAAGAATGACAACAATAATTACAAATAATTTATATTTCATCATAACGAATAGTTTAAAAGTCAAGAACAACGTACATAAAATCGTATGTGTATATATATATATATACATATATGAAAAAAGAATAAGATACTCAACCAAAGAGTTGTTTTTATTATTTATTTGTTGGGTATATATATGTGGAGATTGATTGAGGTCATGATGATTTTTTTTTATTAATTTAAAATTTTCTTGTTGGATTGCATGCATGCAATAAAAGGGTCCTGTACTTTGGTCCAACCGATCTCATTTACTTGTTCAGTATTTCAAAAATAGTTTTCAATTTTATTTATAAGTAACTACACATTAATCAATATGACATTGCATCAAATCATCATTATTTCTTAAAGCTGTTCAAAGTCTATAATGAATAAGAAAAAATAAATTGAAAAGAGACCTAATGCAATTTCAAGCGATTTATTTATAAATATTACTCTTAACTATAGTGAAAATATAGTGTATTTTACTTGCACTACCTTTTATATTAAACTACCACTACATTTAATAAACACTATCACTATATTTCAGGATCAAAGATGAAACAATAGCTATATACGAAAATTCCTCTTAAAATAATCACTCATGTTACGAAATTTTAAATTTATAAAAAAATTAACACTTTTAATCTCCGTCAAATATTGACGTGTCGAAAAAAAAAAAAAAAAAAGAGGGAGAAAACAAAGGAGAAAGAAGAGTACATGAGAGTCGGTCTAGGGAAAAAGAAATGAAGAGTGGAACGACCATTTTGCCGATATTTTTGTTAGTAAAAAATGGGAGAAAGACCACTTTTTTAGCTTCCTTTAGATTTGCATTTTAAAATTTGAATTTTCTTAGATTTTCTTTTTAACTCTCTTCTTTTTAAGTGTCTTTATTTTTTTTCATATTTTACTCATCTAATCAACAACACTATAATTTTCACAAAAAATCTCTTACTTTTTTAACTATTTTCATATCAAAGTTACAATCTTGCTGAATTTTTTCATTTTTTAAAAATCCACTCATTAATATACAGATTGGGATTTTCTTAGATCCTCTGTATTTCAAGAAAATCTTGTTTTGTGTTCTTGATGGATTTTGTGTTTTTATATATATAAATATAGTTTTTTTGTTTTTTTTTGGTTTTAATGGCTGAGGCAATCATGACAATAGAAGAATATAACAATAGTAGTAATAGTGGTAGTAAAAAGTTGAAGCAAAAAAGAGTTCCACAAAGAGGATTAGGTGTTGCTCAACTTGAGAGGATTAGATTAGAGGAACAACAAATAAAAGATGAAATTTTGCCATCAAAATCAATGGTTAAATCACAAGATTCAACTTTTAGGGCTTTAAAATCATCATCAGTTTTGAAAAATTGTGACTTTAGATTAAATTCATCAACCCCATTTGTTGATAATTTGAGTCCAAAAAAGGGTTTGGTATCTACAAAACAAGTGAATGTGAGTGAAGGGTATGCTGATGATGATTGCTCTACATTGTGTAGTGGAAAGTTTAGTTCTGAGAAAGATCATCAAGATGAGAAGTTGTATCATCATGGTGTTGTTATTCAATCCCCGATTTTCGCCTTGCCACAATATCAACAACCTGTTTGTTCTTCATCAATGGTAAGCTATGCTGCCTTACTAGTATCGTTTTTGGATTAACTATTTGGGATTTGGAATCTACTGGCATGATTAGTTCAGATTTGTGTTGTGGAATGTTTACTAGTGGAGTTTTAGAGGAATTTGTTTTCAGGGCTCGAACCTGAGATCTTTTGTTTGGTTTAATGATAGAGGAACCTTACCATTCCATCACGCCCTTTGGTGGTAGCTTACTTATCACTTTATGTTTGGAATTCACTAGCTCGACTAATTTGGATTAGAGTCTTGAAAGGTATCTATGGAGAATTTTAGGCTCCGTATTACGTGGACATTGGGGCTCGTGCTCAGAAACATTTGGTTAAGAGTAGAGGAATCTATACCATTTCATCACAACCCTTAGTGGTAGCTTACTTTTTATCTTTTGTTTTTTTTCTTGGCTTAATCATCTGGTGTCCGGAATTTACTAGCCCGATTAATTTTGTTTAGCTTTAAAGAAAGCCCACTACGGGGAGCTTTGGTGATCCTACTAAAGAAAACTCCACTCTCAGGGCTTGAACCTGAGACCCCTAGTTAAAGATAGAGAAATCTTTAAAGCATTTCATCACAGTCTTTGATTGTAACTTGGTTATCACCTTTGTTCTTTTCTAGTGTAACCATTTGGTGTCCGCAATCCACTAGCACGACTAACCTGGAGTAGTATTGTAGTAAGCTCACTACATAAGGTTCTTACCTCCCTATCAAGCAGAAGTCCATTCCCGGGGCTTGAACCTGAGACTCCTAGTTAAGGATCAAGAAACATTTTCCATTCCATCACAGCCCTTAGCGGTAGCTTACTTATCACTTGAAGAGTTGCAGTAATGTATTTTGCTATTCAGGCTAGCTTGTCGTGGGTCGAATTTAGTTATTGAACCAAATTAGTATCTTTGTTGTTGCAGGTGAATATCTCCTCAGGTATTTCATCATCATCTGTTAAAAATTATCAGATGGAGCCCCCTTCAAACCAAAGTTACCCCAGTTATAATTATTTACCTCTATGGCCTGAAGAAGTGAAGGTAAATTTCTGTTTCACCTTCTAATCTGTTTGTCGAAGATATAAGTTTAGTAGTTTTTGGTTGATAGCTGCTATATTTTGTTTGTTAATGTGTAGAGGGTTGGCATAAAAAGACCATATCCATTCCCTCCAGAGTTCCCACCTATCCCTACATTTCACAGCAAATTTCCTCCGCGCTATGATTCTCCAGTGTGCACAGCAAATTCAGAGTCAAGAACTTATCTTAAGAGGTTCGATATCTCTCCTGAAGTTAGCGTTGTTTTAGTAGTTGAATACTCACCTCTAACACGTCTCGTTGAATCAACTTGTCAGAGAAGTTCCTTTAAAATCAAGAACTCTGCCAGACGCAAAATCAAGGAATGTTGTTAGACAAAATAGAGCTCTCAATGGAGATTTTCTCACATTGGCTCCTCCAACAGCTGTTGGTGCAGTAAATCAGCAAGTTCCTCAGAATATCGAGCTGTTGAAATTCGAGACTCTACCCTTTCAAGTGAGCAACAAAAGGACGATAACATTTTATTTTATGTTTCGTGTACTTTATATGCATCCTTATTGAGTTTTCCAACTCCACAGGATGTTCCTGAAGAGCCTAGCACTAGGTCAAGCCTAAACAGATCAGTTCAACAACGCGTTTTCAGATTCTTCCCACCTCCGAACGTGCAAATTGGACAACCAGGAAACAGTCATGGTGAAGTAGGAGGGAAAGTTGATCTCAATCTTAAGCTATAAAAGTTTATTCCATGCCATATGATATCCTGGAGAGATGGTTTGTTAAGTATAGAGGTAAAAAAACATTACTTCTAAACTAGTAGATAATTATAAAATGAAAAAGATGCCTTGAACATGGTGTTTCACAATGAAAAAAAGATGTAGTTTTGACTATAGTTTTATTACAAAACAAAATGAAGGTAAACAAAAGCTCTTTCATTTCATGTCTTTCAAGTAGTTTATTGAGTCTTTTGCAGTGAAAAGTGTTATGAAAGTCTTTTTTTTTTTTGCTGGTCTTAAACAAAGGATGTGTTTCAACTTTCACAGCCTTAAATCTGTTCTTGATTCAACACACTTCCACTGTAGTGTTCGAGTAGGTACTGTTACTTCCTCTCGAACTATAGTACTATTACTTGCTTTACTATGCCAAGTAAACCAATGTTTAGTAAATATGTGTATCCGTGCACGTGTGTGTGTGTGTGAGAGAGAGAGAGAGACTGAGAATGCAACAGCAATAGTCTCAACATCAATGGACATGTATGTGTATATCTGGAAAACTAAAAATCCAGTACATAATAAGCATAGTATTTGGAATTTCAAATTACATGTAAAAACAAGGTTTCTCAGCTCTGGCAAGAGCAATTGAGATTTATAATCAAGAAGTTTTGACACATTCAAGATGATGGATGTGCACTGCTGCTCAAAATCTACACACCAACACTGTCTGATCTTTGTAACATACAATGATCGATCTATGACCAACCAAAGACGTAGTCAAGCACATACACGAGTACAAGGGAGAACGGATAAAAAGCAAAAGCTATCAAACTAGTCCACAGAGGAAAGGTGGTGCGGATGCTCCCTAAGACCCCGATAACAATGCAAACAATTAGAATAACCAGCACTTCAGATGAGAAGTTCCATGTTAAACCTCGGGCATAAACAATAGCCAAGAAGACTGACAGACAAAGGAGATTGTTCATAGTCACAGCTCCATATAACTGCAAGATATCATCAGATGTTTTATTAGCGTTGGAACTGAACAACACGAACGAGGCCTACCTAAGAGTGAAGTTCATAGTAGAATAACATATCCAATGTAGTCCTACAAATGAGGTCTAGGGAGGGTGGTGTGTACATAAACTGTTAGAGCTGGTACAGCTAAAGTTGCGAACGACAAAGGATTTACAAGTTAAATCTATAGTTCAAGTCTAAATCTTTGGTGATTATTAAGAACTTGATCGTTTATAGTAACTAATGCAAGTACCGGAAGGGATATCAATCAAATTCTCATACTAAAGGAGTGGAAGTCAAGTCAGGAAAACAAACCTCAGAAAATGTTAATGACGCGGATCTCTTCTTTTTCCGGGTAGCAAAAATTATAGCCGACACTGCCTCACTGGAGTTTGTTGCCAGAGGCAGCGCAATGAATGAGATGAAGAAAGATGGAATACTTGTGGCACTGGAGAAATTGTTAACAGCATCCACCAAAGGATCAGCAAAGACAGCAGCGATAATGGTACCCAACAACAACAATAACGCGGCCTTAATAGCAACTTTTCGAGGATTCTCAACACCCTCAACAATTTCATCACTTTGATCCTCTCCCAATAGACTGTGCTCTCTCCTTGTTTCCTGCAACAGCCATCTACATTGTATCATAATCATCCTAGCTATAACTATTTAAATAATGTCATCAGGTCAAAACATACCTCATGAAAATCATCAATGTAGTTGATGGTATTAGGACCAGCCTGAGCAGAAGAACCATTAGCACTCTTGGCTTCATAAAGCCATTTTTCAACTCCGGAAATGAATTCTTGCAGATCAACTTGTTCATCAAGAGACGTATCGAAGTCCTTCAGAACCTTTGCTATTGCATCATCTTCTTCTAAGTTAATCTCCTCGAGACGGATTCCTACGACCAGAGCTCTTAATTCAGAATGGGAAAGATGACCATCACCATTTTCATCAATAGCATTGAACAGCCTGTAAAACAATGATTCATCACATCAGCCATCATTCTATGGTGATATAAACAAGGCAGAAAGAATTTAAAGCTCACTTTTCTAAAACTTCTATATTTGGTGTTCCATGATCTGTGAAAAGCCTTCCCAAGGCGTGCTTTTTTAAATGCTTCAAGATTCCTGATATGACATGCTTATGTTTTACATAAGCAAGTTTTCGTGTTTGTATCCAAGGCTGAAAAACCTGCATTTAAAGTTAAAGGAAGTTCAGCAGGATTTATCGTATTCTCCATCATTAATGTCAGTGGCGTGCAAGAAAGAAAAACTCGTTAAGTTCAATGGAGAGAAAAAAATATGAAAACCTGACAATTACCTGATAAAGACAATAAGAGAGGAGCAGCGACAATGATATGATAAGAGCTATCAAGACAGATAAATGTCTTCCTGAATTTGAATGGAAGATCTGTGGTAACTGCACAACAATAAATGGAAGAACAGATACGGCCATGATCATTGCAGCATAGCTTGTCCAGATATCAGTACTAACACCGGAACCTACAGACAGATAGACCGAGTTTTTGAGCAGAAACACTTTGATAGATAGAACCTGCCTTCTAGTAGCATGAAATATAACATGCATTATTCACCTACAGATTGTAAGAAGAATTACAAGGAATATGTTTGTCACCACAAGAATTACGACATCCTACTCCTTCATATCATAAAACAATATGATGAGAGTATTCAACCCTTGCTTCAAGTATTACTTTCGTAGTTCAGACATGGAGGATGCCAAACACTTATTTCTTCATTGTTCAGCTGCTAGAGATATCTCAAGAATGTTTCTAGCTCATTTTGGTTTGTGGGTAACAACTTGAACGATGCTTTTCATTGGACTCACTTGGAAGCACAAAAAATCCATAGGAAGCTACAACAATTCATTCCAAGCTGCTTTTGGACAACATGGAGGTGAACAAGCCAGAACTTTGAGGGGCATCGTCTGTCATCTCTTGCATAAAAGCAATAGGTCGAGTGAAAATATTTTGGTATACCAATTACCAAAGTCGTAACTATTATACCTAAATTTTTTACTTTTCTTTCTCTATCAGTTTGACGTAGCCAACTATGAATTTGTAATATAATGCATCTAATGGATGCAACACATTAACATCATTGGGTAAGAGAAAAGCCAGTTCATGCGCAAATACTCTTAAAGTAAAGAGACAAACCAGTAAGACTGAGCCCTTTAGTGTCTTTCAAGTCCACAGCAGTAGAGTTTACTATATCACACTTGCCAACAATGCAACAGGTTCCCCATATCACAGTAAGAAGCATCACTGTCGACCCAGCTAACAAGCCTATTCCTACAGAGACCTGGCTCTGAGCTTCTGCAGCACTTCCAGTGATCCCGGATACTGATGAAAAACAAAAAACTTGTGAACTTAATATGGCTTGCAACAAACAATTTTTACGATACAATGTCAAAAACAAGGTTTGTTATGAAAAGAACTTATCTATGGAAGCAATTGATCTATACAAGCGATAACAACTAGTTCAACTTAAACTCCATTGTTACTACATTTACAATAGGTCCCCCATGTCTAATTACAACTTTATGTTAGCATCACAACACATTTTGATTAGATGTTTTTTAGGAAAATCACCAATGAAATCAATGATGATGATGATGCTTTGATTTCACATATAATCCATTTTTCTACATTCTAAAATTACTATGATTACAATATTCTATAACTACAGCCTCATATTAGTGTGATTTTCAGTAGAAATGATTTGTTATAAAATGGTAAAGTTTTTCTTCAAAATGAATTTGACAATTCAACTACAAAAATGGGTTAAATTTCACAAAAATGGAATTCAAAGCATGATTGATTATGTCAACAAAAGTTAACTTAAAAGTCAATGTACAAAAAAACTTAGATCTAGAGAGAATAATCAATCAAATAATAACATTACAAACGAAATTTTTGGATCTATGTTACTTCCGATGCAATGAATCTCTCTAATATCCTATAATAATACTCCTTTGTCTCTAATTACTTAACTAAAAAAATGATTTTCCATTTCTAAATTAAATTTCAATTAACATTTATCTACAAACAATTGTGATTTGAATTATTTATTTTAGTCCTTACAGACGTAAATTAATTTTCAAAACAAATGTTGAAAGTAACTACTATTAGGTTGGGTCCAATCATAAAGTGTCTTAGCTTGTTCTAGGTAGGGAAAAAAGGGGATTTTTTCCCCACCATTTTAGATGTTAGGCTTAGCTATCGATACGGAAGAAAAAAAAATTTAAATCTTCTGTGAATGTTTTTATAAGTTAATAGTGACATATTCGGATATTTACTAAGGGACTTGAAATTAAAATATAGTGCCTAAGATTTAAATTTGAAATTTCAAAGAGAATTTTGAAACCTCTAAATCACTGAATTAACACAAATTATCTTATATAACCTGCACTAGACAAGCTTGAAGGGGAAGACAAATATCAATATCCTTAATTATTATGATTTAGAATATATTTTACTCCCTATGTTCTTTTTAGTATGTTTAAAAAAAATGATGTTTTTTTTAGTAACAACTTTCAACATGGCATGTCTAAAATCACACGGTCAAAGGATAATTTTATACATTTTGACCTAACTTTAATTTAGGACCACAAGATTCAAAAGTCTTTATATTTCTAACAAATGCTAAATTTTATTTTAAATAACTTTGAAGCTTCTATGTCCAAATTTATGGTCAATTTTAGAAAAGGTAATTCTCAATCACCAGAAAATTTGCTCAAAATTTAAGAAAATTATAATTTTTTTATTTTTAAAACAAATTAATAGTTTTGTTAAAAGAATAAAAATATTTTCCTTTTAAGAAATTTAAATTTCTAAAGTTCAATGGGGCACAGAATCTAGACAAAAAAGAGTACTCATTCACAATGTTAACACTACAATAAAGACATTGAAATCTTCACTTCTATCCTTCTTTTCCTAATTAATTCTCCACTTCTAATTTTTTTTTAAATTATATTTTTAAATTTACATACTTATTAAAAATCAATCATTAATATGATACCATTTTACCGAAGTAAATAACTTAAAAAGTTTTAAATTTAAAAAAGTTCTATAAAAGTAATTAATTCATTATATGTCAAGTGAAAATAAAAAAAAAATCATTTGTCAAAATAGATTATTTAATTAAAGAGAACATAAAAAAAAAAAAAAAAAAGGACAAGCAATTAAGGAGAAGAAGAATACCAAATTTCAACAACTTTGCCATTTTTGGAAGCAAAAACGCAAAAAATGCTCATAATAACCAGGATAACGGAAGAACGGAAACGCAAATCTTACCGAGAATGAGCATAGCATCAGGAAGAGCACCGAGAATCGGCAGGAAAAGTCCACCAATCAGACCCGGCCCCAAAATTTCAAGCAATAACTCACTACCGGAGGAGAGATAAGTAGCCGCCGTAAACATAAGGTAACCATACACAACAATAAGGAAGACATTTCCTAAAGCAGTTTTAGTGCACGGCAAAAATCCATAGCTCTGTTCACATGCCTCTTCTACTGGTGCAGAAAATAGTGAGATAATTCCTCTTTCACGGCCAATACTAGTACTATTTCTGCCTCCGCCACCGTGAACTCCATCGGAGACGAGATCCGACGATGACTGATCGACGATTACCCGGCCGCCGTACACGGCGGTAGATAAAATGAAGAGAATTAGGAGAGTGAAAAACGATTTGGGGAACATACTTGGAGATTTTCTCATTGTTTAGAAATATTCGCCGAATATATTATATATAGAGAGATCTGTTAATAGAGTATTAGTGAGACTGATTAAGACATAAATTTTAGTTTAATCGTTTAAACGAGTATACGTGTTACCGACGCGTTACCGTATGGACTTTTACGACTGATTTAAACGGAGTGGGTCCTTTTTTGAACGTGGATGCCGTGTACTAATCCCTTCGTTTTCGATTTTAAAAATATTTATTTACTTAACTAAATTATCGATTTGTTATATGACATAACAAGTAATTTTAAATTCTTCTGAAAAGTTGAAGTTCAATTTTTGATAAAACGTTAAGAAAAATATTGAATATACTTTTTAACTTGTATACTTTTATTCATATTACAAGATTATGAATGTATTCAACTTCTTAGTCAAATAAAGAATTATTTTTAAGATTATCAGTTGAATAAAATTGATAATTTACTTTGAGTATAGGATTTTTTTTTAAAAAAAAATTCTGTTATTTAAAATTTAATTATAATAATTAAAATAGATGATTAATTTATTATTGATAAGATAATTTCGGTAAAATACATTTTTAATTAAAAATAAATAAAGCATATGTCAGGTCAAGTTGAGTAATATAAAAAGGAGAGAGTGTTAGTGAGATATATATTATTATTTTTCTTTAGTAGATCTTTGCCCAAAAAAACGATTTTTTTTCTTTTTATTTTCTCTTAGATTTAGTTTACTGGAAAGTGGAAAGTCAAGGGTTATGGAGTTTTATAATTTAATATTAAAGATATAAAATATTTGTTTTGTCTTAAATTATGTGCAAAGTTGATAATATGGGAGGAAAAGGTACGATAAATTAATTAAAATGAAAGAATCATTTTGTATTAAAATGACAAAATTAGCTATATGTGATAAATTACATTTTCCGACTTTCCATTTCTATATAGTGCCAAATAAAGGGTATTTTAAGATATTAATTGATAATTTGAAATTAGGTTTTGGAGATGAATTTTGATAAGATATTTTTAATTATTTTCTTAATGATATATGTTTAGACATAGTTTTAATTTCTAGATATTATTTTCTTCAATAGAAACTTTAAAATACTAAACTATACAATAAAGCTTATCCATATTAGGATTTTATCCTTATTTTGTTACTTTATTGAAAGTTTATTTTTTTAGGATCCTGATTTTGTTACCTTAATTGAAAATTTATCTTTTACCTTATAAAATATATTTTTCTTAATTTATTCTTTCTTAAATGAAAAGTCTAAAATCATATAAATTGAATATCTATCTTTTCATATAAAAAATAATACAATAATAACATTCAAAATATAGTTCTTTAGAGAGTTTTGTTTATGAAAAGATGTTCTCCTATACATATCTATGTTTGTCAATATTAGTTTATAATATGTAGGTCGATTGACCAAATTTTATTAATAATATATTTTTAAGTATACTTTTATTTGTCATCTGATTTGTCAATCATGTAACTGACAATTATAAAATTGTGCATAACGTCCTACTTATTTTCAAACACAACATTTCATTTACGTAATTGTATAATTTATCTCATTATTATTAAGAGTAAACTAAATTTATTTTTAATAATATTGAAAGATAGATATTTATATTGATTTTTCTAATTAAAAAGAAAAATGAGTTGGAAATAAGGGGATAGGTAGTGATTAGACTTCAAACGTGGCAATGTCAACGCCACCAACTTTTATATATTTTTCAAAAGGCTACTTTCAACAACGGCCACTTGTATAATTTCTCAATTTTTCCTTTTAATGACGATTAAAACTGAATAGTTATGATTAAGTGATAAATATTTTTCATTCTTAATTAAAAAGTATTAGGTTCAAGTCTCTTAGATATGAATTAATTTCGTTAAGGAAGTAAAATTATTTTGCCTCTTGATATAGAATTTTTAGACATGAATCAAAATTCAATCGAGATAAAAATTGAAACGGGAAATAGCGCAGAATGTGAGAGGCAGGCAAAGCCTATTATAATCGATAAGAGGAAGATCTATAATCTAGTTGATCAAAGTTTTAACAATTAGTTTATTTGGAAATTTATTACTCCTAAAAGAAAATTAAAAATTTATATTTTTGGTGAGAAATAATTTGTGATGGGACTAATAATTTTAAAATTCTTTTTAAAAGTGTATTAAAAGGGTGAATTTCAAAAAGTAGGCAACACTTGTAATAGGTCAATTCAAACTACCTCCAAATATATTTGTCTTAAAAAAAAGGCTTTTAGCTAAAATCATAATTTTTAATTTTTGAAAAATAACTTATACTAGTCCTCGTGATTTTCACAAAATTTGACTAAATACTTCCTACGTAAAAATAAAAATAAATTAAAAAAAAGAATAAAAAATTATTTCCTTCATTTTAAAAAGAATGTCCTATTTTCTTTTTAGTTTGTTTAAAAAAGAATTACCTTTTTTTTTACAATACTTTAATTTTAACTTTTCACGTGGCATGTTTAAAACCATAAAATTAAAGGACATTTTGATACATTTGACATAACTTTAATTTAGAACCACAATATTAAAAAGTCTTCTTTCTTTTTTTAAACTTCGTTTTAAGTCAAACTAGACGATTCTTTTTTAAACGGAGGATTAAACTTCTTTCTAAATTAAATTAAATTATTCTTTTTGAAATGGAGAGAGTATTTTTTAAAAAAAATGAAGTCGTACAATTTACATTTTAGCTTTTCTCTTTTTCACTTTTTATAATTCCTGAAAGGACCATTCACCTTATTAACAGACCAAAATTTTCAGTTATTTGTTTAATAATAATATTTTATAATCTCCTTGATTACTTTTTCCAACTCAAAAAATAGATAAATATTTCCTGTATTTATTTTTCCTTAATAACAATATTTTAAAAAAAATGTTTCTTCTTTCTCTTTAACATGTTACATTTGATATCAATTATTCATTTCAAATTATTTATTATTTTTCAAAGTCTACAAAGTTCATCATTATAAATAAATAAATAAATTGTGGTGGCTATTTCAATGTCACCTAATGCTAGATCTGCCACTTGTATAATCAGATATTATTTTATTCTTAAATATCTCACTTAATTATTTTGGATAAGTTCAATTTATGAAAATAATTAATACGTACTAAATTAGGTACAGCAGAAAAAAAATTAAAAACTATTTTTATCTCGAATGGTTAATTAAGTTGAACTAGTATTTGATTTTCTTTCACTAATCGTAAAACCTAACTGTGAATATTTTAAACTACTTTACTTTAGTATCTAGAAAAATTTGTTTATCATTTAGATTATTAAAAATATACTAACTTAATGACACTAGTTTTATTTTCATTAAATATAAAAATATAATCTCAAGTAGATAAGTTTGGAGTGAACTATATTGACAAAAAAAATTGAAATATAAAATATCTTTTTACATAATTTCAGAGCACAATTATTTGTATTTTCTTTAAAGGAGGAGGGAGTGACATTACATTATTAATTAGATAAAAGACAGAAATCACATTTTTAAGTTCTCTTATTACCATTATCTCTTATTAATTTTAAAATTTTCTAAAATTTCTCATTTTTGCGCATCAGATTAATGTATCTTGCGAATCAAATTAATGTACTTCACACATCAAATTAATGTATCAGCGCATCAGATTAACATATTTCGCGCATCATATTAATGTATCTCGCGCATCAGATTAGTGTATCATGTATAAAATGTAATGTATTTTACTTAACAATTAATGTATCTCGCACATTAGATTAATATATCAGCACTTATATTATTGTATCATATTGAGGGATTTCTGTAATTATAAACTTATAAGGGAATGATAATTTTGCCTTAAAAATATGTGATTTCTGTCCTTTGCCCTAGTTTTCATTTTTTCACGTGATGTAATTTGATTAAATTTAAATTTCAAAAATCTCACATTAAGGTCTTTTTGGGAAATGGAGATGGAGGAATTTTAAAATATTTTTCGATCTTCATAAACTTTGAAAAATTATTTTTTTCTCTAGAAAAATAAGTTTGATAAATGACATTTCACATTATTTTTGTCCTCTCAACCCTCTGATACATATCATATTATCCCTCCCTTGTAGCCTCCATCCAGACCATTGAATCATCCACAATATTTATCTAGATTATATACAATAAATTTAAGATAATAATCTTTATAACAAACACAAAAAAAAATACTCTTCTGGCGAAAAATATTCATATTAGAATCAAACACTTATCATTAAGTCAAATGCTATAACTGATATCAAAGACACAACTTTATTTCTTCTTAATCAAGTCACCAAAATAAGCGTCACATTCGATAATGGCATTACCATTTACCAAACATTTCACTTCATAACGAACACACCTTGAGAGTAAAATATCATCTTACAAAAACAATTATTTATCAACACCTCGAAACTTCAAACTCAAAATCTTTGATATATATATATATATATATATATTATATATATATATATATATATATATATATATATATATATATATATATATATATATATATATATATATATATATATATATATATATATATATATATATTTGCATGGTGCCCATGGAGGGAGTATTATTGTCTGATTGGATGAAGTTGATTCCTAAAATATCTTTTTGTTTTTTTACATCATTAATATGGCCCCATAAAGTTTGTCATAACGTCCATAGGTAGCAAACAGATAGCGACGTCCAAATGTTGAGTATACGAATAAATAGACGTTAATTTAAAACTTTAATGTATACTCTTTTATTATTATTATTATTATTTATATATGTCAATGCCACTCTTAAGTATAATGTGGTGGTCCATCACTTCATCCACAATGGTCAATTAAATAAAATTTTATAGTGTTAAAAGTTAATTATATCTTCCTATATTATTTTAAATTACAAAATTTCTTTAAAATTTATGATTTCTGATATATAACTGGATTTTTGGGTACATCACTAGACATCTGAATACATATGTGAAAGATGTATCTGAGAGGAGGAATGTATCAAAAAGGTGATAGGGCTTACGGATAGATCATTGGTATATATTTAGGGAGGGGAATATGGATGTATAAGCGTGAGGAGAGTGATGTACTCAAAAGGATATTTTTAGTAAAAATTATGTAAACCACATAGTGTAAAACATAAATTACCTCCTATCCCTATTCTTTTTCAATTTACAAAAAATCCCTTATTTTTATAAGTTTCTGATACATAATTAACCCATCTGATACATTATATAGTATGCCATTTAATCGGTTTGTTGCGTGATTTGGGGGATTAAAAACTGAAATTTAAATTAAACCCTACTTTTAATACGCTACAGTTATTATTCCCATGAAATACGCATTAAATTATTTGTTTCAAACATCAGTTTTATCCAATATAAAACACTAAATTAAATTATAATTGTTCATCAGTGATCGATCCAATTTTTTTTGCAGAAACGAGATTCTTAATTTCCTTGAAGGTAATTTTGTGGATTTCCGTAATGAATATTACGATATTGCTAAGGCATTCAGGAATATGGGAGAGTGAGGTTACATACAATCGATACAAAAGATATTAATTTTTTTTTAAAATAACTGGAGTGTATCAAGTGTAATAACTAGTATCACTATTTGGGATATTATATATTTTGATATTTCATGTATCATATACAATATAATTACGTATATAATAAGTGTTTTTTTCGGTGATGATAATTACATTAATGTAATTATTATTATAGTTTTGATACAATAATGACATTAATGACCCACTAACTGTATATATAATTTCTGGATTATTAACGGTAATAAATATAAAATTAAAGTAAAGAATAAACAATTTTAAAAATCAAAACACTTCCATAATTTAACAATATGTGTTGGTATGTTAATAAATACTTCAAACATCTTGTTTAACTCCAAAAAAAAAAAATAAAACATAGAAAACTAACTAGCCTACATTAACAATTTCATCTTCAGATGATGGGTTTAATACATTCTTCATTCTTGGAGGGTCATCACTGTCGCTAACATATGCATCATTCATCTTGTCGAGACCATACTTCAATAAAAGTATCGCATATCTTTTGCGAAGATAGCTACTCTCAAAACTATTACATAACATGTTGATTTTGTCACTCAGAAATTCTGCATATACAGCTACGAACAGTTCGCAATCACTACGAAAACAAGAAGATTAATTATAAGGATGAATTAGATACAAAAAATAAAATAAAATAATAAACAATACTCACAGGCTATCACTTATTTGTTGCATGTTGTCTTGAGCAAACTCCACATTAAACGAATGTTGTGGACCCAAAAGTTCTCCAGTTTTCTTGTCTTTATATGCATCCAATGCTGCCCAATCTGTTCGCTCCTTTTTTTCAAAGAACCCACTATCATGATACAAAAATGCAAAGTAGTACTTGATACTTAAGTGTAACTACACGTTATAAGTCTGTCTACTTGATACTTTATATCAACAACAAACTTTAACATGATACATTAAACAATAATTCTAACTACATACCATAAGTCAGTGAAAATGATACTTAACAGAAAATTTATAGCCTAACATGATACAAAAATGCAAAGTAGTATTTGACACATAAGTGTAAATACACGTTATAAGTCTGTCTACTTGATACTTTATATCAACGACAAACTTTAACACAATACATTAAACATAAATTCTAACTACATATCATAATTCAGTGGAAATGATACTTAACAGAAATTTTATAGCCTGACATGATACAAAAATGCAAAGTAGTACTTGATACATAAGTGTAACTACACGTTATAATTCTGTCTACTTAATACTTTATATCAACGATAAACTTTAACATGATACATTAATCATAAATTCTAACTACATATCATAATTCAGTGGAAATGATACTTAACAAAAACTTTATAGCGTGACATGATACAAAAATGCAAAGTAGTACTTGATATATAAGTGTAACTACACGTTATAATTCTGTCTACTTGACACTTTATATCAACGATAAACTTTAACATGATACATTAAACATAAATCTACCTACATATCATAATTCAGTGGAAATGATACTTAACATAAATTTTATATCCTGACATGATACAAAAATGCAAAGTAGTATTTGATACTTTATATCAACGACAAATTTTAACATGATATATGAAACATAAATTGTGCTTGATACATAATTGTAACTACACAATGCAACCCAGTCAAAATGATTCTTATGTTGTTTTAAACATACATATAATTCTATAATTTGAACTTAAATTTACATTTACTGTTGACAACAACCTGATCAAATATACTATATCTGATAAATTGGAAAACAACATTATATGCTATAGGTGATAATTGATACAGAAAATCAACATGTTCAAAATTAATGATAAATAACAACTTGGTTATGACTTATTCAAACTCTAAACAAATCTATGTTTATGAAGAACCTAAATTGGTTGAAAACGTTTCTAAGAGCTTGCATAATGTTCTAACAGTGGATAAGCACAGTTCCAATAAGCATAAAACCCAAAATAGGCACATGCAAAGACACCCAAGAAGAGGGGCAACTCGGTTTTGACTTTTTTTTTCTTCAAAAATCAACATCTTCTAAATTAATGATAAAGATCTAATAAGCAAAAAACCCAAAAAGAGGCAAATGCAAAGAAACCCAAGAAGAGGGGCAACTGGGTTTTGACTTTTTTTTTTTTAACTTTAACTTATTTATACATTATTCATACTTAATTAACAAAATGTACAAAAAATTAGGATTTTCTGTATCAAGTGAATAATCTGAAAAAAATAAATAAAATCGAAATACGTACCGGTGGCAGTGGAGGTCTGGATATGGCGATTGCAAGCTTTCTACCCCTCTTCTTGGGTGTCTTTGCATGTGCCTCTTTTTGTGTTTTATGCTTCTTCGAACTTTGCTTATCCATTGTTAGAAGATTATGAAAGCTCTTAGACTCTTTTTCAACCAATTTAGTATCTTCAAAAATATAGATTTGTTTAGAGTTTGAAGTGACTATTTGAGTAATCCCAATATTAAATGACGGATGATGCATGAATTATTAGAAAAATAGAAGAATGAAAAGACAGAATCGAAGAAGAACACAATACCTTTCAATAATCTTGGACGAAAATGACTGAGAAAATGGCTGAGAAAATGGATGAACGAAAATGGCGGACAGATAGCACCAATTTTGGGTTTCAAAATTGAGAAGATGAAAGGCTGAGAAAGTGACGGCTTAATTTTGGGAGTGAAGTAAATGGGTTTTGTTATTTGGGGAAAATAAAGAGTAAATTTAGGAGGAAATATTAATTGGTTAGAATTCTAATTTATTTGGGGAAAATAAAGAGTAAATTTAGGTGTTATATTTAATTAGTTAGGATTCTAATTTAATAATGTATCTGCCAGATTAGATTTAGGGGAAAATAAGGATTTTAGTATTTTTTAAAAATATAAGGGAAATATCGAGAATATGTAAACTTAAGTTGTATATTCAGGTAATTAATCCATATTTTTATAAATAAATAAAAAATTATGATAAAATAGAACGTGTATATATCAAGGAGGGGAATGTGGATGTATAAACTCTTATGTTTGCATCAAAAAAATTGTTTATTATGTGTAAATATTATTTCTAACTTTCAAAAGATCAGATAATTTTTGTATTTGAATTTAGAACAATATCATACTTAAAAGATTCAGGATTCATCTTTGGAGTACTTCATAAGTTCCTTAATTATAATTTATAAAGCATTTTTCCCCAAACACAACTCAATACAAAAAAGTACTGTATTTACAAGCAGCTTTTCAACTTTATGGTCAGAAAAATAAAATAAAAAAATCCAACCTTGTGTTGTGATAAAAACAAGATTATTTTTTTTTTAAAATTTTGAATCCTATCATTTTTTTTAAAAAAAAGTAACTTCACTCGTGACAAAAAAAAATTTTTGTCGACATGGTAAATTTCAGGTTTTGGATAATGATGTATCGTTGCCGACATCATATATATATATATATATATATATATATTGAAAAATAACGTAGTTAGTTTAAAGAATTATTTCTTTTTCCACAGTGTTTGAATTCAAAAATTTTCAAAATGATTAGAAAAATCAACTTTGGTAACCAAATAATATATTATATTTTAGAATTTTTGATACGAAATTGAATTAGTTATATTCCAAAAAGTATATACACCTAATTGGAACGCAAGGTTTCTAGAAGTTGATTTACACCTTTTTCTGGAAATCAAGTTTGGATTGCCTAAATATAAAAAAATAAATAAGGAGGATAAAAATAAAAAAGTAGAGTTGAATGAGAAAAAAAATGAAAACGAAATCATTACAAGTTTTTCAAATACAAAGGAAAGTACACTGCTGTCAATTTATCTTTAAAAAAACAAAAAAAAAACATATTATGATAAAGAATGAGTACATAATATATACTCCCTCCGTTTAAAAAAGGATGACCTAGTTTAACTTGGAATGAATTTAAAAAAAGAAAAAAGATTTTTTATTCTTAATGTACCAAAATGTCCTTTAATCATGTGGTCTTAAACATGTCATGTAGAAAGTTAAAGTTAAAGTTAAAGTATTGTCAAAAAAGAAAAAAATCATTTCTTTTTAAAATAAACAAAAAAGGAAATAGGAACATTTTTTTTTAAATGGAGGGAGTATATATTATAATATTATAATATAAAATTTGAAGATAGTATATTCACCGTCGTATAATTTTAGGAAAGTACAAAAAATAATTTTCATGAATAATTTATTTTATGGTACATGAATGATGAAACAAATGAATAAAAGCTACTATAGATAATATAAAAAAATAGAAATGATTAAACAAAACGAAATTAGAGTCCACATGGCGTCATTTACAAGGAACAAATCTACTGAATATTTTAAAGGAAATTATAATGAGTTTTTATCAAATCATTCTTAAACTATACCTTAAAATTAAATTACATCCTTAAAATATTATTCTTTACAGAAAATATTTTTTAAGTATTTGAAACTAAACACTTTTCATTTTTCTACTTAAATTTATCGAAAAACTACCAGATCCCACATAAATCAAGGCATTCCTTACTAATTATTATTCTTAGATAAGCCAAAATACTATTGTGAACTTTTACTGTAATTGAATCTAACATTATGAAAAATCTTTTAAATTTGACAGTTTTTTTTGTCATTTATTTTTCATATAATTTGGTATTAAAATATTATTAGTAAAAGTATGTTTTTCTAAATATGCTAGAAGCTGCGTTTGTTGGAGACTTCCGCTTCTAATATGTGAATGAAACAAATGCGAGGTATAATCAAAATTTTGATCATTTCAATATCAAATTGGGCCAAAAAAATTTATCGATCTAAATACAATTTCGCAATGAAAAAGATAAAGATAATCAAACTCCAGCTTCTTTCTATTCCTAAATGAGAAAAAAAAGAAGATCATGTACCCTTAGACCTTCCAAACATTTTTTCTTTCCGTAAGCAATAATGTCTTAGACGTTTACTATTTTTTTCAGGAACTTCTTATAGCAAGTAATAAAATTATAGTCACGTAAACTACTCATATTTTTATAGTTAATTTTTTGACGAAATCTAATAGAAGGATGAAAATTGTTCACTTTTAAATACTTTGAGGATATAGTTAAGTTTGAAGTATAGTTGAAGGATGTTTTTGGCCAAAAATTCGAATAATAATACTCGAAAAATCCATTTAATCAGAAAATTTGATAAAATAATAAAATAATGTATTTTACCCTATGTAATTTTATCTTTTAAAATATTTTTATCATTTTTCTTTAAAGTTCTTTTAATTAAAAAAATAGAAAAAAAATCAATTTATTTTGATACTCTAGTTGCAATTGGTTAGTCCTACTAGTTTCAACTAACGTGCCATTAATAATATTAATTTCAGTACACTTTGGGATCACCGTTTAGATAAAGAATTAAATATCAATTATCATCTTCATGTAGCCTCCATGAGCCATGTGACATGAGTCATGACTCATGACTTTACCTCCTACGATCTCCGTTTACTTTTAATAATCATAATTTTCTTTTTTAAATCAAATGATAATAATTTGTGTTGATTAAAGATAATCACACATTAAGTATTCGATGGAACAGTCAATACTCCCTCCGTTCTTTTTCACTTTTCCACTTTTTCTTTTATAATTGTTCCTAATTACTTGTTCATTTTGATAAATCAAGAAAGGAGATAATTTTTTATACCCTCAATTAAATGACTAATTACTTTGAAAAATGTAAAAATTTTCATCCACTTCATAATTAATAGGAGTAAAATGATAAACTTACTACGTTATTAATTATTTTTTTAATATGTGTCAATTTAAAAGTGGATAAGTAAAACGAGACGGAGAGGGAGTATATGCTTAAGCATTGGGAATGTGTATATTTGAGAATTGAGACCATAATTTATGGTTTCTTGTAATGTTATCCATTGACAAGTGTTTTGTCCAAAAAAAAATGCAGATCAGATTATAAACCAATGAAATAGAAGCCATACTAAAAGAACACTGGGCCATGCAATTTGTAGTAGGTTTGTTAGTTTAGCTCCATTTTATCTCAAAAATAATAAAGCCCAAATAAAACATGCATAAAATTTCAATTTTCTACTTCCCTTTACTTTCAAAAATGAAGGGTACAAAACTAGCCCATGAAAATATTCATCCGTTTAATTAGAAGCAAAATTAAAAATTTTATTAAGGGTATTTAAAATTGAATCTCTCTATTTCATATTAACTGAATTTTGAAGGGTTTTTTCGTTGTTTAAAATAATTGAATTGTTCAAAGTTTAAGATGAATGTTGATTTTTTTCTCTATATTTGCCTTTTTCTATAATGAAGTTTGCTAGAGTATTCCCCGTGAGGCAAATTGTAGAACTTACAAAGTTACATTTACGATTTCATAATGGAGAATAGCGGAAAGTGTGATTTAAATTATGTCCTTGAATATCTTTCTTAATAAGTGTGCAGTGCCTCACAAATTCAGTTAATATGGAATAGAGACTTAAAATATTGATTTTCACCTATATACATTATAGTATTTTTTGTATTTTTCTATATGCACAATATAATTATCAAACAAACTTTGTTCCTGTGACCACTCTTGGGTCAATGTAGCTATGCCCCTTGTACCCAACCTGCTTAAAATTTGAGATGGTAAATGTTATGAAATGGGTCGGATCAGTATTGACAAAGCAGTCCAACAGTGAATTAAATGGTTATGTCTAAGATCCGAATTGATAAATAGTCAAGTGACGTGAGACCAAAAAGGAATTTATGTTTCTCATCTCCTTCTTCTCTAATATCCCTAGCTATCTTATTTTCGCCACTTCAAATATCATATTTTCTTTAATATACTATACATAGTCATAATAATTATTCTTAATTTAATAATTAAATAAACTATAGAAACACAAAACACAAAAAAAAATAGAACTTGGTATGAGTGTGGATAAGTTGGGCTATGATCCAATATGAGAGAGATCAAACGGCATCAATGCTTCTTTTTAGCAAATTTTGGTGAAGCTACCAAAAAAGTAGTCTAATAATAATGGAGATAAAAAATATTATCAAAAGTAGTAACTAGTAAAAATTACTACAAAACTATGAGCTTTAACAACTTTTTTTTTCATGGTGTCTGGTGACCGCATTGGGAATCCGATTAAATTTGAATCGTCAAAATGACTTATTTAATTAAAAATAAAGCCTTCAAGTCCCAATAAAATTCTTTTCAATACGTAGAGATCAAATTTAAAATCTTTAATTAATGGTGAAAGAAGCTACACAAGCATCATCACAACAGCCCATTTTGGGGTGAGATGTTTCTTATAAAGAGTATTAGAAATGAAAATGGTATTATAATAATGGAGAATCAAGAAAAAGTAAGAGAAGAATTAGCTAGACATATGCAAAGGAAAAATTATACTATATTATAAGGTGTCTAATCAAAAGATTTATTTATTTCTCTAAATTTGACTTTCTATATTTTAAGCGTTTAATTTCTATGTTTTATTGCTTATTTACTCCGCTATTTTTAGCCTTGTTTTATTGCAACTCCATTCATGCACCAAATCCACAAATAAATAGTAAAATTGAGACAATAATATGTATTATATTATTAAGTAAATAACACGTGAAAAGCCAAATCGAAGAAGGGGAAACTAAGAAAGAAATTATAAATAGAAGAATCAAATCCTTATTAAGCGATTTACTAAAATTTCTCTTGTTCTAGTGCAAGTTACAAAACGAAGAATCAAATCCTTATTAATGATATATTTTCTTGGCTTTCTAAGAAGTATAACAAGCAGATACGGAGGTAGAAGTTCATATAAGAAAAATCAATCGATCTTAATAACTCTTGCCCAAAAAATATATTAAGATTGCCTTACCTATTGCATTTGAGCTTACTAAACAATCTTGTTTTATAAATTAGATAATACATCAATCGAATAAGTGAGAAAAATATTTTATCGATCCAATTATGCAAAAACTAAACAAAAAATAAGGAATTAATAAACAAAAACAAATATATAAACATCTAAAACAATTTCTTCATTCAAATTTTCCTTATGTTCTTTTTCCTCATTTGTTCTTACATTCCTTAAGAACAAATTCAGAAGGTATACAAGTTATTATACCAGAACTTATAATAAGGAAATTACAATACAAAAAAAAAAGTTCATCAAAATTAAAAACCCAAAACTACCCTTACAAATTACAAAATGTTAAAAAAAAAATTCCCAACCACCCTTTTTCTTGTACAATCAAATAAAATACAAGATTCACAAATTAAATTATAGATTAAATCGACTCAATCTCAACCCTAACATGACAAAAATAAAAATAATACTTAGTAAAATAAATTAGTCACACAATAAAATACAAACAGAGCAAACTTTTGGGTTTGCTTTTTTTTTTTCTTCCAATTTTTAAATGAATTGTTTCCTACTACTATTTTAAATTAAATAGTAGGAATTAATTTCCTAAAATCATGTTAAAAAATTATCACAGGGGTCCACAAGAAAAAGAGAAACACATCACGTGAAGGCGCAAGTTAGCTGAAGACAATGCATTTTTAAGAAGCTTACGCTTCTTCCGTACAACTCATCGGCGCCGCCGTTGACGGTGGTTCATCGGCGGTATTCATTTTCTTCATGTTCTGTTCATGATAAATTTGTCTTAATCTCTCAATTTCTTTCTTCAATGCTTCTTGATGAGCTACACGAAAAAAATTAAATTTAATCGCGCTTATATTCAACTTTATATATATACCATATAATTTTTCGATTCAGATGAATGTCTGGATTTAATTGCATTAAACTCTAGACATGGGCAAGACCCTCATTTATTTCAAAAAATTAAATACTATGGTTAAGTAGAGCTTTAAATAGAGGCTAATTCTTTAATTTTGGCTAAACCTGTTAATTATGTCACTACACTATGATTAATTATTCTTAGTCAAAAGTAATGAGTGATAATTAGTACAAATCATTAATTGCATGCATGTTGTTCGTTTCATTATATCAAGATCAGTATCATCATGAGCATTAATATTGTTATTATCATTAATATCGATGAATATCATTCAGGAATATCGTAATAAAAGGTTTAAAGGAATTTGCCACATAGAATTGTCGAGTTCCTACTGAATCTATCACTAAAACACTCATAGAGAGAGAAATATAAACTATTTTTTCTAGAAGTTTATGAATAAGTGATTATATGATAATAAGCGGTTCGGGTTTATATTACTTACCATCTTTAAAAATCTTATCTTGAGCCAAAGCTGCAATTCGTTGCCTGAGTGCGCTATTATCAACGTTAAGAAGCAGCCTTTGATGGTCCAAAAATGCAACTCTTGGTGATAATGCTGATACTTCAGTCTAGATTAAAAATAAATAAAAAGTTAATTAGCATTAATTTTATTAATTACTCATTAATTAAAACCAAATGATTAAATAATTAATGAACAATTAGTTTTGAGTAATATTAACTTACTTGCAGAGTAGTTACACTTCTTTCCAGTTCTGAAATGTACTGTAACTTTCTAACTCTTGATCTCTGAGCTGATTGCCTGTTAGCTAATATTCTAAAAAAACAAACAAAAAAATATTAATTAATTACTCCGGAATCAGACTAAATTTGAATTTGCACAAAAGAATTTCACATTACGAGTAAGAACAACTCCACCTACTCAAACTCGAGAGTCTAATTAAGGACGAAGGAATATTTAGCATTTACATATGCAAAAAGCAAAAGAATAATGATTTAATTAGCATTTAGGCTAGTGATAATCTTAATTAATTACCTCTTAATCCTCTTTGGATCCACAATAGAATTATTATTATCAGAAGAATCATTCACCGGATTTTTACTAGTCACCGGCGATTCATTATCACTATCATCTTCTCCGGGCTCATTCTTCGGCTGAACCACTAGATTAACCTCCAATCGGACCGGTGATTTCTGATCTTCATTTTCACTGACTTGATCCGACGGCGTAGAAGGATTCGTACTCGACGGATTCGAACACGGCGCCGTAACAGCAAACGCAGCGCCGGCACCGCTATCATCGGAAAACATAGTAGTAAGTTGTTCATCATCCAATTTATCGAATCCGTTTCCCCGGCATTGCTGGAGAAACGGAGCTTCGACGAATGCAATTGGATCGCTAACCGATCTCCGGTGAGAATTTCTCCGGGAAGATGAGAAATCGAGGAAATCATCGACCCAGGAATTAGTAGTGTGGTGATTGGAGACGATGGTGGAGGAATTAGGCAATGGAGGCATGTTTTGAAAAGGCCAATTGTGTGCCATGGTAGGAACTTTAGGTGGTAGTTGAGCCATGCAATAATGAAATTTTGGTAAAAGTTTCAATTGTGTTGAAGAATTGAGATTTTTTGGGGATGTAAAGAAGATGAAGTAAGGATATATAATAAGGTGTATTATGAATACATCTATTTGAGGAGGTAAAGTTGGTAAAAATTTATTCCTATACTTGATATTCATATCATATAAATAAATGCATGATATGATATGTGTCTATACATTAAAAAAAAAAAAAAAAGAAGTAGTATACTTGATTATTAATTGGCATGCATTATTATATCATTTAATCTCTTAAATATCAACAAACATATTCAGTGAAATTCTACAAGTATAATCTATTGAGCGAAGACTATATGGTGATCAATTTTATCATTATCTTATGAAGGTAAAAAAATTTATTTTCGAAATACCATCGATTCAAAAACAGTAAATTCGAGTATTACGTAAAAAGGAACAATAACACCTAAATAGCTTGACAATTGAAACATAATAAACAATCAACGATATTGAATGTTAAAACTAAGAACTACGATTATGGGCCTAGTTCAAAACAACGCAATGCAGAACATATACGTAAGGAACTATTGCAACAATAAGGTGGCTCGACAAAACACATGAATGGTTATATTAGATACGAAAAGACAAACACTATATATGAATTACTACGGTGCTCTATACTACTATCAAGTCAACTACATGAATCGACTAGTAATAAGATAACTTGTAACTATTTACTAACCTTTTACTTTTATCAACGATCTTTATATTCTACTATCTAAAGTTATGTTCTCGATAAATTATTTAGTTTTGTTTTTTATTTATTTTTGGAGGGAGAGGAATAGTGAGTCACATGGGAAGGGATTAAGGACAGCTAGCAACAGCTGTGAAGAGAGGGAAATTAGTCTTTTCTCAACGGTTTATTAACTGGAGGAATCAGCCACCACGTGCCTACCGATGTGACCCTTTTGACCTTTCCTCTTTTTATTTAAAAAAATAGTAACAAAGTAAATTATAGTTATTATTTAAAACTTTACCCACGATATTTATACTAGAATTTAATTAAATTATTGTTCATATCAAAGCACACACTACCAAGAAAGAATTCATATCAAGCATTCGAACTCAATTTTTTTTAAAAATGATTTGATTTGGTGAAATAGTTGGACCCTTGCCATAACCATTTACATATTTTTTTGTAAGTAAAATAAGGGACTCAAAATGAATGGTATATAGAAAAGAGAAATCCTAGCAAATTGGATAAAGAAAAAAAATATAAGTTATATTATTATATTGGATAAAATTAAAATATAAAGGATAGAGGTATAGTGGGGGTTATGTAGGGAAGATGAGTTTGTGGAAAAATAAAAAGTAGGATATTAGAATCATGTCTTCTTCTTTCCCCCATGTGAACTGTTTGTAATAGTTATACCCCTATCTTCCTCTTTCTTTTGTCTCAAATCACACTCACATGGAGGCTATGTGAATGTCCCTTTTAGGAAGAAAAATAAAAAAACAAAGACCTAGCCCACCTCTTGTTTTTTTTTCTTTTTATATATATTATTTATCTGATGTTTGATATTTATTTTGATGTTAGATTACTATAAATTTATATCGTAAAGTTTTAATTTTAGGATAGACTTTTTCTAATATTCTCAAATCGAGATAATTGGTTAATGATGGAGGATAGGATTATATAGATACTCCATATAGCCTTTGGCGGTGGACCAAAACCCTTCTTTTGTTTCTCGTTTGTTTTAAAGTTTGATTAATGTGAAATTTATCACTTTGAGGGTATATATGTCTTTCTCTTGTAATTAAGAATGGAAATTTTTCACGAAGTATATTTAAAATCAGATGAAATTTAACCTGTTGATATTATTTTCGTTGCATTTCTCACCATTTTAATAAGAAACATCCATAAAAAGCTCCTCTTTTTAGTAATGTTTATCAAAAATGCTTTATATTTGGAATTGAGATACGAAATATCTGGTCTATAATTGGAGGGTACTCCTCTATAAAAACCTTTGGTGGTCCAAAATCCCCATCTTCCTTCTTTTGTTTCATCCGATTGTTTTGAAGCTCGATCAATATGAATCTACACGATAAAGTTTTACTGTTTGAGGGTATATTTATCTTTCACTAGTAATTAAAAATGGAAATTCTTCACGAAACTTATTGAATATCATATGAAATTCAACTCGTTGATAATGTTTTCGATGCATTTCTAATCATTTCAATAAAAAACATCCATTAAAAGCTCCTATTTTTAGTAATATTTATAAAAAAACGCTTTACATTCAAAATTTAAATACGAAATATCTTGTCTATAATTGAAGGATACTCCCCTATAAAACCTTTGGTGGTCCAATACACCCCACCTCTAACATTAATAAAAGACTTCAACCAAATCCCTAACTATATAGTTTAATTTTTTGGTAGTTTCCTAGCACCATCACCCTATATACATTTATTATCAATGATTCTTTTTTCTTTTCTTAGTAATTAAAAAAATATTATTATTTTTTAAAGAGATTTAAATAATAAGGGAGACACTAATAATGATTAGTGATAAGTTCTAAAGGCATGTTAAATAGCTCTGTCACGCAGCAAACTTGTCTACTGCATGTGCCTACTTACTATATGTTTATTTTCAATATATAATATAATATATAGTATTATTATCTTCTGTTTTTGAGATCCTTGATTTATTATTTTATATATAAAATAATTTTTGATTCCCTTTTTGTCATGCAATTACAATAATAATTACAAAAAAAATAACAACCCCTTGTTCAAGTTAACTTGAATATGACGTCTTAAATCAATTTACTCTCTTTTCCATTCCTTTTAATCTTGTTTTTGAGCAAAATATTAGAAGGGGAGCGTTTTATTTCAACATAATATATATATTACGATATAAATGCTTTGTTTTTGTTGCTATGTCATGAGTTCGACTCATGAAAATCATCACAAATTATATTAGAGTAAATTGTCTATATCACTATACATTATTTTATTGGGATACGATTTTTTTCTGAACCCTAGTAATACAAAATACTTTGTGCTTATCTTTTTAGAAAGTAAACAATTAATTTTGGAGCATATTCTTGATTTTAAGTTCCACCACTTTTTATATTCTAACGCGGTTAATTTAGAATTTTGAGGGATTATATGCCCTCCATCTAATTCATATTCTATTTTATGACACGAAATAAAGAATTTTCTATTTTTAATCAGAAGATTAGAATTTAAGTTGAGCTCTAAATTTTTTTTTTTAAAAGAGTAATTTTTAATAATGGACTTTTCATGACACGAACTTAAATTAATCAGAAATAATTACACACATATTTGTTGAGATTTCTGCATAAATTTCTACAAAATTTATAAATGAAAAATATTGACATATTTAATAAAAGAAATAATGGTAAAAGTTTCCCTAAACTATCTTGTTTTTATTAATTTCATACTTCAATTATTGGATTTTTTTGGTATCCCATATGTTATATATAACTTTCAAGATTAATTAAAACCCCTTCAACTCAATATTTGTTAATGTGTGTAGTATTTCATACTCATAGATACTTAAAATGTGTTGATTAACTAACACGTTATGTGTCATTTGAACTTAGTTATACATACTCTAATGTTTAAGTAAACTTACACGCATCTTAACTAATTTTACAAAATACCTTTTACTTATTTAAATTTAAAATTGACACAGAAAACTCCAAACTATTAATATATTAAAGATTTAAAGTTTTTTTTTTTTGAAAAAAAAGATAGTTAGGTCATGAAAATCCAAGGAGATTAGCATGTGCAATCCAGAAAGAAATACCATTTTTATTAAATAAGCAACAAAGATTCTTTGGGCTAATATATATTTTAGTTAATTAATATTCCTCACCATAATTGTCTTCAAATTTTTTTAAAAAAATTCTAAATTTTTTGGATTGGTGAAGATCCCAAGAAAATTCTCAAAGAGGGGTCCGTACATGAAAATAGTATAGCCCATAGGACACAAAAGTAACATTATTGCACGTGGGAGGAGCCAGCAGGACCCTACTTGTTCATTTCAATCACAAATTATATACTAAAATGAAAAGTTCTCAAAAGTTGAAGGACCATTCCGACAATTAACTTTTTTGTTGAGGGGACACACAAAAACCAAAGGGTGTTAAATGTATAAATAATAAAAAGAGTGGGTCCTATTTTAGCATAATTTCATCAACTTATGGGGAGACAATGTAATATACCAACTCAAGTGTGTTTTCTAATATGTTATTTTAGGTTGATTTCATCTCATGATTTCGTATTATGAGATGAAATCTTATATTCTTCAAAAATTATTATTTGAGAATTTCATATCTTAATTTGGAATTTTTTAAATACGTAAATTGATTTAGAAGTTTATATTTTGTTAAGATAATCTCATATATATATTTATTAGACATTTATTTCATATGTCAAATATAATTTATAATTATATCGTTACTTTTTTAAGAGTTTATTATACTCACCAATATAAAATTTATTATTACTTTAAATCAATTCCTATTTTATCATTCATATACATCATATTCATTATTTTTTAAAGCAAATTTATTTATTAATAAAATTTATTACTACTATTTTAATGTTTGATAAAAAAAATGGTTTTTAACAATTGTTACACAAAAGCAATTAAATGTAATTTTTATTTAACTCTAGTTTGCATTTGATAAAAGGATAAAAGTTGAATGTGATTATTATTTGGAACAATTGTATCATAAATATATATCTTACAATGTGTGTAAAAAAAGTTTTACAATTAAATATTCAAATATATCTAACCTGTTACATAAGTCATTAAGTCTTGCGACATAGATCCAATTTAAGACAAGATATGATTAGGAGATTAAGGAATGTTAATGCCAGATTGTAACATAATGAAATGAATAAGCAACAAGCTTCAAGAAGCAATCTAAGCCTGGAGATCACTATGACTTAGTCGTTCTCTTCTATTTTGAAGTAACTGTGTTTGTGACAATCTAATGAAAAAGCAAGCGATTAGAGAATCATAAGTTTGACAAAGTACAAGATTCTATTAAATCATTTTATGAGACAATCGACAAACAAAATAATAATCTATAGTAAATTAAGAATTTATTTATTATGTTGTTTTGTTTAATTAATTCATATTTTTGTAAGTGTATAAATAAATAATATTTTTTTATATTTGAAATAAAAGACGGTAGACAAGACACCAGTCCAGAATGAAGAATGAGAATGTAACAAAAAAGGGAAATGACACAAAGATGATTTAAGTAAGAAATTCAATAACTTTTAATCATTTTTTTATCAAGGTAGGATCAAAGTAAATAAAACGTGTAAAACAGTTTAGGTTTTTGAATAATTGACTCATTGATTTGAGAAATCTTTAATATTTGAATCTTCGCATTAAGAATACTTCGTATATATTTCTATGAGATTTTCCTTTTATGTTATGTTTTGTCTATTTGATAGTTTATGTTGGCTGTTGGAGTGTGTTGGAACAATGCATTATTGTCGTGATGCCATGCATTGTGGCATGAATGCTGTGAATAGTTGAAGTGTCTTACAAAATTAATTCATTTTTATGTCTTCTAGGTCACTATTAAGCGTCTTTATTATGTCTCTCTTTTACATTTATGTTTAGTTAATATCCTTAGATTAGCTTTTATAAAATCATGAGTAGAAATATATTCCAATATAATGTTATTCTAAATGGAAAATATGTTTGTTACTCTAGAATATTTATGATCTCTCTTATTTTAAATGGACGTATCTTGTATTTACGAAATATATCTGTATTTTATATAAATTATTATCATGTCTTTTATAGTTCTTAAAAAATAATACTTTTGTTACTTGCTAGGAATGAAAGTAATTATATCTACACTACGGCCAGTTAATACAATGTTTATATATATATATATATATATATAACCCTTTAATATTTAATTGAATATATAATAGTCTGCTTGGTCAAACTTTAAAAGGATGAACTTTTTTCTTCCTTTTTTAATAAATATTTTAGGAAAGTAAGGTGCTTGATCAAATTTATGGGACAAAATAAATCCTCTTGAAGCAGCCGAAGTTAATTTTCAGAAGCTAAAACATAAAAGCAAATTCCAAAAACATTTTTTTTGAGAAATAGTTTTAAAAAAACTACACTTTAGAAACTTGACCTATTTTCTACTTCAATAATGGCTACTTCATTACTATATAAACTACAAGAGCCGAGGAGGATTTATCAGAAATAATCCATCAACTATTCATTTTCATTCACAAGGTAGGGGTAAGACTACGTACCGTTAAGTTGAGGTTGATGTACAACCTACATTCCTCCCTGCAACACAAGATATAACCAGAACACATAGATAGATACAACAAACATGCAAAGATTGAACAAGAAGTACAAAATCTGTACAACTTAATGTTTTACAGATTTAAGGTTTAAGGTTCAACAGCTAAATGTTTTCGAGAGGTGGACTGCTAAGCAAAGTATATACAAGTTTATAATACAGTTTCAGATACAGCTCCACATCTCGGAGGTTTAAATATTATACGACAACATCAGTCACCACCTGTAGTCACCACCTCCTTGTCCTTCTTCTCAGTTGACAAGGCTGTTGATTTGCAGATCGCGCAGCTGTTCTTCACTGCTAGCCATTTCTTGACACACTCTTCGTGGTACTCATGACCACAATTCAGAATCCCTATCTTCTCCCCATCCTTGTAGTCAGCCTGCAATAACGCGTGTAAAAGATTCATGACAATGTTTGACAATGACATAGAGGCCAAGGTGAGATTGTGCGTGATAAGGAAACCTTATAAGGATTCATGACGATGTTTTGATGAATTCAAGACTTGGGTAGAAAATGGAAATATAAACATTGCGTAGAGTGTATATCAGCGAAGGAGTAATACCTGGCATATAACACAGACAGTTTTCTGGTCTTCATCAGATGCAACATTTTCCAGAGGGGTAGGAGTCTCGGTAGATAAAAATATTCTCGTTTTCAAATTGGCAGCGATGATGTCCTCGGACAAACCAATTGTCACATTGCCAATTCGCTCCCCCAATGCAAGAAGCTCCTGGATAGATATTTGATATTAAAGGGTAAGTTTGCTGAAAATATCAAGCATGCAAATATGAAATAACCTACAATTGCACTTACCTCATAGGTCATGTGATCCACGTCCAATCGCATATCTCTGTGCTGATCAACAATAGCCACTCCACGAAATCTTGGAACACCCGGCATTGACACTCCCTAGTAAAATCACAAAGAAAGAGATACAACATCCAATCCCATTACTTCAACTGCACGAAACTGCACTACAATAAAGATAACAAGAAGAACTATTTAAATGCAATAAATTTTACATCTTGTGGCAAAACTCTTACATTACGGAGGTTGTGGTGGCTAGAATTTGTTCCACGGATCCTGAGTTCCCTTTGATGAGGTCTGTACATTCTAAAGTCAGACGGAAGCAAGGGTCCCATATTGGACGAACTAAGTTGTAGTTGTCTGCCTGGAGATGCTGTCATCTGAGCATAGGAGCTCACTGTGTGGCCTGCCATAGTTTGCATGTTAGGTGACAGATGAGGATGGTACTGTGCTGATCCTTGAGGAATGTGTGGATACATGAAACCAGTCAAACCCCCGTTGCTGGAAGGTACTTGATAACCTTGCATAGCCATGTTTCCAGCACCTATCACGTAGCCTCCGGCACCAACTAAAGTAAATAGAAAGAAGCAGAAGAAAGATAAAATCAGTTAATATGTTATTCCGACACTTAGAATAAAGATCACAAATTGCTGTTGCTAATTTGATGAAAGAGAAAAACCAAGGCTTTCCTGGATTGTTAGAAAATGAAATGAAATAACCATTAGGTAATAAACATGGAAAAGGAAAGAATAAGATGTGGTTCAAGTGGATTGCCGCTTTTAAATTTGTAAGAAGAAAGGACAGCTGACATATGCATTGCTAACTTGGCAGCACGCTAATAGCTCATAAGAAAACAAAATTTAGAAGAACAAAAAGATTAAATAAGCTAAATAGACACTCAAAAGTCATAATGTAAATTAAAACAAGAAGAATAGTTACCGGGCGGATAGGTTAAAGGAGCAGCCTGACTCCAGGCCCAAGATTGAGCTGCACTACCGCTGCTATTGAAAGGCATGTTCAGCCAAGGATTGCCAGGAAACTGATAGGCTTGGCCTACATAGTTTCCTTGAAGCAGATGATTATTGTTATTTTGCAATACAGTATCTGGACCACTAGCAGATCTGCTCCCACTTCTCTGTACTCCATTTTCAAGGAGCAGTGCTGAGCCACTCCCTACATGCACCACACGAGATACAGAATCATCTGTAGTGCCTGAGACTGGAAGCCCATCACGTAACCCATGATTTGCTGGAACGGGCAAATCCATAGTTGCAGACATAACACCATTTTCAAGGAGTGGTGCTGAGTCACTCCCTCCAGACTCGCGTGATACAGAATCATCTGTAGTGCCTGAGACTGGAAGCCCATCACGTAACACATGATTTGCTGGAACGGGAAAATCCATAGTTGCAGAAGTAACACCATTTCCAAGGTGTGGTGCTGAGTCACTCCCTCCATGCTCGCGTGAGACAGAATCATCTGTAGTGCCTGAGACTGGAAGCCCATCACGTAACACATGATTTGCTGGAACAGGCAAATCCATAGTTGCAGATGTAGCACCATTTCCAAGGATTGGTGCTGAGCCACTCTCTCCATGCTCGCGTGAGACAGAATCATCTGTAGTGCCTGAGACTGGAAGCCCATCATGTAACCCATGATTTGCTGGAACTGGCAAATCCATAGTTGCAGATGTAGTACCACTTTCAAGGAGTGGTGCTGAGTCACTCCCTCCATGCTCGCTTGATACAGAATCATTCGAAGAAACATCAGATTCATTTGCTGTTGTGATGACGGGAGCAGCGGAAGTACTAGGCCCTGCCAGAGCAGAATGATGTTGAAGATTTCCAGCATTGCCTGCAACATCCTTTTGCTTTGATGACTCTCTGGTACTGTCCATACGAGGATCATTCCTACCTAAGTTATCTGCGTTATTTCCTATGCTGCCCTGAGTGCCTGAGACTGGAAGCCCATCACGTAACCCATGATTTGCTGGAACTGGAGAAGTCCTCAATGCAGCTGGAGCTGCCACATAAGGGTAAAAGTAATTTCCTGGTGGTGCGATCTCTGCGCCAACATAGGTAAGATGATGCCACTGTTGAATCCCATTGGCCGGTGGCCTCCCATAAACTAGAGCACCCTCTTGATGGCCTGGTAGATGAGGCACATAGAAATTACCAATGCTTCCTGGAGCTGGCACAGTGGTGTTAACGTTTGGATACGGAAAAGTTGTAAAGCTCCCATACATCATGCATGGCTCTGGATAAATATACGCTTGACTCTGCTGATCTGCTCCCAAAGTCATGAAGTGATTACTGTGGGGCGTATTCCTTTCCCCCATGATATCGAGTACAATCTTGTGGATAATATCTGGTCAGAGAAGAATAAACAGTCATGCAAAACTACATGCAAATACATGCATTAACTAAGAAATCACATGCACTCAGTAACTGCCAGCTGATATGATTCCGATTTATTTAAACTTAAAAGTTGAATGCTAATATATAAATGTTTACTGGCATTCATCTCAAAAAGCACACTTCAAAGTTAACAAGATCCCATTCAAAAGTTTTAGGGTTATCCTCTTAAATTCAGAAGTTTACTTACGTAACACAAACCATCATAGACATACACCATGCAACAATAGAACCCGAGTATAAATTGTTTTCTTGATATGCAGTTGTTACATTAGGTAAAGAGTAACCAAACCATGCAGAAAGAGAAGCAGGAATTAGACGAAGCGAATATGGCACGTGAATAGACAGCAAGCTATTATTACGACTCATACCATTCTTAAACAGACAACAGAGACGATAAGTAGAAGCAATTCATGCATCTACTATTGTCAAGAAATCTGTCTTACAGACTACTGCAATGTACTTTAATAAGGAAAATAGTAAAAATGGATATAGGAAACATGATTAAATAAGGGAAATAACTCCTCCCCTAAATACATGTTAACGTGACAAGACCTCCTTCGTTGAAACCTCTTAATGGACTAGATAATTGCAAACATGAAAGAGTACCCTTCGTTCATTTGATTGTCTTTCAGAAAAGAAGTTGTGACAAAATTGACAACCCAGATAAACCTTCACAATTCACAGTTATAAAAAGGCCACCTTTACTCCCTTAGCCAGTCAAAAACTAAAGACTCTTGAAGTCTACAAAGTCCACATGACAGTGATGAGCTCAAACAAAGAAAAAAGGAATGATCATTGAGCGGATACGAAACTTAGTATAAATGATTGTATAAGTGACAAGAAGAAGAAAACATTGGGTGGTATAGAGGTAACTATCAGGTACCAAAAGTTATCTGATTTCCCTTACAGGTTAAGAAGTTAAGTCAAACGGCTAGTAAAAACTACACAAGAGTAGAAAAAGGTCAGAACAAGTAGCATCCACATAAGGTGTGCTTCATCATTCATGGATTGATATCAAGATTTTTAAAAACTCAAAGTCATCAGACTCAATATGAGATATACTAGATAAAGAACTTGTATCACGCTGTTGAGCTAGCTGTAGTAGTTCCACACAGAGTGACTTTTAGCTAAACCTGTTATCACGGAGTTCAGCTAGCTGGACGAAGATTTGCTTTTCTTTCCTTGTTAGCTCAAAGAACAAAAAGCTTTAGAAAAGTCAAGCAGATAGGAAGTTAGGTTCCTAAGGGAAATGGCTATAAACAATCGTAACAAGAACACAGACTTGAATTTCAAACCAGTAGTTTATAAATACAACAAACCCTGATGACTGAGGTTAACCAAGGCAAAAACAACTTCGTAAACCTTTTCTTTATAAGACATAACCTCAAAAACTTAAAAAAAAAACAAAAAAAACAAAACAAATATACACTGATCAAACACCGTTCAAAGTTCCAAGTAAGATTCAACAACTGTTAGTCAAGAAAAAAATGCGCAAAATCTTCACTCCCAAATTAAGTAAGGTTTACTCTCAAAATCCCTTCTCTTTTTTTTTTTTCATTTTCATTTCCCTTTTTTGATCAAGCAAGAGCTTGATTTTTTTCTTCTTATAAACGGTGGTGTTCAATCCAGCTTGCACAAACCTCGATTGTTTCGCCAGTTACCTCCTACCTCCCACAAACACAAGTGATTAATCTTACCAATGCTAAGACAGATACGACGAAACCACCAAGTGTTTTCGTCCACCATTTCATTCAAACAAAACACTTAGTAAACAAATTTAAAACCTTCAATTTTTTCTTTCCAAAACAATCAAGATCATCCCATTTTGAAAAATAATTCTTTTAGTATCCACATTTAAGTAAATTCTAAAATGAACACACACAAACACTAGTTATAGACATAAAGAAAAAAAATATATATATAAAAAAAAAAACTTTTAAGATTTTTCCACCTTTATTTTCTTTCCAAAACAATCAAGAACATCCCCATTTTGAAAAAAAAACACTCTTCTATAACCCCATTTAAGTTAAATTCCAAAATGAACACACACAAACACTATATATAAACATAAAAAATAAAAAAAAAATCTTTAACATTTTTTCAGTAAGAATCAACATGCAACTGATATAAAAAACTTCAAGAAATGCAATTCACTAATGAAAACTAAACTTTACCTTTCACAAAAAACTTCACAACAACTTGAAACACCTACAAAAAACAAACAAAAAGCCCTAAATTCAAGTTAGATATAAAATGTAAACGATGATCAATGATCATAAAAATGAACTCCAACAAAACCCCACAAAAATTTTCTTCTTCTAACCAAATGCTGCACTTCCACAAAGATAAATTAGCAACAAAAAAAAAAAATTGTAACCGACCAAAAAAAAAAACACTTTTATAAGCAAAAAAAAACTGAAAATTCCGATTAAAACCATCAAAAGAAGCAGAAAAACTAACCCAAATTGAGCTTGATGAAGAATTGCAAATGAAAAATTGAGAGAGAAATAGTTGATTACCTCAAAAAAAACTGAAGCATTGACACATGTTTTTTGCTCTTATGAAGAAAAACTATGAACTCACTGGTTTGTTTTTCCTGTGTATTTTTCCTGGACTCAACTGCAACGTGGCTAATACATTTTTGTCATTATTTACTTTCGTTTATTTCTTAATTACAATTATCATCCCTCAACTATTTCAAAATAATTAACTTTAATCTATTTTTACTTTGTTTTGAACGAGATTAGTGAAAAAAATTACAAAAAGATCCATGAAGTTTGAGAAACATAAAAAAAAATGATCATTAAATATAGGATAAGATAGTTACAGTCCTTTAAAACGAGCCTCGTTCATATCGAAGACTGTAAAGAAATATAAAAATAGTCCTTTAACTTTAATGAAAAAGTTGAAACTGCACGTTAAGTATGTGATAGAACAGTTGTAGTCCTACTACTAGAATCTCGTTGGTATCGAAAAGTATTTGGAAAAATATAAAACAGTCCCTGGAGTTTTAAGAAAAGTTTTAAATTGTTTTTTAAATATTGGATAGAACAATTATGGTCCTCCTAGGCTAACCTCGTGGATATCGAAAACTATTTAAAAATACAAAATAGTCATTGACGTTTGAAGAAACGTTTTAAATTGTCTGTTAAATATTGGATAGAACAATTATGGTCCCTATAAACGAACCTTGTTGGTATCGAAAAGTATTGGAAATTACAAAATAGTCACTGAAGTTTGAACAAAAGTTTTAAATTGCCTATAAAATATATGATAGCACAATTATAGTCCTTCTACTCGAATTTTGTTGGTATCAGAAATTATTAGAAAATACAAAATAGTCAATTAAGTTTGAAGAAAAATTAAAAAGCATTCGTTAAATATATGATAGAAAAATTATATCCACATATGCTAACATTGCTGGCATCGAAGATTATTAGAAAATATAATATAATCTCTTAAGTTTGAAGAAAAAATTAAAATCATTCGTTAAATATGTGATAGAACAATTATAGTTCTCCCACACAAATCTCATTGCTATCGAAAATTATTTGAAGATGCAAAATAGTCCAGTAAGTTTGAAGAAATATTTAAATCACCTGTTAAATATATAATAGAACAATTATGGTCCATAGTCCCTTAAGTTTAAAAAACTTAAAATCGTCCGTTAAATATGCATAGAACAATTATAATCCTCCTACACGAACCTCGTTGTTATCGAATATTATTAGGACATACAAAATAGTCCCTTTAGTTTGAAACAAAATTTAAAATCAATTATACAATAGAACAACTATAGTCTTCCTACATAACTCGATGGTTTCAAAGATTCTTAAAAGACTCAAAATAATCTCTCAAGTTTGGACGTGAACTCATAATTTTCTGTCAAATATACAAAAGAACACTTATAGTCCCATAAATATATAACAGAACACTTATAGTCCTTCTACACAAACATTATTAGTATCGACGATTATTTATAATAAAAAAATACAAACTAATCCTTTAAGTTTGTAGAAAAATTTAAAATTGTTCGTTAAATATACGATAGAATGATTGTAGTCCTCCTACAAGAACATCTTTTAGATTGAAGATTATTAAAAAATTTAAAAATCCTTCAGGTTTGAGCAAAATCTAAAATTGCCCATTAAATAGATGATTGAACATTATAATTCTCCTACACAAACATCATTAGTATCTAAGATTTATTTTTACCTCAAGTTTAAACATGAACTCAAAATCGTCTCTTAAGTACATGACGGTACACTAACAATCCTCTCACTAAACATTATAAATATCGATGATTTTTTTAAAAAGCCAAAAATAATCTCTTAAGTTTGAACATAAACTCGAAATCATTCTTAAATATATAGTGAAACACTTATAATCCTCCTACTCTGGGTATCATTAATATCGATGATTATCCAAAAAGCTTAAATATATGGTAGAATACTTATAATTCTCTTATTCAACACATTATTATTATTATTATTACTATTATTATTATTATTATTATTATCATCGTCGATTATTTTAAAAATTCTTATATTTGGACATAAACTCATCTTATGTCTATTTACAATTTTACATTTTTCAATTCACTAAATATACTGGGAATTTTAAAGTAATGTTTAATGTTTTAGTACTCTTCTTGATCTTTTTAATATTCATTGAAGGAGTAAAAGAAATTCTTTTATTTCTGCTTTATATTTTTCTAATTCAGTTGAATATAAGGTCATTTTAAAATAATATTTATAATAGGTCGATTATATGTACGAAGAAGTCAAGATTTGGGTCCATACTTATTCTTAGTTACTACTTACTATTACTTTTATAGAAGATTATGGTAGTCAAACGTTTAGTTTATTATTTTTTTTCTAAATGTTTCTTTTTAAGTTATTTCAATTACTTTTATTGTTATTTTAGGTATCATCTTTTGAACCTATTTCTATTTTTCTTGGTGATAGGCATGTCTGTCTGGACGTCATGCATCGTGTTAAAAGAAAAAAAAATATTACGGGTAAATATTGTATAATATGGTACGATATATTAACAAAATTGATTTGATGATCTTGCCGTTTTAAAAATACATACTATTATATCAAATTAATTCGTGTATAGTTTGAAACCTTAAAATTTAATTATAATTTTTTACAATATAATAATCAATAGTGTTCAACTTAAACTTATATAAGCTCATATAATAGAAAATTATCATTTCGACTTTTTCAAAAGAAAATCTCAACTATATCAGACTTGAAAAATATTACAATTGAAAAAAATTGTCCTTTGTTGATTTAATGGTAAAACTCATGTCTCACAAGCTGATATTGTGAGAGTTTATAAAAAAAAATACAATATTAATAGAGACTAAATAAATTCTGACGTGTGTTGAGTCCTAATTCTAATGAGGTTGGTTTACATTCCTCTTGTTAGGTTAGGTTGGTGGTAGACGAACGACAATACTCAACTTAAAATTAAAATTTCAATAGGAGCTTGGTGAAAATGTTGATGATTTATTGTAAGGAGAGAACAAAGTTGATCACCGTAGTTCCTTGTATAATTTTTTTTCATATAAAGTGATAATCAAGCTCAACATGCTTCATACGAGCATGTAACACGAGATTGGCTGCTAGAGTATTCCACTAATGTTGTTTGAATAAATAATGAAAGTTTAGGCGAAGAGATATTTAAATCCTTCAACAAGTATGTAATCCAGGTGATATCAACATGATTTTAACATTTTTTTATTTTTCAAAATATGGAATATCAAAATTTTAAAAAATATATACCAAATATTATAATATCAAAATTGAAACATTAAGTCTTTTTATTTTAGTATGATATTTGGTATTTACTCATATAATGCTCGTGCCTAATTGATGTGACATATCTAAAAGAAGGTATACTAGTGCATTCTATTTGCAAATGACACAAAGTATACATTGATGAGAAATAGACAAAATTAACCCTTTTTAATGTATAAAAGATTTAGATTGAACATGACTAAAATAGAGTACTTGAAATGTTTGTTCAATAACGTTACTCACAAGATAAATATGAAAGTAAGAATTAATAGACAAATTATCTTTAAAAGAAGTTTTATGAATCTTATGTCAATAAACCAAGAAATTGGGAATTGACAATGATGTAATCATGTAACATATTATATTAGGATGGGATAAATGAAAATAGAGGCTCGTATCTGACAGTGTCTTGAATGATGGTATATGAGAATGTCAGTAAAGGTAAGTTTTATAAGTGATTGTTAGACCCACTTTATTGTATCGGATGGTGTAATAATCAGTCAAGAGTTCGCACATTCAGATTATAACATTAAGTGCAAATGAGTGTATTGAGATAAAACTGTGGGAATACTAAGAAGTAAAGGATTAGGAACTATTAAATCTGAAATAATATAAGAGTGATCTCAATTATAGACAAAATGAGAGACGAGACTAAGATGGTTAAGACATATGAAGGGAAGCTGTACAACTGCCTCAATGAGAAGGTGTGAGAGATTTTCTATGGTGGGTCTTAAAAGAGGCGGATGTAGACCCAAAAATTATTAGATATGTGCATTTGCAACTTAATGATATGATTAGGATAATAGATAGTTAAGTGTTGTCTAGTTCTCTTAATCAATATTACTATTGTTACTCTCGTATTATTTTATTCTTCAATTCTATTACTATGTGCGGTCTCCTTTGCTTCATTATCATAGAATTAATTTCTTGTTGCTACGATTCTTTTCTTCATTGTTTTCTATTTGATTTCTTCATTACTATATGAAAAAAATTACAAAAAGATCCATTAAGTTTGAGAAACATAAAAAAAACGCTCGTTAAATATAGGATAAGACAGTTACAGTTCTTTTAAACGAGCCTCGTTCATATCGAAGACTGTAAGAAAATATAAAAATAGTCCTTTAACTTTAATGAAAAAGTTGAAACTGCACGTTAAGTATGTGATAGAACAGTTGTAGTCCTACTACTAGAATCTCGTTGGTATCGAAAAGTATTTGGAAAAATATAAAACAGTCCCTGGAGTTTTAAGAAAAGTTTTAAATTGCTTTTTAAATATTGGATAGAACAATTATGGTCCTCCTAAGCTAACCTCGTGGATATCGAAAACTATTTAAAAATACAAAATAGTCACTGACGTTTGAAAAAACATTTTAAATTGTCTGTTAAATAATGGATGGAACAATTATGGTCCCTATAAACGAACCTTGTTGGTATTGAAAAGTATTGGAAATTATAAAATAGTCACTGAAGTTTGAACAAAAGTTTTAAATTGCCTATAAAATATATGATAGAACAATTATAGTCCTTCTACTCGAATTTTGTTTGTATCAGAAATTATTAGAAAATACAAAATAGTCAATTAAGTTTGAAGAAAAAATAAAAAGCATTCCTTAAATATATGATAGAAAAATTATATCCACATATGCTAACATTGCTGGCATCGAAGATTATTAGAAAATATAATATAATCTCTTAAGTTTGAAGAAAAAATTAAAATCATTCGTTAAATATGTAATAGAACAATTATAATTCTCCCACACAAATCTCGTTGCTATCAAAATTATTTAAAGATACAAAATAGTCCAGTAAGTTTGAAAAAATATTTAAATCACCTGTTAAGTATATAATAGAACAATTATGATCCTCCTACAATAACCTTGTTGGTATCGAATATTATTAAGAAACACAAAATAGTCTCTTAAGTTTGAAGTAAAATTTAAAAATCACTCGTTAAATATATGATAGAACAATTATAGTCATCTTACAAGAGGTATTGAAGATTATTAGAAAACACAAAATAGTCCCTTCACTTTGAAGTAAAAATTAAAATCGCCATTAAATATACTATAGAACAATTATAATCCTCCTACATGGACCTCGTTGGTATCAAATATTATTAGGAAACACAAAATAGTCCCTTAAGTTTAAAAAACTTAAAATCGTCCGTTAAATATGCATAGAACAATTATAATCCTCCTACACGAACCTCGTTGTTATCGAATATTATTAGGACATACAAAATAGTCCCTTTAGTTTGAAACAAAATTTAAAATCAATTATACAATAGAACAACTATAGTCTTCCTACATAACTCGATGGTTTCAAAGATTGTTAAAAGACTCAAAATAATCTCTCAAGTTTGGACGTGAACTCATAATTTTCTGTCAAATATACAAAAGAACACTTATAGTCCCATAAATATATAACAGAACACTTATAGTCCTTCTACACAAACATTATTAGTATCGACGATTATTTATAATAAAAAAATACAAACTAATCCTTTAAGTTTGTAGAAAAATTTAAAATCGTTCGTTAAATATACGATAGAATGATTGTAGTCCTCCTACAAGAACATCTTTTAGATTGAAGATTATTAAAAAATTTAAAAATCCTTCAGGTTTGAGCAAAATCTAAAATTGCCCATTAAATAGATGATTGAACATTATAATTCTCCTACACAAACATCATTAGTATCTAAGATTTATTTTTACCTCAAGTTTAAACATGAACTCAAAATCGTCTCTTAAGTACATGACGGTACACTAACAACCCTCTCACTAAACATTATAAATATCGATGATTTTTTTAAAAAGCCAAAAATAATCTCTTAAGTTTGAACATAAACTCGAAATCATTCTTAAATATATAGTGAAACACTTATAATCCTCCTACTCTGGGTATCATTAATATCGATGATTATCCAAAAAGCTTAAATATATGGTAGAATACTTATAATTCTCTTATTCAACACATTATTATTATTATTACTATTATTATTATTATTATTATCATCGTCGATTATTTTAAAAATTCTTATATTTGGACATAAACTCATCTTATGTCTTTTTACAATTTTACATTTTTCAATTCACTAAATATACTGGGAATTTTAAAGTAATGTTTAATGTTTTAGTACTCTTCTTGATCTTTTTAATATTCATTGAAGGAGTAAAAGAAATTCTTTTATTTCTGCTTTATATTTTTCTAATTCAGTTGAATATAAGGTCATTTTAAAATAATATTTATAATAGGTCGATTATATGTACGAAGAAGTCAAGATTTGGGTCCATACTTATTCTTAGTTACTACTTACTATTACTTTTATAGAAGATTATGGTAGTCAAACGTTTAGTTTATTATTTTTTTTCTAAATGTTTCTTTTTAAGTTATTTCAATTACTTTTATTGTTATTTTAGGTATCATCTTTTGAACCTATTTCTATTTTTCTTGGTGATAGGCATGTCTGTCTGGACGTCATGCATCGTGTTAAAAGAAAAAAAAATATTACGGGTAAATATTGTATAATATGGTACGATATATTAACAAAATTGATTTGATGATCTTGCCGTTTTAAAAATACATACTATTATATCAAATTAATTCGTGTATAGTTTGAAACCTTAAAATTTAATTATAATTTTTTACAATATAATAATCAATAGTGTTCAACTTAAACTTATATAAGCTCATATAATAGAAAATTATCATTTCGACTTTTTCAAAAGAAAATCTCAACTATATCAGACTTGAAAAATATTACAATTGAAAAAAATTGTCCTTTGTTGATTTAATGGTAAAACTCATGTCTCACAAGCTGATATTGTGAGAGTTTATAAAAAAAATACAATATTAATAGAGACTAAATAAATTCTGACGTGTGTTGAGTCCTAATTCTAATGAGGTTGGTTTTATTCCTCTTGTTAGGTTAGGTTGGTGGTAGACGAACGACAATACTCAACTTAAAATTAAAATTTCAATAGGAGCTTGGTGAAAATGTTGATGATTTATTGTAAGGAGAGAACAAAGTTGATCACCGTAGTTCCTTGTATAATTTTTTTTCATATAAAGTGATAATCAAGCTCAACATGCTTCATACGAGCATGTAACACGAGATTGGCTGCTAGAGTATTCCACTAATGTTGTTTGAATAAATAATGAAAGTTTAGGCGAAGAGATATTTAAATCCTTCAACAAGTATGTAATCCAGGTGATATCAACATGATTTTAACATTTTTTTATTTTTCAAAATATGGAATATCAAAATTTTAAAAAATATATACCAAATATTATAATATCAAAATTGAAACATTAAGCTTTTTTATTTTAGTATGATATTTGGTATTTACTCATATAATGCTCGTGCCTAATTGATGTGACATATCTAAAAGAAGATATATTGGTGCATTCTATTTGCAAATGACACAAAGTATACATTGATGAGAAATAGACAAAAATTAACCATTTTTGAAGTATAAAAAGTTTAGATTGAACATGACTAAAATAGAGTACTTGAAATGTATGTTCAATAACGTTACTCACAAGAGAAATATGAAAGTAAGAATTAATAGATAAATTATCTTTAAAAGAAGTTTTATGAACCTTATGTCAATAAACCAAGAAATTGGGAATTGACAATGATGTAATCATGTAACATATTATATTAGGATGGGATAAATGAAAATAGAGGCTCGTATCTGACAGTGTCTTGAATGATGGTATATGAGAATGTCAGTAAAGGTAAGTTTTATAAGTGATTGTTAGACCCACTTTATTGTATCGGATGGTGTAATAATCAGTCAAGAGTTCGCACATTCATATTATAACATTAAGTGCAAATGAGTGTATTGAGATAAAACTGTGGGAATACTAAGAAGTAAAGGACCAAGTCCTTGTCAATTTATCGTTCTTAATGAGCAATAAAAGATGGATTTTTATAAATTAAAAATTGTAAATATATTATGATTTAAAGAAAAAGATCAACTAACACCAAAATTCAAATATGAGCGCGTTCTGTGCTTTAGGCTTCTCCTAAGTTAAACCTTATCCGCACCGGGTGCATGTCATGTGTTTAAATTTATCGTTCATTTTACTCCATAAAATCACATATCAATGGAAATTGCATTGGCTTGGTGTAAACACCTCATGCGGGTAAGTTTTTTCCTTCCTAAACACCTAATTCTGCGGAGTGTTGACTACATTATTCAATTGTCGGAGTGGACGTCAAATGGGTGGGTTGAATTAAAATTGGAGATATTGAAATGAGATGAAATAAAAATTGACTTGGGTCATGACCTGCATGCGCACAAGTTTACTTTAGGTTCAAACGGGTTAAAAATCGGGTTGGATCATGACTTGCCAATTTGACCCGCTTAATCTCAATAATTTTAAAATATTGTTATTTAACTTTTATTAGCACAATCTGAATTTCAACTCAAATAAATAAAATTAAAAAGAGTTACAAATGGATGAATAAATACTAAAAGATATAAAATGGATTTCATCAATGCAAATAAAGAGTTCAAACACATAATGAAATTGAAGATTAAATTGGGCTCAATTGAAGATTCTTTTAAAATGGATTAAGATCGAACTCAATTTTATTTTGGGCTCAACCCATAAAATTTTGAACGGGTTTGATGGATTACCTTGGGCTCATTTTGACACTCTTACTCAATTGTATCAATATGTTCAAAATGTGATACCATATTGAGTAGCATTTTATCTATATATACGGTATAATTTTTCGATAAAAGATATTCGTCTGATCGGTTTTGATATGTTGTAGCCTCTGCCATTCCTTCTAAATCTACTCGTGAAGTTACACAAAATATATCATTATTATTATAAATGACTTAAGTATTGAATAATCACATTAGACAATTATAATTTAAGTATAGAATCATGATTACAAATACTATAGGTTAAAGTATCATCCAGTAATAATAGAAATTTATTGAAACAAATACACAAGATTCATCATTATAAATTGAGAAAATACATAAGTATCCTCCTAGATTATAATCAAAATTTCAGAGACACGCCTTAATTAAACTAAGGTCCTATTACCCCCCTGAACTTATTTCTTTTGTATTTTATACACCTTTTGTCTTACGTGGCACACTCCGTGACTCCAAGCAATTGAGGCGCGTGAGAGATATTTGAATGCAAGTTAGTAAAGGTATGTAATTTGATTAACATAAGAAATTTCATTTCATATTTTGGCGGTCATGACATATAATTATAGCTTTAAACTATGTTTTCTCTTATTGATGTAATTTCTCGTTATTTTTCTTGTTTCACTATATCAAAACATTTAGAGAAGTGAGAAATCATATAATATTTTAGGGACATTTTCTTATTGGATAAATCGAAAACCGAACCGATAACGACCAAAAATCGATAAATCGAAAATCGATAAAAAATATCTTAATAATTTGTTATTGGGTTAGCATATTTAAAAACCGAAAACCGATAAATCGAACCGATAATATATAAAATCAAACCGAACCAACCGATGCACACCCCTTGAAAATAGTCCCTTAAATTTAGGAACACTCACAAAATAATCACTTAATATAGGATGTAACACCATTAGTCCTCTCACTCAACACATTGTTAAATATCGTCAATTATTAAAATAAAATAAAAAGCTCAAAATAGTCCCTTTTAAGTTAGGATTTACACTAAAAATTGTTCATTAAATATATGGTAGAAGGTTAATAAGTCTCCTATTCAACCCATTTAATATCATTGATTATTAAAAGATTTCCAAATAGTCCCTTCCATTTGGATATTAATTCAAAATTATCCTTTATTTATATCATAGAACACTAATAGTCCTCTTATTCAATACATTGTTGAAAACCATTTCTCTCAATACATTGTTACTTTGTTGGTGATGATAATTACTTAAATCCATATTAGTCCCTTAAGTTTGAAGAAAAAACTTAAAATCAACTTAAAATATGATACAATAATTACAATCCCTTAAGTTTAAATGTAAGGTTGATTTTTGGATTATTAGTTTTAATAATCTGCTATACAAATGATGTTCGTTTAGGAGGATTGCAATTAGTTTAATATATATTTAAATTAATATTTTACATTTTTCTTCAAACTTAATGAATTAGTTTGGATTTAAAAGTAATTATTATTATTGACTAGTAATTAACAGTGTGTTAAAAGCAATGGTTTGAACAATATGAATAAAAAGAAATAAAGGCCTTGGGCTGGACTAGACCATTTCAAAGTGAATTGGACTGCTCTTAAGATCTAGGGGCTTATAGGTTGGATCTTGAGTGAATGCAACCCAAATTTAATTAATGTCCAATCGTTACTGAAATTTGAGATACTGCTATTATGATATAAGTATTTTGTTATGTGTGAGTTGCATCAAAGAAGTACTTCCGGAGCGAGTAAGACAGACTCAATTGATCTTTTCTAGGATTTCCATTCATAGATTAGACGGTCCTCGCTCCCTACAAACTAAATCCATCTTTTTAGTAAGATGAAGTTGTATCATGTTTTAATATTTCTTCAGCCTACCTCTACTTCTCCTTAACTTACCAAAGTAAATATATCACACCTCTGCACCAAGAGACTCACACATCTCTTCTTCACATGTTTGAACAATCTTAGCCTCGGCTCTTCATCTTGTCCTCTGTCGAGGCCACTATGAAAAAAAAAAAAAAAAAGGAATGATAAGGTAGGACCAAGTAGTTGTGGGCTGGATTTTATTCCTAAAATCAAAGGGCTTAAGGTTGGACTTGACTTTGAAACTTTATAAGGAAAGCCCAAAGACAAAAAAAAAAAAAGTCACTATCACTTCACTAAATTGTAGGTTTCAACTTTATTGGATTGGACCACCTTATCTAGTTCTAATTAATTCCAAGTTGACAACCCAACTAATCATTCAACTCTTTCTTCATTTCTAATAAAATCACTATAAATAAAATATTTATGAACTCTCTTTATTACTCAATTGTCTTTTTGACCCTTTTTGATATAATAAATGTTGGTCAAAGCCCTTCTTTTCAAGTAATCCTTGACTTAAATTAGACTAATAACCCCCACCCCCACAACACAAAAGAAAACCAATTCACTCAACTTTTATACAAGTATGTTAACATTGCTTAAACCTTTGAATATTCTCTTTATTATTACATAAGAGAGACTTTGAAGTGAAACACTTTATTGATGTGTGTTGATTTAATAAGGGTATTTTTTAAAAAAAGAATTAAAATATTTTCATTTATTTTACTCATATTTAATTAATGCATTTTTTCTTTGAAATTATAGGATTCGTTTTAGCTATGACATCTACTTATAGATAAAATAGATTTTATAATTTCGAAAAAGCTATACAAAAATTAAATTAAAATTGAACATAAGAAATACTTTTTAATGATTTTTTCAAAAATATCCTTTCTGAAGTGGGCCGTCGATACATTTTGTTTCAGCAGATATTTTTTTGGGAGAATTTGTCAAAATTGTTTCTTTTGTTCTATTTTCATTAACGTCGATGAAGACATACCCACTTCAGCTTAAACTCGATCTTATGTATTTAAATAATACTTCAACTTCATCTCATATGATATCATACTAGAATTTCATTTCAAATGACCAAACATACTTAAAAACTTAATATTAAACATCAATTAACAAGGATAGTGTGATGAAATAGTTAGTCAAATATTATTTTCTTAATAGGTATGTTAAATTTAAATATAACAAGTAAAAGTTAATAAAGGAAACATTTTATGTTTTAAATGACTCTGTTAATTTTTACTTGTTTATTTTGGATTTTGCACATTTGTTAAAAAAAACAATACTTACTAGTATTGGGTATTACAAATTGAAAATCAATTTTAAAAATACGAAAAAGGATTAAATACACCCTTATAATATTGAAAATGGTCTAAATATATTTCTCATCATACTTTTGGATTAAATATATTCATCATGTTATATTTTGGCATATATATACCCTTATCACTAGCAAAGAGACACGTTGAGGGCCACAATTTAAAGTTTCCATCTAATTTTAAACTATATATGGTGCTAAGCCAACCCAACCCACCCGATTAATATTGCCCGAACCTAAGATATAGTTCATATCTGCTTTGCAGAGAGAGTTTTGCTTCACTAGTACCAACTTCTTCCTCTTGAAAGCTTGAAACACGTCAATTTTGCTTAATAAATTCTTCTGAAATATTTTATTTTTTGTTGTTCTTTTCCTCTTAAGAGGTTGTTTATAGCTTGTTTTCCATCTTGCCGAATGGGAGAATCAGGAGGAATAAAACTTCAAATGTGGAATATTGTTTCCCTCTAATTCTCCCATTCGGCAAGAAGGAAAACAAGATATGAACAATTCGCTAAATGAAAAAAAATAACAAAAATTAAAATATGTTAGGAGAATTCATTAAGCAAAATTGACGTGTCTCAAGCTTCTAAGAGCAAGAAGTTGGTACTAGTGAAGCAAAAGTCTCTATGCAAAGCAGAGGTTTCCATGTATGAACTGTATTTTGGTTGGGGTTAATATCAATCGGACGGGACAGGTTAAGCTTAGCACTTGATACAGTTTAAATTAGATGGGTTCTTTAAATCGTGGCCCTCCACGTGTCACTTTATTAGTTATAAGCGTATATGTATAACGAGAGGGTTTACCTCAAAAGTATAACGAAAAGGATATATTTAAGTTATTTTCAATAGTATAAGAATATCTTTGATCTTTTTCCGTTAAAAATAATATATGAATAAAATAGCGATTGTAATTCACCAACACAAGTGGCGCGTGGGTGAGACATTTTGATTACTAGTCACGTCACGTGCACCTCTTGTAGTTTTCTGTTTCACCTCGTCTCTATCGATCTTTACTCCCCATGTGATCGGTCCACAATTTGACACTAAAATTCAATTAAATAACAGAAATGCCACTTAATCCAAGCACAAAATGTCAAGTAAAAAAGAAATGGTGGAGCCTACACTAGGTAATTTTACAATAGATTTTTTCACTCACAAGGGGACATTATTTCCCTAATTAGTCAAAATAAGAGGAAAATAATAGTTTGGTTTTGCACAAATAGGTCCTATTGTACTTGAGTTGTTTTTTAATAAATATCTAAAACACTACTAGACAGTTTCTATGGGTTATAGACGTAAAAATATATTTTTGGATAAGGTGGAAAATAATATTCGAGTATAAAATATAGAAAGGTAACTTATGATATTGGAAAATTATGCTTTTTCTTTCTCGCCTGGTACTATGACTATGACCGATAAGTTGCATCAAATCAATATCGAAATCAAAATAAACTATAAAAGCTATCGGATCAATGACTATTTACTATGGATCTACTAGACAGTTTTATGCGACTTATGCGTGAAAATGTTTCTCAGGATATGGCAGAATATAGCCTCGAGTGTAAAATCAAAGGGAGCTTGACTACAAAATACAACCATTTAATTGGGAAAAATTCAGTCTTAATGATTCAATAATGACGAATGAAAAGTCGTCGCTCAAAGAATAAAAGTTACTGGTGGATTATAAGTCGACCTTGTCAAAAGCTCACATTGATAGAAAGGTTTGACACTATTACGTCAATTATTCATCACTTATAGTATGTTTCAAGGGTTGAGTTATTTGCCTGTTATCGTGATACATGAGATACTCACTTCATTTTCAGTGTGAGGCGTTAGAGCATTAAGAGGACCTTCTATATATATTAAAAATAATACAAAACATGCACACCCCTACCATATGAATCCTAGTAAAACATATGGTAATTTTGGTCCAAGGGCAGCTGGATTAGTAATTGATGAAGTCATGATCTGGCCACGTTCATAGAGGGATTTATTAGAGGTAACATAATAGAAAACATTTACACTACTTTATCATCATTTCATCAAATCAATATGTCTTAATTAGTTGTTGAATATGATAAGAACCAAAAATAAAAATAAAAATGGAAGGATCAACCATGTGGTATGCAAGCTACAGATAGTGTTAAATGGGACCAAAAGTTGGAAAATGATTGGGTGGTCCAATGTCATGAAGCTAACGTACGAAACTAATTGACAAATTCACTTGAAAACTTTTTGTGTAAAATATGTTATGTCCACAATTACCTAAGGGTAAAAATATTCACCACAAAAGGTTTACACTTGAAGGTAAAACATTTTTTAATAAAGATGATGTCACATTCAAAAGACTTGAACTTAAAATATTTAATTAAAAATAAAGGAATACTAATTACTCTACCACAACCCTAGATAAGAGAGAAAGCCTTTTGTTAGGGTGTGGGTTATAGCTCAATTCTTTTTCCTCTTTGTTTGTTGTTTTTGTCTCAATCCTAGAACATTTATTTTTATTACATTTAATATGGAAATGGAAGGTTTAATGATTTTTACCACTACTAATCCTAAAATGTAGTATCAAGTTAAACAATAATTTTTTCCCTAATTACTTATTCACATTTTCTTTTTTAATTGTTCATATTTTTTTGTATTTTTTTTTTACACCCTCCCTAGGAGTTCCATCCCTTTTTCGCTTCTTGGTGACTCAAACTCGCAACCTTCGGGTTAGAAGTGAGGGGTGCTTACCATCTGAGTAACTCCTCTTGTCTAATTGTCCCTAATTACTTGTTCATTGATGATTTATTTATTTATCTATTATACTCTCAATCAATTGCTTTGAAAAAAGTAGAATTTCTTAAAAATATTAAGCTTTTAATTCATCCATTTTGTAATTAATAGGGATAAATGATAAACTCACTATGTCAATTGTTGATTTCTTAATAGGCGTATCAATTTAAAAGTGAATAATTAATTAGGAACAAGAGAGTAAAACTTAAACAATATCACAAGCTCAAAGGCCTTAGCATATGTTGTTTTGGTGAGGCTTATGGAGTTAGAAGCAACCAACAAAGAATTGGGTAGTATAGTTTAGGATTAGTATTTATTTAAATATTCTTCTTAAAAATTGAACAAATATTATTATTTGTTGCTCGAAGGCTCGATGACTTCTATTTCACCAATTCTTTCTATTTTCATTTCAATTGATTAATTTCTTTCTTTACACAAATATTTAATTCGTCAATTATTGTATTTATGATTTTCCATTTTAGTTTACATTTTTCAAATAGCCAGAACCGGACGTTGATTTAGATGTGGTACTCACTTGTAATTAACTTTTGTGATGTACTAACATAACGACTTTTTCGCACTATTGACTAAACTTGAAAATTTGATTAGTAATATATTATAAAATGGCAAATCAACTTGTTTTTCTGACTAATATATCATAAAACGGTAAATCACCTTGTTTTAAGTCGCCAAAAGATTTCATATTCAAGTCTTAGAATATTTTCAATTGAGACTTAATATATTTTCAAAGTTATGCGCGGGGTTCGGAGAAAGGACCGCATACGAAGGGCTTATTCCTCTTTTATTTCATATCACTCTGCAACCCAGAGTCCATTATCCACACACACGCACCCACTCTTTTTTCTCTTGTTCTCTTCAATTTTTCTGCGCCTTTCACAGTTGGCCACTATCGTCCATGGCTTACTATTACACTCTGTATTGTACTGATGAAAGCAAAATATCATAGCTTCACAGTCAATTTTTAGGGCTTAATGGACTTAGACACCAAACCCCATCAACGCACAGCAGCCGTAACAAGCAATAGTACAAAAACTGAGCTTTTTATTTGCTTTACTTCTCGTCTTTCTTCTTCTTCTGCTTCATCTTCTTCCATGAAATTCTCTAAATCAATTCTTAGTCCTGGTCGTGCACGTGATGGGCCGCTTTCTCTTCCCACTTCTCTTAGCCGGAGACTCAGAGCAAATGGGAGTTTAAAAGGTGGTCAAGCTTCTCCGATGTTTCCGTCCACCGGGAAGAAACGCGGGTCAGGTTTTGAAAACCCGGAACCTACTTCTCCGAAGGTGACTTGTATTGGTCAAGTTCGAGTGAAGACGAAGAAGAAGGTGAAACAGACACGGAGTTTGTCGAAGAGAAGAAGTGGAAGCGGTGAGGTGAGTTTTAGAAAAATAGAGCAAGCACAAGTCAGTGAGGCATTTAATCAAACAGATGATAGGCTATTGTTAAGGAATCACAGATACTCACAAGGGAACTCGAGTGTGCATTATCAGCAACAAGAATGCGTTTCTCATAGAAATCAAAGATGGGTTCATCTTCCATTGACGATATGTGAAGCTTTGAGAGCTTTTGGTGCTGAGTTTAGCTGTTTGTTCCCTTGTCGTTCGTCGTGTTTTTCGACGAACGAAAGGGAAAAAGAAGAGAAAGGAGGGGAGAACAATGAACATAGATCGTGCGGGGCGGTGTTTGCTAGATGGTTAGTAGCAGTGCAAGATGGGGAAGGAGGGAAAAGAAGGGATATTGAGTTGGTGGTAGCGAGCGGTGAAAAAGAAAGAACAGAGGAGGCGAGGTGTAGCAGTACAATGAGGAGTTCAAGAAGACATGTATTTGAAGATATTGAATTTAAAGATGAGATTGTTGAAATGGAAAGCGGAGGAGGTAGAGTGAGTGTTTGTATTCCGCCGAAAAATGCTCTGCTTCTTATGAGATGCAGATCCGATCCTTTGAAAATGGCTGACCTTACTAATCGGTTCAGGGAGTCACCTGTTTTGAAACATTATGACGAGGAGGAAGACGAACAAGAAGATATTGGAGAATTGGAAAAATTCGGAGAAATTAAGCGAATGGAAATCATAGATTATCAGATATGTGAACCAAGTAATGAAGTTGAATCAACGGAGAAATTGTGCAAATTGCCAGGTGAAACTAGTCTTTCGATAGATCTCAATGAAATCGAAGAGGAAACTGAGGTCATGGAAATAGAGGAAGAAACAAAGCATGAAAGTTGTGAATTAGCCGCAGAAATGGAGGAAGAACATGGCCAAATAGAGTGTTTTGTAGGCGAAGACGAGGAGTATGTTAAACAATCAGTCCAATTGGTTAATCATACTGAAGATAATGAAGAAATTGGAATTAACCATGTTGAAGAGATTGGGGAAGAAGGAGAAAAACGAACCGTTTTGCCTCGTTTATCGTTATCAGAAAGCTCGAATAGAAGTAGTATCAAAATTGAAGAGGAAGAACTAGAACTAGTAACTGAAGAAGCTGCATTGGAAGAAGAAGAAGAACGATTCAAGTTAACCGTGGTGAAAGAGATCGAAGAAATACTAATGCTGGGTAAAGTAGAAATGAATTCGACAACGCCCCAACAAGAATCTGAACGAGAAGAATCGGTGCAAAATGACGAACAAATTGAAGAAGAGAAGCAAATTGAACAACCCAAAGAGCCTGAAAACGAAGAAAAAGAATCCGTTTTACCAGAGTGTTTGTTACTAATGATGTGTGAACCGAAGCTATCAATGGAAGTTTCGAAAGAAACATGGGTGTGTAGAAGGGATTTTCTCAGATGGTTACCCGAAAGAAAACAACACGCCAAACCACCCAAGAAGGAGATCCCCGAAGAACAACCCAAAAGGCGGCGAAGCACTGACACTAAACCTACGGAACACAGGAACAAACACCTATTACAACCACCAAGATCATCGTGTTCTTTACCAGCAGCCACGGGGATGTCCATGGCTACTATGATTGAGCAGAAACTAGTGAATGCAGCAGCTTACGAGCCGTTTGTATTGACAAGATGCAAGTCGGAGCCAATGAGGACAGCGGCAGCTAAGCTGACCCCGGAGAATTGTTGCTGGAAAAACAGAAAAATTGAGCCTCACCGGCCAGCTACATTTGGCGTTGGGGCAGCTGGAGTCGGGTTTTGAGCTGACCCGATTGGTTTGTTACTATTGAATACAATAGTCTAGCACTGTGTGTCTAGCTTGTACATTTTCTTTAAATGAAATTTTCAATTTTGGTTTATGATTTTTCAGTTGGTGTTCAGTACATTCACGTCGAAAAGTTTTATATCGAGGGTGCAATAAACATTATCTAACAAACACAACTTCATATATTAAGAGTAAAAAGAAGTACTTATCACTCTGCTACGAGTCTGGTGGTGAACAGTTTAGTTGATATTTTCTTTAATATCACTCTGCTACTGTTGTCTGAATTAACATCAATTTGTTGGGGAGGTAGACGATAAGGATTGAGGATAGGTTTTATATGAATGTTTTTTTCTGATATACTGATGAGATGTCACTCTCCTTCCATTGGTATTTCCTTCTTTTTTTTCCGATTTCGATACCATTCGAAGTCTGACTAATTTGAATTTATTTAGCTGTGTAACATTCACTCTAAAGGTGATTTCATTTCATGGTTGAAATCGAAAGTTCTAGTTAGTCAATGATACAAAAATAATTACCACTTTACTATAACTTTTAATAGTATGCCTCATTTCATACCAAGGAAGGTCATTTTTGTCATTTTGAAGAAATGTTTTTGAAAATTTGTTCTTGAAAACATTTCTGTTATTTTTCTCCGTAGCAAACACATCCTTGATCTTACATTATCATATTTGTTTGCTACTTACTTTGTATCTCGCCATTTTAATGTCATAGATTTTCTTGCAATCCTATTTTAGATACTCGTTTTTTAAGTTGATGATCTATCATACACAACATCCCTACGTACATTGTTATTCCAATAAACAAAAATTGAAAATGCTAGTATATTTACCACTAGTACTTAGTTAACAAAAAGCAATCACCAGGTCCAACCAAGCAATATACTAAATTTGAATTGCGCCGATTCAGACGCTCTCAACAGAATTTTTTCTATGTCAAAAGCTTAAATTTAAAACTTTTAATTAAGGGCAGAGCAATTCAATCACTATATACAATCTATGTACTAATTCATTAAGTAGTTCCACGTAATCATTTATATGAATCAAAGACTCATAATTGAATGTCAAAAAAAACACATTTATATGAATCAAAGACTCATAATTGAATGTCAAAAAAAACACATTTGACTGAATCCTAATATGAACAATCAAAGCCAAAATTTCAATGAATACTATAATTAATAGTAATTATTAGCACTATAGTTTTGTGTCTTTGAACTAATGTTAATGGGGCAATCTGGATAGCCACATGATAACATAATTTATCAGTATGTAAGGACGAATAATTCTATTACACTCCTAGCAATATTCACATAACGTAAAATCTACATATATCTTATTCTCATCGAACTTATTCGTTGTTGTATTAAAGATTCAAAGAGAATAGTATATGGTCGAAAAGATATTTTACATGGACAGCTGGGATTTTATTTTTTGTATTATTATGTGTGGCTTGTTTAAATGTCATGTGACAAGGAGCCTCTCTATTTATTTCTTCAACTTTGTACCACTAGTATATTAAAGTTTAAAACATTCTTATACCGTTTTACCTCTTTGTGTTTATACATATTTTTGATAATTGGATAATTGGTAAATTTTAGTTTTGGTTGTTGTGATATATGACACATTATATTTAATTTAAAAGATTATGTAACAATTATTTTTATCTCTTCAAATTAAAAATATATTATATATCTTGGACTATTCTTTAAAATTATATTACCTTTCAAGGATATTCTAATTTTTTGTCCAATATACTTTTTTTCCCAAGAGGTATAAATATAAAACTTCCAAAATAAGGAGAAAAACTAAGGACTCATTTGGTGATAGATTTTTCAAAGTAAAATTTGAGGAAAAATATTTGACAAACACTGTTTGTCAATATAATTTGTCATTATTTGGAATATTTTGAAAGTTTAAATTATACGTCAATCTTTTATCTTTTATAAAAACACTGTCATAGTAGTTGTTTGTACTTTATTACATATTTTTGTATGTGAACACCAAAATAGTGATAAAATATTCAGTGAATATGAAAGTGGTGATATGGTTGTTGACGAAAATGATGAACAATTGGCTCAGGATAACAAAGTCATGTACTTTATCTACTTTACGTTGTATGGGATGATACTTGTTGCGGACTTGCAGTCATTTCAACTACCACATTCCTCCATTTTCATGGACACTACTTATTATTTGTTACAACGAAGATTCAGTTGACTTAAAATACAAACTTATGGTTAGTTTTGATAGTTTATAAAACTTATAGGTATAAATCATATTTTTTTAACAACATGAAATACGTTTTCGAAAAAGTATTGCCAAACACATGTGAATTTTCGCCCAAAATTACATCCAAATAATATTTGTCAAAAATATATGAAAATCGATGGCCAAATGCTGATTAAGTTTTTGATTGTTTAACTTAAATTTATATTTTGGTCTCAATCAATTAACTTATTTTTATTTGGTGTGATAATAATATGAGTTTGAGGTCGAATAAAATTATAAAAATTTATATAATTTATTTAAAAATTAAAGCGTAATTATAATCGTATAAAAAATATAGGAATTATGACCCGACCAAAAATTATCTTTTTAGTCCGAGATTCCCATATTTCTTTCATTATAAGTATTTGCTTTTCTCTTTTCAGTGATTGTCTTGCTTTTTCAAGTGCTCACTTTTATGCACTTTTATTATAATTATTATTTTTTATCATAAAGTAACTTAATCCAATCGAAACCATGCAATATATGTCAATTAAGGAAACAAATAAAACAAAAACCAAAAAGATATAAAAGAAAAAAAGGGAAATCTGCAAAAGTGATCATGTTTGAAGAGGAGATGTTATTATAAGTTAGATTTATAGCTTTCTGATATCAAGTTCATCTGAATATAATAAATTTGATTCGAATAAAATATATAAATTTATACAATATGAAAATTTATAAAAAATAAAAATATTGAATATTAATTTCATAAAATTTAAATTCAAATTGCTTACGTACGACTGGATAGGGTCTAAAATATTTTTCATAAAAATTTTATACATAGCATATTGAAACTTAAATTTCTTAATCATGGGGTCATATTCTGATACTCATGCCCTACTTCACATGCAATTAATCTGTGCTTCAACAGATATATTATACATATAAGATATTTAAATGATTACTTCAATTCGAAATATATACTTTTAAGAAAAAATTGCTTCATTGTCATATCGATAAATAACAAAAAAAGGAGAAAGATGAAGATTTCGATAGTTGAAGTTTAATATAATTTTCCATCATCGACGGAAGAAGAAAGACTATAAATATCTTGTATAGTAAAAAAGATTTAATAAGAAAATACAATCAAATATAATTAAAATAAAATATGCCAAAGTTAGAAAATGATGTACATTTATATTGATCCGCGATCTGCTTAATTCAGATTCGCGTATGACATATGAGAAAATGTTAAGGGTCATTTGGTCATAGATTTTCCAAATAATATTTGGGAAAAATCTGATAAATAGTATTTGTCCATACAATTTGTCATTATTTAATAAATATTTTTGGCAAATATCTAAATTCCCAAATACTAGTATTTTCTAGTATTTGGGTCTAATCTCATTATTTGGGATTTTTTGAAAATTGAAATTTATCTCAAACATTTATCTTTTACAAAAACACCATTTATAGTAGTTGTTTGCGTTGTATTACATAATTTTTTGACGTGAAAACCAAAGTAATGATATAAATTTTTTGTGAATATTAAATGATGATATAGTTGTTGATCAAAATGATGAACAATCGGCTCAGGGTAACAAAATCATGTGTTTTGTCTACTTCACGATGTATGAGATGATGCTTATTGCACTTACTTTAAACTACCACATTACTCTAATGTCGTTGACACTATTTGTTGTTGTTGTAACGAAGATCTAATTGACTTGTAATACAAACTTAAGCTTAGTTTTGATAGTTTTTAAATTTTTTGAATATAAATCATGTTTTTCGAAAAAACTGAAATATATTTCTCAAATATTATGACCAAATACATAGAAAAATTTCATTCAAATAATATTTACCAAAAATATTAAAAATACATGGGATACAAACGCTAGCTAAGTACTTGTTTTTAGAGAAACCAACGTACACAAATTTCAAAGTTACAAATACGTATGAATTATGATGGACAGAATTTATAGGAGTCCACACACAATTTAGATATTATTATTTTTTTGCTTTTATTATAATAAAGTAAACCTTAATAAATTAAATTCATTTAATCAAATGTAACACTTTAGTATTATACAAAGGATCATGTATGTTTCTCCACTTTCTCTGACAAAAACAACTCCCAGGCTATTGTTTAATGTTATGTACTCGAGATTTAATAATTTATTATACCAAATTAATTAACATGAAATGAGAAATCTTTAATTACTTTTCTTTTTTATAATAAAAAAAACAACACCTAGGTACCAGTCTGTCCTACATATTAAGAAATCGAAATTAAATCAAATAAAACAAGTTTTGTAAGTAATTTTGACACATTTTTTTTACATATATACTATTACTTGTTCAGCCACATGTGCTTACCTACAGACTCGGCATCGAAAAGTCTAACAAGAAAGATAAAGCGTTTTTAATATAGATGATTTCATATCTAAAAGAATATGAATGAATACTTATCACATTACTGTAATCTCTGTGGTGATTATTTTTTTATTGAACTTAGTACATCTAGTTATGAATATATTTATAGTTATCAAACCATGCCCAAAATTCAACATTAATTCATCTTTCAGAGGAAGCATAAATATTTAACATTTTGAGTCAAATGTTAAATAGTTTTTTCCAAAAGGTCTCACATGAACATTCTTGAAGAATATTCGAATTATATACACTGTATAACTTTTTTCAGGCCACTTTCTATTTGTCCTTGAAATTGAATTTTCTGTAATTTTTGTCTTTAGAATCAAATTTATTTTTAGTAAGACATAAGTTGTTAAAGGCTCGAGAAATAATGTGTGTAAAAATATAAGCTTATGTCCCATAAAAATATTATTCATCTCGAATGATCAAAATTAAAGACCACCGATAAATGAGAACAAAATATTTATAAACAAAATGTTCAGTATGGGCTTTTAACTTTTTGTCCAGAAATAATTGGGCCTGCCCTATTTAGCAAATGTCATGATCTGGATTTTATTGATTGTAAATATAGACCTTTGCATTGACAAAATGTTAGATATAAAAAAAAAAACGTTTTCTCATAAGATTTTCAATTTATTTGTAATTCGTGAAAATACACCCCTAAATTTTTGTGAAGTTTAGGGGTGTTTTCAACACTTCTCTCGATTTTATTAAGAATTTTATGCTCCTACAAGAGTTTGAGACCAATTGCTATGTCATGTTGCATATCGAGAGCGTATATCGAGGTGTATCTAAGTTCAGTTAATTAAGTAGAGTGAGTTTTTTAGACTGTCAATAATTCGGAAATGAAACTAATAATTTACGTCAAATTTAGGAGTGATGTTTTATATACTTCTCCCATAATTTAATCCAAGGAAAACAAATATTGTCTGAGAAATAATTTCATACAGCAAACATCTCTTGTAGTGAAAATGAGGATGTCAAGATGCAATTGATTAAAAAAGATTATATCACAAAAATGAAAAAAAAAAAAAAAAAAGAAGTGAAAGTTACAAACTGAACGAATATTGCTTTTGGAAATTTCCCTTAAATGTATCTAATCATGTTCGCTTTTAGCATTTTCTCATAATTACAAATGAAATCTCAAAAGTAAATTCATTTTTGGGATAAGAATCTGAAAAATATCTTAATTTTGGTCGAATTTGTTACTGCGATACTAAACTTTCGTGAGGACTTATTACCTCCCTAGATTATTTAATATCGTATTTTAAACATATTTATTAGTCCACGTGGACATAAAAAATAATGTAAAATTATAAATAATAATGTGTCCACGTGGGCACATATATACCTTTAAAATACACTATTAGATAGCTCAGGGAGTAAAAAATACACTATTAAATAGTTCATGGAGGTAATATTTCCTTATAAAAGTTTAGTATCGCAACAACAAATTCGACCAAAATTAAAATATTTTTCAAACCATTATTACTTAATATTAAAATAATTTTAGCCCCTTTTATGACTTTTATTATCAATTTGGGCTTTCAATATCAATTGGATTCACTACCTACGTGCCCTAAAATTAAAAAAAGTTAACATCTACTTTGCAACAAAAATTAGCAAAAGCCTAAAAAGGTATCCACAACTTCTCTACTTTTGTCACCTAAAAATAAAAAGTAACTCACAAAAACACATGATTTAAGCTGTTCTTTTCCATACATTATTTGCCTTTTCCCCCTCTTTTTGGATTAATATGACAACCTTTTTAGATCGTGAATCTTATATTTCTAATTATCGAAAAGAATAAAGTAATAGGTCATATTAAACTTTTTTGCTGAATTTAATATTATCTTTTTCTAATTTCTCTCTCTTCTTCTTTTTTGAAGAGTCTTAAAGCAACAGTAAAATTATCTTTGTGTGATCTATAGATAATTAATTTGAGTCATCAAAATAACTCATATATAATGCCTTATATTAGAGTAAAACCGTTTTGCATCACACCTTTTAAGTACGGCCTTTCCCAAATGTTTTGTGCACCGAAATAATCCGACATGAATAGGGACCGAAAAATATATTTGGTACCTTTCCTCATATATGTTTAGCATATAAAGGGATTTTACGAGTTGATTTTAGAATTTCTTTATGTTTGATATTTTATATGTTTTAGCTTAAAAGAAATAAGGTGTCACGTAAGCAAAAAAGATGGTAAATATACAATTTTAGTGCTCAAGTGATCTTCTGAATGAATTGACAAAAGAAAGAATAATAACTTGGTTCACCAAAGTATAATACTTGGTGACCATTTAAGCAATTTTGAACCGAATATCTATAGGAAACAACTTTTCTACTCGTACCTATAGATCACAGAAAGATAATTTTGTTGTTGCTTCGAGGCTCCTCGAAAAATGTTGCAAAAAAAGTCAATTTTTTCATATAGAAGTCACCAAATCTTTTTTTACAAAATTATTCCCACAATGAGCACTTTGATTATACAACAAGTTTTGTAATTAACAATTATTTGCCTTATGAAATGCAGAAACAGAGGATGTTTCTGTTATAATCAGAGAGTTAGAAGATCATGAGCTTTATATCCTAAAGTAAAAAATTGCAAAAATAGCCACTTTTAGCGAACATTCGATGCCACAACTCTAGCCCAATATTTGATCTGTTCTTTCATGTGATCTTCTGGTGAATAAGGTTGTCTTCGTATCTTGTCTAAATCTGATAAACCAACTGGTTTCTTCTTGTTCTTCTCTATCAAGCCTGGAGTACTTGTGTTTGCAAATTCTGAGATCGAGTCCTCCTTTTCGTTGTTCAAGTCTAAGTTCTTGAAACCTTGCAAATCTTCAACTTCTAAGCCATTTGAACTATTTCTAGTCTTGCTTTCTTGAACTTGTTTTCTCCTTAGTTGGTGCTTTGTGATGCTAGAAATGCTTGGACTTCTTGTGAGACCCTAATATATAACAACAAATGAAAGTGGTTCAAAAATTGGTTACATGTTACAAAACAAATGTCAGAGACAGATTCAGAATTTGAAGCATGATGCGTTCTGTTCTTTCATGTGATCTTCTGGTGAATAAGGTTGTCTTCGTATCTTGTCTAAGATAAACCAACTGGTTTCTTCTTGTTCTTCTCTATCAAGCCTGGAGTACTTGTGTTTGCAAATTCTGAGATCGAGTCCTCCTTTTCGTTGTTCAAGTCTAAGTTCTTGAAACCTTGCAAATCTTCAACTTCTAAGCCATTTGAACTATTTCTAGTCTTGCTTTCTTGAACTTGTTTTCTCCTTAGTTGGTGCTTTGTGATGCTAGAAATGCTTGGACTTCTTGTGAGACCCTAATATATAACAACAAATGAAAGTGGTTCAATTGGTTACATGTTACAAAACAAATGTCAGAGACAGATTCAGAATTTGAACATGAAACCTATAATGTTCCAAGCACTAATGAGTGTACTTTTGAGATTATGGTTATGGATTTTCTTGAAATTTAGTATCTTTTCATATGTATATCCAAATTCAAGTTCAGTTGAATAAAAAACAGCAGCGGAAACAATTCTAAACTTGATGAGTTCAAACTTTAACGTTCCTAGCACTGATAGGTGTACTTTTGAGACTATGGTTATGGATTTTATTGAAATTTAGTGCCTTTTCACATGTATATTCAAATTCAAGTTTAGTTGATGTTGCGAAAGATATAGTAAAAGTAAAATAAAAGTGTGTTCTCTCTAACACTTTAAGCTTTCTTGCGAAACCTATTATATAACAAGTTAAAGTGATGCAATTAATGACATACCACAAAACAAAAACTAGAGGTGGATTCAGAATTTGAACTTGATGAGTTCAACCTTTAACGTTCTGAGCATTGATGAATGTACTTTTGAGATGATGTTTATGGATTTTATTGAAATTTACAGTCTTTTTTCACATGTATATTCCAAATTCAAGTTCAATTAATTGTTGAGAAGAAATCATATGATTAACTAAAATAAAAGTGCTACTCTCAAACAACTTAAATATTTTGATGAAATGATCACATACTTCAAAATTTTCATTCGACTGTAGTCTAAACCATATTAGTAAAAGCTACTCTCAAACACCTTAAGTATTCTGATAAGATGATCACATACTTCAAAAGTTTCATTTGGTTGTAGTCTAAACCATATCAGTAAAAGCTACTCTCAAACACCTTAAGTATTCTGATGAGATGATCACATACTTCAAAAGTTTCATTCGGCAGTAGTCTAAACCATATTAGTAAAAGATACTCTCAAACAACTTAAGTATTCTGATGAGATGATCACATACTTCAAAAGTTTCATTCGTCTTTAGTCTAAACCATATTAGTAAAAGCTACTCGAAAACAATTAGGTCCAAGAAAAACTAAGAGAAACATGCAAGTTTAAGCAGAAAGTAAGTAAATGGTACAACAATACCTTTGAAGTATGTTTAGGAGGCAAGACTCTTGCATTATTGTTCAAAGATGCTTGCCTAATCAACTTTCCCATAGAAAACTCATTTTCCTCATCATGAATTTCTTCCACTTTCGCGAAAACCGGCAAAGAAGGTGCCCTCTGCAGATTGCCCTGTGATGTCTTTAGTAAATTGACCTTTGAAGGTGAGATTTTTACTTTGTTTGTAGATGCTTGCCTTATCAACTTTCCCATTGAAAATTCACTTTCCTCATCATGAATTTGTTCACTTTCTTTAAGAACTTGCAAAGAAGGTGCCTTGTTCTGTGATGCTTTTGGTAACAATACTTGAGAAGTATCACAGATTTGTTCACTTTCTCGATAAACAGGCAGAGAAGGTGCCCTCTGCAGATTAATCCTCTGTAATGTTTTCGAAAGTGGAACTTTTACTTCGTTTATAGATGCTTGTCTAATCAATTTCCCCATAGAGAAATCGCTTTCTTCATCATGAGGTTCTTCTTTATAATCCACAAAAACAGGCAAAGAAGGTGCTCTTTGCAGATTACACCTCTGATCAGATGATGACGACGATGCTCTTTGTAATCTTGGTTTGCTTCTTCTTGAATCAAGATTCAATTTTTCACCTTGTGGGAGTTTTTGCAGTGAAGAAAATGTTTCTTCCATGGATTTTCCAGATAAAAAATCTTGAGTTTTCTTTGAAGAAGAACAAGGTTCAGAATAACATCTCAACATTCTTGATTTTCTATCAAGTAAGTTTCCAAAAAACCAACTTTCTTCAAGAAGCATTCCAGGTTCCATTTTTTCACTACTTTTGGGAGAAGTTGGAACAGACATTTCATCAAACACATACATGGCTATTGCAAAATTTGTAAATTGACAGTTTTTATCAACTTGTTGGCCTCACAAATATAAGTTAAAAGAGTCCCACATGGGATTCTTGAGGTATCCTTTGTACTTTATTTCTTAATACTCCTTCATTCGGTAACTCGACTCGACACGAAATTTAAGGAAAAAAAAAGAATTTTTAAAATTTATGGTTCAAAATAAATGATAAAAATGTATCCAACTATATATCATTTCACTATGATAAAATAGACGTTTTAAAGTTAAATTATTACTTTAATATAATAATATGACATTTTTTTTTAGACCGATCAAAAAAAAAAGTAAGTAGTATAAATTAAAACCGAAGAGGATCTTTGTTATGTAGAGAAAAAAAAGCTGTCAAATGGGGTTGATTAGGGAGGCCATGTTGTGTGATTGGGTGTCATGAACATATATAACAGTTGCGTATTTAATCAGTACAATGTGGACAGAAAGACTTGAAGGAAAAAAAAAAAGACAGATATATGTGGTAGGGGTTGATCTACGGGTTCGATCGAACACAGTAATTAAAAATTTACTAGTTAGATATAAATATTAGATTTTTAAACTTAGAAATTTTATAACTTGTTAATGGTTCACTTATCGATGTAAAGATATAAATTTTGAATCTGGATGTGTTATGTGTAATTTTTATTAGAGAGGAAAGAGAAAGACATGAATATGGCATCAATGAAGTGAGTTAGGAATTTTGATATTTTAAATTTTGAGTTTAAAATTTAACAGAACTAAAAATCATTAAATTGTACATGTTGTCTCATCGATGGATCGGTCTTTAGTTTCGCCTTTCAAATGAATTGTTCTTTTAACTTGTCCTCCACCTATTGAACTTATGTCTAGCAGAATATAAATTCTTTAGTCCTACGAGATGTAACTCATGAAATATTATAATGGCGAAAATATAAACATATGTTCGTAAAGAAAAAAAAAGAAAGACCAACACATACAGAGATATAAGTGCTATTGGCTCGCAAAAAAAATACTATGTGATTTATTTTTGATATTTATGTTAATGAAAAATAACTATTATGTACTTATAAAATTAATCAAAGTAAGCATAAACTAATACATACATCATAATTATTAAAAAAGACAAATATATGTGTAAATGTTTTATGATGGAGTAAAGAAAAAGACATTAAATTATAAAAATAAAATAAAACTTGTGGTGTGATAGATGGAAAATGTAAAAAAGGAAGGTGTGTATGCATTTAATTGGAACAAAAAAAAAGATATATGAGGAAGTTTTTAATGAACAAAATGCAAAGACTTAGCTAATGCCAGCACATCCCATGTGATGGACTTGTTTTTTGTTTGATTATTTGCTTCAACAAATCACAAAAATCACTAGAATATTATTAAATTCTTTTTCATAATAATAATGTAACAGCTAAGTTTTACTAATAATAAATATACTTTTATTTTAGTTGGACAACCTAATAAAAAGGAATAAGTCTAATTTGATGATGGTGTTTCTTTGACGTTTGTTTAATAAGAGAGTTTAATTTTCTTCAATCATATCAAAGATGTCCTTTTAGGGTTTTTTAGTTAGTTGGATTGTTTATGACCATATGAAAAACTTACACGTTATTTTATTTTTCGTATGTTCAGTATCTGCTTTGAATATCGTGACTAATTCAAATATGCATTGAAAGTCATTCTTTGGAGATAAAATATTTTTTTTACTAGGGACAGAGCTAGAATATGTGTTATGATTTTAGCTGAAGTTACTAATTTTGATTCGAAATTTATATTTGTCTTAAGAAATTCATTAAATATGTATTAAATTTGATCAATCAATTTAGAACTATGTAACTTGGGATAAATTAGAATTTCAAACTTATACGTTTTAAGTTCTGACTCTACTTTTGTTTCCTACTAAAAATGATTTCGTACTCATAAGTTGACCATAAAATCTCTTAATTAAAAATGAATTAATATTTTACTACTCTACTGCTAGTATTTATCTTTGGATAAGAGATACCTTATGTTTATATTGTTTGGACATGAACTTAGCATTTGTAGTATTTCCTCACTTCCACTAAAAAGATTATGCAAAAAATACATTTTGGATATAATATTTTTTATCATCACTTAACTACAATGTCGTTGTATAAGATTAACTAATATGAATTGTGATCGAGCTTCGAATATAAAAATATCTTATTAGAAACTTTATTATGAACCAATTTTATAATATACGAGATAGATTTAATCGAGACTTCAAAAATAAGTTTATAATTTTGTGGAACCCCAAGAAAAAGCAAAAGTCAAGTTGGATCTCAAGTGTAGTCTAGATCCGGTTTGTCTTGTTTGGGCCTCAGCCAACATGCCTATCTCAAATAGATCTATACTTTGTCCTCTTATTACCTTCCAATTTTTCAATCTCTATTTTGCCCTTTTTCATAAATTGGTAAAAAATTACGAAAATATTATTTAGACATTATTATTTAATATACATCTAATTTCTAGAAAGTTCTACATATCTACCTATTTCAAATAAATTTAAAATATGTTGGGTTTGAAATTTGGGATAATTGTAGAATGACAAACTAATAATATAAAATAAATATAGTAGCTACTGTTTGATTTATTTGTGTTTCATAACAAATTGTTTGACAGTCCCTCTCTTCCTCATATTCTCGATCGACACTCTCCCTCTCTCGCTCTCTTCCTTCGCTCGTCTCTCTTGCTTTATACAATAGAATTGTATAAATTGTGTTTTAATGGTATAAATCGGGAGAAAATTGTATATACATATGATAATACATATTTCCGTCTTATACACTTAATTATACTATAAAAGTACTTGGGGCCCAATTCTCTTTTGTCTTTCTCTCTTTCTCGTTTTATACAAATTCAAATTGTAGATGATTTCTCTCTTTCTCGTTTTATACAATTCGATTCAATTGTATATTCCCTGCCCAAGTCTCTTTTGCCTTTCTCCCTTTCTCGTTTTATACAAATTCAAATTGTATATAATCGTCCTATACACTTATAATTATACAATTCGTTTTATATACTTCGTTTTATACAATTCTCTGCCCAAGTCTCTTTCTCTTTCTCTTTCTCGTTTTATACAATTCGCTTCAATTGTATATGTATAGCAAATTATACATATATAAATTTACTATAGAACGCAATTATACAAACTTTGCTATAACATACAAATATAAATTTTATATTTGCTATATGTGAAAGTTGCGTTTGAAATTTTATATAACTAAAGTTCAGATCGAAATAATATTTTACTACCATATTTGGTCCATATCTACTGGCTACTGGTCTAGTATGAGCATGTGCAGCCGTCGAAATGTATTGGGACGTTAATAGATGCAAAGAGTATTAACCAAATTAATTTATTTTTTGGACTTTGTGGTATTTGGTCTTATTGCTTATATTCCAAGTACTGATTGCCTCGTCTTTTGGTTCATTGAATAGCCATCAATAATATATATAGGAGCTACGTACTCAGATTTATTTTAGTTTATAATATTATAATTTTAAATATTTGAGTTTGATGTATTTAAATATATGTAGCTAACTTATTTCGTTTATCTTCCTTTCAATTTATTTATCACTCTCTTATATATCTAGCAGGGGCGGTTCTAATAAATTGGTGACCTAAAGCTAAATCCGAATGAAAGTCTTAAATTTAAATATATATTTTTTTTTGAAGTTTATTATAAACAATTATTTAATCTTTCTTGAGAAATAGTATTCATAATTTATCAAACATTTATTACTTCTTTGCTCTTTTATAGAATTTTTTATTTTATACAAATAATACTCGATATATTTTTTTTTAAAAATACGTATAACCTATAATTATTTTTAAAAGTGAGGCCCCTCAAATTTTGGGGCCTAAGACAATTTTTTTTTTTTTTTTTTGCAAAGCTGTAGAGTCGCCCCTGGTATCTAGTATCCCAAATACGGAGTCTCACCAGATACATATATATATATACATATATTTTGTGTGTATCTAATGTGATTTGTATGTATATGAGATACATTACTATCTCGCTCACCTCTCTTCCTATTTTAGTGTATCTAGTATCAAATGTACGTGTATGTAAGTATATCTTTTTTAATATATAATATGAAACTCTTGATTAGTGATAAAATTCATGATATTTTATAAATATAGATATAACAATATATGATAGTAAAATATATCTAATTACTTAGTTTCTTCTAGTTTATTTTCCAAGCATTGGTTACCTAGTCTTTTGGTTCATTGAATAGGCATTGGTGATTGGTGAAGTAAAAAATATTTTTTCTTTCCTTTTTGTTTAAGCAATGTTGCCCCTTTACTTCTTTTTTTGTATTTGGGCCGTATCACTTTTGTTATGGCCCATATTCTGATTATTCTGAGCCCTTGGAAGCTGTCATTCGTTTCTCTCAAAGGCCTCAACCTTTGTCCAATGGGCCTGTAAAACTCCCCATGTAAATAAGAGTGTTTGGTACATATTTTCCTGTTTATGTATTTTTGCTTCCCTTATCTGTATTTTCGCGCTCTTTTTTGTATGTGTATTTTACTATCGCGGATGAATATAAAAAATTACAAAAGTGAATGAATATTATTAAGGGATAATTGTATAGAATGACAAACTAATAATATAAAATAAATGTAGTAGCTACCACTTGATTTATTTGTGTTTCATAACAAACTGTTTGCCAGTCCCTTTCTCGCTCATATTCTCGCTCGCCACTCTCCCTCTCTCGCTTGCTTCCTGTCGCTCGCCTCTCTCGCTTTATACAATAGAATTGTATAAATTGTGTTTCTAATTGTATAAAGCCAAAGAAAATTGTATAAATGCATCCAAATATATATATCTTCGTCCTATACACTTATAATTATACAATATAAATATTTCCCTACCCATGTTTCTCTTGCCTTTCTCGTTTTATACAAATTCAAATTGTATATAATTTCTCTCTTTCTCATTTTATACAATTCGATTTAATTGTATATTTTCTATACAAGTCTTTTTTTGTCTTTCTCTCTTTATCGGTTTATACAAATTCAAATTGTATATAATTTCTCTCTTTCTCGTTTTATACAATTCGCTTCAATTGTATATGTATAGCGAATTATACATATATAAGTTTGCTATAGAGCGCAATTATGTAAACTTTGCTATAGCATACAAATATGAATTTTATGTTTGCTATATGTGAAAGTTACCCTATTATTAATGCAAGAGCGAATATAAATTAAATTATAGAACAAATAAATACAATTCATGTATTGATGTATTTCTTTTGTCTTGTATACACCAAAATGTAGTTATTGATACATCTTATATCAATATGCACTTATAAATACAAGTGAAATCAGAGCGAACAAATGAATACAACTTGTACAAGCAAAATTAAAGTGAATGAATACAGTTTTCTATTTTTTATTGTATCGTTATATATACCTAGAATATATTCATTGACACAATTTAATATGTTAATGAATACAAGTGATATTTGATTGATATATACTTGAAGTGTATAAATTTTCATAAAACCCAAAATATATTTATTTTTTGAAAATTTTTCCTTTTTTTTTTTTTTTTATATATATATATATTTTTTTTCTTATATCCATTCATTTCAAGACAGAACAAAACTCAGTAACTCAGTTTCTGCAAGTGCCGTTTCCATGGCTATGGGATTTTCTAGAGTTCCCTTGCTCCGGCGGTTCCCCGTTTCTTCTCCCGCGCTACCTTATTCTTCATCACTTCAATCCAACCATAAAATCAACATCTCCGCCTCTCTTTCTACGACCGAAGAATCTATTTCTTCCCTAATTCAGCATACACCAGTCCGTACCCGGTGGAAGCCAATGTGTCTCTATTTTACTCAAGGTAAGTGCACTAAGGTAATACAGCTCAACCTTCTCATACACACCTCTGTTGTTAGCTTTTCAATTGAGTTCGACATTGATAAATTTGTTTTTAGCTTTTCAATTGAGTTCGACATTGATAAATTTGTTTTTGAACTGTATAGATGGATGATCCTATGCATATTGATACGTTTAATCATAATTGCTCGTTGGAGCTTACGCGAAATGCTGCTAGACTTGAGAATTTGAAGCAGCAGGAGTTTGAGTACTTCTTGGTGCTTGATTTGGAGGGTAAAGTTGAGATTCTGGAGTTTCCTGTTCTACTTTTTGATGCTAAAACCATGGATGTGGTTGACTTGTTCCATAGGTCAGTTTCGTTACTTAGCTTGAAGTCCTGTTAAATGTAATGTCAAGTGTCTTATTTGCTTGAGCTATTATTGGAAGGATGATATACTTCTGCTAGCATTCCGTAGTTATGTATGTCTGTGAAATAACAAATCCAGTCGTAATAATGGCCTGTTGGCTTGGGTACTTTTTAAGGACCTATATAGGTTGCATTTTTTTTTTCTGGAAGATAGGATGGAATAGGCTTAGGACTATTTGATGTTACGTGGAGTGGGATAACCTATGGATGGAGAGTAGAACTTCCCGGAATTGACACGTAATCAAATCATCGAAGTGGATTCTTCAATAATAATTTGACTGATAAAATAGTTGTAGAGAAACACAAGCAGAACTAAAGTAGGAAAAGTCATAAAGATGCACTTCTGATGCTAGTATAACTATTAAATTTGCTTCGGGAGGTCTTTTCTTTGAATATGAAAATGATTATCGCTAGAGGGGTCAAATGAGAATAACACTGTAAAAGAGTCGACATAGCTTTTTACAATATTTTGAGAGAGAATGTCACATATACTTTTCAAATGCACAACTGCAAGGGAGTGATGAGCTACATGTGCATGAAAATTTTGCAGCGAATTTAGCTGCCTGGACAAGTCTTGGTTCACTTAGGAAGCAGAGGAAGAAACCGGAAACAAGCCATGGGCTGTTACGGTTTCACAAAATTGAAGTAGGGGGAAGTTTGTTACCTAAATAACATAATCTGCTTCTCTAAACTGTGTTACTGATCAATTAGACCTATTAAATCAGTCTGCTACCCATTCTTCGCATACAATGGGTGGTATTACCCTTTCCTAGAAACTCATCCAAGCTTCATTTTGTTTTATGTTCTGTCGTATGTATTGGCAGTTTGGTATGTATTTGCCACCTTTAACTGGAAGCTGTTCGATGAAATCTATTATATCATATTGCTACAACATGAAGTGGAACAAGTCCATATTATTGATTATATGGTGTATTAAGGTTTGCTACATGGACGGTGGCATAGGATTGCAAGGGGGTTCAATTGAACCCCTTTCATTGAAAACTAAACTATGACAATAGACAATCCTGATTCTTTTAGCATATATATAAGTTGTTGAATCCCCCAAGTATAAGAATTCTTTTCTTAAAATCCCCTTGTTTGAATTCCTGTCTCTGCCACTTGTTTGTTAGATTATTGTGTCTAAACATTTTTCACATCAGTGAAAGACTATGTTTCAATGTTGGGAATGTAGCGTTGTGTTCTATTTGTCTAGATCCATCTTAATTCTTTCTTTTTTTGGTATTGCTACAGGTTTGTGAGGCCAACAAAAATGCACGAAGAAAGAATAAATCAATATATAGAGGGGAAATATGGAAAGCTAGGAGTTGATCGGTATGGTAACTACTACATTAGATTGAAATACAATTCAGCGCTTGGCACTGTGCATCTTTTGCTTTATATGAAAAATTGCAGTGTCGTTGTATCACATGGATCGTGTCTCTTATGGGTCTCACTTGTGTGTGCTGAGTCTACTATTGGCATTCCATTCTCAAAAAAAAAAAAAAAAAGAGTCTACTATTGGCATTGCTTTACCGTTTTCAAAGTCTTCATTATCTTTCCTTCTTTTCAATGAACATAAGAATGAGTTCCTCACTACTTTGTGATAGCTTTTGATGATGGCATCAAGGTCATGGGTTTAGATACGGAAGCAGCATGTATGCTTAGGATAAAGTTGTGGGTACATTATCCTCCTACACCTTGTAATGTTCCAATTCTTATAAGCTACGTTACCGTCTTTATAAGATATATTCACGGGAAAAGTGGCGTCAAGGAGCAAAGCTATAGGAACATACTTGCAAGATCCAAATCTGTTGTTAAATCATCAAGATAGCTAAAAGGATTTCCATATTTGGATGTTTCTAGTGGAGGACAGTGGCGAGGAAGATAAAAATTGGATCACTATGCATGCTTAATTGCTGATAGGAATTAATTCCAACTTGTCCTTGTTAACCATGGAAGCACACATCATTTATGCAACAGTTGTTAATTCCTGGATTTGACTCTCAATGTTGTTCATTTGCATGTATGTCAATTCATGCAGTGTCTGGCATGATACAGCTATACCATTTGCAGAAGTTATCGAGCAGTTTGAAGTTTGGCTAGGTGAACACCAGTTGTGGAGAAATGACCTGGGTGGCTGTCTCAATAATGCTGCCTTTGTTACTTGGTGAGTCGTTGCTATGAAAGTAAGAAATAGTAAATACATGCTACTGGTTAACTGAAAGTATCAGTTGATAGTTAAACTGTTATCTGATATTATAGTTAATGATGCAAAATTTAAATGGGTGAGAAAAGTCATTTGGGTCTGTTGTGTCCTATGTGGATGACTTGGAGTTGCTTATATCCAAAAGGTGCTCCAGCTACTTTCTCGTGGTGCATTTGTCACTAATCGGAGAATTACCTGTTTTTAGCTGTACTAGCCGATGTTAGAGCTTCATATTTGGTAGCACATGTATCTTCATTGTTACTGCACAACTTGCATTACATATTATTTTTAAGGGTATACAATGACATTAAAGATTTTTATGTGATGCCAGAATAATGCTACCTTTAACCCCATCTTTCATAATTGAGTATTTTGAAATTAATATGTTGTATTTATATCCAATGTAAAACACATAGGGGTATGACTAAGTACTTCTGAATGACTGAGCTCAATTTGTATATGGCAGTGGGAACTGGGATCTGAAGACTAAAGTCCCCCAGCAGTGCACCGTAGCAGGGATGAAATTGCCACCATATTTCATGGAATGGATTAATTTGAAGGATGTGTTTCTGAACTTCTACAAGAGGAGGGTGAGTATGCAAACTTCTAATAATGCCACTCGTTCTGATTGATTTAGGAACAGATTTTCTCAATTTTTCTCTTACATTCCTCTTCTTTTTTCTTTACTTAATTGAAATATATAACCGCAAGTATGGTTTTACTTCATTGATGGTAGGCGCCCGGAATGCTTTCAATGATGAGGGAACTCCAGATTCCTTTGTCTGGAAGCCATCACCTTGGAATAGATGATTCAAACAACATAGCAAGAGTAATACACCACATGCTAACTGATGGTGCCATTTTGCAGCTAACAGCTAAAAGAAACCCCCGTTCTCCTGAAAAAGTTGAATTTCTTTTTAAGAATCGCATTGTATAACTACTTCCTGCTGAACCACTATGTAACATCACCGAATGTTCTCAAGCTTCAGTGAGATCTGTTGTATTCTGCGAAGCATCACACCCACCCATGCGCCCCGGCCCATCCAAGACCAAAAAGGTAAACACAAAAGACTATTGGTGGAGACTTGCATCAGTATTTGTACATTAATATCATTTCCTTTCAATTGTTAGTGGAGTTCTTAACTTGGAAAATCACAAATCTTTCTTGATTGGTTGGGCACTTAAGCTGGTTCTATGGATTTGTTCTTTTTTTTTATACTAATTGTTTCCCCTTTGTTCTTGCAATCATCTAATGTATATGCATGTATTAGCATATTTGTTCTTTGTAACTGGGTAGAACAGTTAATTGGGCTAAAAACTAGTTAGAGTTCCTTTTAACCAAGGCTGCCTCTTGGAGTTGCACTTTAGTACTTAATCAACAGTGATATTATCTTTTCTTTTAACATGTACATAGCTAATAGTCATATTGTAACAATTTAGCGTGAAGGGGGACAAATTCAGAATCTTCTAAGTTTATGGATTTGAGTTCTAGAAAAGATAGTTTATTTAATTTTATCGAACCCAGTTTGGACACAGCGAAAAAGATTCTTTCCTTTTTCCTGTTGGAGAAGACTAAAGCTAAAGTTATTTTGTATAGCCTATTCTAATGTATAATTTGAAAGTTCCAAGAGTTCTTTTGTTGGTTCATTAATTTGTTTATTTTTCATTTCCCTATATCTTTGTAAACATGTTCCTTTTTAGCCGGCAAATGGTATGAGTACCATAGCTTTCCACTATTTAATTTGTCATTACGTATGTACATTTGCAAGAAAAGATTCTGTTCAAATTTTATAACCACGTGTGATTGGATGAAGAAACAATTCATTTCCAAGAAAGTAATAAACATATTCATTGTAAAATTAATCTGAAATCTGAAGACATAAATCCTTTGCCGAATAATTCAAAATTTGTCTTTTTATTAATCCTTAGGGCTAATTATACATGTCACTTAAAATTTGTCTAAATCTCTCTTTAATCAACTATGATATAAACTTTTCTATCATGTGAGTTTCTTACTCCGGAACCTTGAACAAGAAGTAGTAATATTTTCTTCTTCAATGTTTAAAATCTTCAATAGATAAGGTAACTATTCTCTAGCTCCAATTAATCACCTTCACACTTCAAATGATTAAAACTCGAATAATGAATAATTAGTATAATTAAATTAAAAATAATTATCTTTTTCAAAACTTCATTACCTACCATTCTCCTATTATCAATAGCGTTGCCAAAGATCTACATAGAACTCCTAATGCCAAAATAGACTTAAGATGGTGTTAAAATGATTTTGGGTTGGTGATTTTAATTATATGAAACTTTTATGTTTTTTTTTTTTTTAAAAAAAAGATATCGAGGTGAAGCGACGATGGGAGTATAATCTTCAAATTGTGTTTTTAAGAGTGTAGAGAATTTTTTTCGCTAGTAACGAATTTTAAATGAAGATAGACTACGATAAAAAAATGAAACATGCACAATTTCACAAAGTTTAAAAACAAATCTAGATAACATCACATAGTTTGATGACACTAGTTTTCCTCATGAAACAATTTTGCCCGGTGAACTCTTTAATTATCAGAATAAGAATATATCCAAATAAATCTCATAATGGTAAAGGTATTATATTTGACTCAACTATATTAACGACAATAATTTAGACCATTTCACAAAAAGTCAAGGGTAGTTTGGAACTTTTCCCTTTTATTTTTGTTAGAAACAGTCTTACATATTTAACATTTTAGCAGGATAACAATATATTTGAATAAATCTCACAAGGATAAGGATATATCAAACTCAACTATATTATTGATACACTAATTTAGACCATTGCACAAAAATAAGGGGTAATTTGGACTTCTCCCCTTTTGTTTTTGTTAGAAATACTCTTAACGTATTGAATATTTTTAATCGTTAATGAATAACAATATATTTAAATAAATAACGATATAACTCAACTATATTAATAAGATGCAAATTTAAACGATTTTAAAAAAAGCACTGGTAAATTGGTCATATTCACTTTCATTTTTGTTAGTGGCTCTCTCCTACGCTCCCTATTACTTGAAAAAACTTTCCGTAATTGTGGAAAAAAAAATTGAAACTCAACACCCTTTATATACGAAAAGAAAATCTATTTGGCGGTAACGTTTGGTGCGAAATACCAATAAAATTTGCAAAATCACTCTGTTTTAGCGCATCAGCTAAGAGCGTGGTATACACATACAAAAATCAACTCTAATAAAAACCACCTACTGTACGTGATATCCACGTTCACTTAACGCGCGTGTATATAAAGTGATTTATCTCACTACGCTTTCAAGTGAGAACCCTTTCTTCTATATACCTCCGCCCCCAGTCTTCGTTTTGTTTTCGTTTTCACAACAGCGAAACTCAGAGAAATTTCAGCGAAAAAAGAGAAAAATCATTGAGAGAAATGGAGCAAACGAAATCCAATCGGAAGAGTAAGAAGGAGAATCGATGATTTTCAAGTGTTTTTTCGGTTGGTATTGTGGTTTTTGATCAATCAATCGAAGGTTAGTTGTATTGTTTTTGCTAATTTATGGTTTTTCAGAGGTTTAATTGGAGAAAAAACGAGGAGATTTGATTGTCATTGGTGTTTATTGGATGATATTAGATAGGGATTTTGATTTGATTGTTGAAACGAGGATATCTTGTTATATTGGTGTAGGAACTGTTAAATTAACGTAGAGATATATATTAGGAGGTTGGTGGTTATTATTGTCATGCGATTTTCGCGGATTGCGTCGGTTGAGAGGAATAGGACGGATACGAAATTGGTGTATTCTAGGGCTAGGAAGAAACATAAAAGACTAGATGAAGTTTGTGAAGAAACGTATAATCAGAACCATAATGGTGTTGATAAAGTTGAAACGAGGGAGTGGAATGGTGAGGAGAGTGAGGTTGAGCTACGGAGGAGCTCTAGGGTTAGAAAAGCTCCTCTTGTGCTTGATGCATCGCCTTCTCCTGCAAGGAAGCGTCAGAAGATTGATAGGACTGGGGTGAGAAGTAGTAGCAGGTTGGAGAAAGGAGATATGGTGAAGGTGGAGTCACCTTGTTCAACTTCCAACCATTTGGAAGAAGGCACTAGTGCTTGGGGATTGAGATTGAGAGCTAGGAGTAAGAGAATGACTAATAGAGTGAGGAATAGTGTGGATTCGTCTCCGGTGGGTAAAAGGAAGATTTTTCAGGATGTTGACGAGCTGAAGGAAGAAACAGAGTTAGAGGTTGGAGAGTTAAATAAAGAAGAAGATAGTGAATGTGAAAAGTCAACTATAGTTAAGTCGAAGAGACCTGGAAGAATAAAAGCTTCAAATGTAATGGTTACTGAGCAGCAAGAAACTGGTACAGGTGGTGGTGTGGATGATGGTAAGATGATAGACCAGGAGGAGCTGCTACATGTGAGGGATGAAACAGATGACAGCATTTCAACAACAAGATTTAAGGAGGGGGTTGAGGATGGCAATGTGGCATTGCCGTTAGATAACGAAGACAAGGCTCAGTTAGAGACTTGTGTAGAGCCAGAAGAATGCCACACGGCTGACCAGGTGAGTATGCTGGAACAGGATTTGCAAAGAAGAAATGAAATGAGTGTTGGGGTGAATGACCAAAAGGATGGTGTGGAAGGTGGTTTACTTCCTAATGATGAAAAAGATGGAGGCACAGAGAAACAAGCTGAAGATGAAGTTGAGAGAGTTGATTATGCCCAGGAAAAAGATGGAGGCACAGAGAAACAAGCTGAAGATGAAGTTGACAGAGTTGATTATGCCCAGGAAAAAGATGAAGGTGTTTTTAGTGATAAAGCTCTGGAAATGGAGAAGGTGGTCAAGAAAGAATGTGCTTCTGATAGTAATTTGAGAAAGCGGCGAATAAGAGAGGGAAGACATTGTGGTTTGTGTGGAGGAGGTACTGATGGTAAACCTCCAAAAAAGCTAGTTTATGGGGCTGCCAGTGATGATGAAGCACACAGTGGGTCCTCTGCTTCTGATGAACCTAACTATGACATGTGGGATGGATTTGGTGATGAACCTGGCTGGCTTGGGCGCCTCTTGGGGCCCATAAATGATCGATATGGTATAGCTGGGATTTGGGTGCATCAGCAATGTGCTGTATGGAGTCCAGAGGTATGATCCGTTACCCTTCTCAATTGAATTTTCCTTGATCTATGTCTTCAAATTTAATACTTGTTGAAATTCAACTGCCTACTCCAACTGGGCATACTAGAAAATTAAGATCAAGCATTTCCATTTTTTGTTTCAGAAAGAAGGAATGAACATGCATTTCCTTTTCAATGTTTCTTATTCCTTTTCAAAAAAAAGTTATTAGTTAATTTGGAAGAGATGATTTGAAACAAGTGCAATAGGCATGTCTTCTTAAGGAAGGATAAGGTTTTTTGAACTATTATAAGTGTTGCTCTTAGCATGGATGAGGAGTTAATTATCAGTTCCATGGCATGCTTGAGACAATTTTAGCAGTTGTGGTTTCGGATCTTTTCTCAATTGATTATCTTTTCATAAATATTTGTGTCCAAAAAGATAGGAATGGATACTGAAAATAGCTAACCCCAACTAGCTATGGACCAAGGCATAGTTGATTGATGATTTTTCTCCATACTGCTCAATGGTGTGTTTAAAAAGTTATAAGGCCTTGCTATTATCATCTGTGGGATGCATTGTGATGGATATACTAGTATAAAGTAAGCAACAGACTGAACTGTTTGATTTCAGTTTCTATTGGTATATGACATTCATATTTCATACTATCTGGATTCTTTTCCTGCTTGGGCACTCAATTTTTCAAGTCATAGTTTCATGGGCAAGGATCCAATACATCTTCTCTCAGGTTTATTTTGCTGGCTTGGGATGCTTGAAAAACGTTAGAGCAGCGCTCTGCAGGGGAAGGGTCTTAAAATGCAGCCGCTGTGGAAGGCCTGGGGCAACCATTGGTTGCCGTGTTGATAGATGTCCGAAAACTTATCACCTGGTTAGTTTAAATTTTCTGAATCATTTCATACTTCAAAAACTCAGCATAGACCACCATTGGCATCTCCTGATGCCTAAATATAGTATTTACTTACTTTTTGGTCATTGCTTTTTTATTGTATCTGTATATCTTAATTACCTCACTTTTTGTCTTTGTAATATTATATTTTGACTAAGCATGTGTTAAATTTTGCAGCCTTGTGCACGGGCAAATGGCTGCATCTTTGACCATCGTAAATTTCTCATTGCCTGTACAGATCACCGACATCTCTTCCAACCATATGGAAGTAATTATTTGCAACGTATAAAGAAATTGAAAGCTAGAAAAATGAAGTTTGAGCTGAGAAAGTTGTCAAATGATGCATTGCGCAAGGATGTTGATGCAGAGGAAAAATGGTTAGAGAACTGTGGAGAGGATGAGGAGTTTTTGAAACGTGAAAGCAAGAGACTTCATCGAGATCTATTGAGAATTGCACCTGTATATATTGGAGGTTCAAACTCCGATGCTGGTATACAGTTTCAGGGTTGGGACTCTGTTGCCGGGCTCCAAAATGTCATCCAATGTATGAAAGAGGTTGTCATCTTACCACTTCTGTATCCTGAGCTCTTTAGTTCTCTGGGGCTTACACCTCCTAGAGGAGTTCTTTTGCATGGATATCCTGGGACAGGTAAAACTTTGATAGTACGGGCACTGATTGGTTCATGTGCACGCGGCGATAAACGAATAGCATATTTTGCCCGTAAAGGGGCAGATTGTTTGGGGAAGTATGTCGGGGACGCTGAGCGTCAGCTAAGACTTCTTTTTCAGGTAGCCGAGAAATCTCAACCTTCTGTCATTTTCTTCGATGAAATAGATGGTTTGGCACCTTGCCGTGGTAGGCAACAAGACCAGACACATAGTTCAGTCGTGTCCACTTTGCTTGCTCTAATGGATGGTTTAAAATCTAGAGGTTCAGTTGTAGTAATAGGTGCCACAAATCGTCCGGATGCTGTTGATCCCGCATTAAGGCGTCCGGGTAGGTTTGATCGTGAGATTTATTTTCCACTTCCATCGGTTAAGGACAGAGAATCTATTCTTTCATTGCATACAAAGAAATGGCCTAAGCCAGTGTCTGGACCAGTACTCAAGTGGATAGCTAGCAAGACAGTGGGCTTTGCTGGTGCTGATTTGCAGGCTCTGTGTACTCAGGCTGCCATAATTGCTCTAAAAAGGAGCTTTCCCTTGCATAAGCGACTCTCTGCAGTTGTGAAGGTGCCCAATGCTGCATGTCCCCCTCTTCCCAATTTTAAGGTGGAGGAGAGGGATTGGGTAGAGGCTCTTACATGTGCACCACCTCCATGTTCACGTAGAGAAGCTGGAATGGCTGCAAATGACGTGGTTTCAGCACCTCTACACACCTTTCTTGTTCCATGTCTGCTGCAGCCTCTTAGTAGATTGATTGTATCCCTTTATCTGGACGAACGCCTCTGGTTGCCGCCTCTACTCTTCAAAGCTGCTGAATTTGTAAAAGATGTTGTTCTTTCTGCAATGGTTGAGAAGAAATTACCAAGCAATAATTGGCAGTCCTATTTTAATGATTTGCTTCAAGAACCAGATGTTATCAGTCAGATTGAGAATCACTTTTTACGTGCCAACATTCTGGATGGAGATGCTAATATTAGTGGTTTTGATGCTGTTGATGATGGCATTGTTCATGGTCTCTATAATTCTCAACCATCAAAATTGCAGTGGGCAGGGGCTCGGCCTAAATTGTTGAAGAATATCTTTCATATGGCCGGAAAGAAATCGGGATTTAGAATACTAATTTCTGGAAACCCAAGATCTGGCCAAAGGCATCTTGCTTCCTCTCTTCTTCATTGTTTTGTTGGCAATGTTGATGTCCAGAAGGTGGATTTGGCTACTATTTCTCAAGAAGGACATGGGGATGTCATTCAGGGGTTGACGCAGATACTGAGTATGTTCCTTCTCTGTTTTATTTATCACTCTTAGTGCCTCAAATGCTTGATTGAAGTACAAACGTCTACTGAACTTGCCTTTGTGAGTTCGGGATACCTTGTCTCCAAGTTGTGATATCAGTTCTCAAAGTATTTCTATACCCAACAACTCAGGTCCATTCTAAAGAGAGATTCCTTATTAATGGACTCCATCTTGTGAAAGTTTCCCTTCTACATTATCTTCCGAACTTGTTAGCACCATAGGTTTGCAACATCTTAGTACCTTCACCATATTATTCTGATTAAATGTGCTTGCAATCAAAAATCATGTCAAAAATATTTGAATTTTGAGGTACTTATAACTGTTCTGTATTGTTACAATGAGTGCCATACAGAAATTGTGGTGAGTATAGCCATCATGGTTGAATGCGATTGTAACAAATAACATGTAGCACGTCTTATATCTTGTGAGCCAAATAAATCTGCATAAGGTGCTTTGGCTTTTCTATCTTTTTTCCCCCTCTCTCTCATTGGTCTTTTTGAGGGTGGTAAATGGTCATTTGTGTACATAGCCTTTTGTAAAAAGAAAGATTATTTGTGTGCACGAAAGGCCCCTGAAACTTTGCTGGTATGCTTGAGGGATTACTTGTTTTAAAATTGATTCGTTAAATTTTAAACATCTTTAAACATCTTATTGAAGCAGTAAATTTGTATCTCTTGTGCAGTGAGATGTGCTAGTGTGGAGAAGTGCATGATATTTATGCCAAGAGTTGATTTATGGGCCATGGAGACATCTGACCTAGTCTGTCAAGATGATGGTTCCTCTTTAGTAAACCCTGAATCATTAGGCAAGGACAAGGAAAGGAGCTTTAACCATAGTGCGGAGCAGGCTGGAGATGCTCTCAAAAGAGCCTCCTATCTGTGGAGCTCCTTTGTTGAACAAGTGGAAAGTATATGCATGGCCACATCCGTGATGCTTCTGGTATGTGCCTTTTGTCCTTAAATTTGCCTTGGGACCCTTTATATCTTTCTGAATATTATGTTAAAGGAATACACCTTGATGTGGAAACAAGAAAGCCGCTTGTGGCATACAATATGATTCTCTTTAATTTTAATTCTTTTAATTAGACTATCCTAGATTGCGCAAGTACTTTACAACTTTAAAAAAGGAACTCACTCTTTTGCACCCCACGCCCTTTCCTGTTTCCCTTAAACAGGCTACATCTGATGTACCATTGGAAGCACTCCCTTTTAGAGTGAGGCAGTTCTTTAAAAGTCAGGCGTTGAACAACAGTATCCTATTTCCCTTGGAGGATTCAGTTTCTAGATTTTCTGAGCAGCTTGATAGAAATTTTGATGAAGAATGTCTGATTGATTCCTCAGCCGCTAAGTTGTCAAAAGATTTAGCTCAGCACTTTATTCAGCTGATTCATCGTACAAACCATGTCCACTTGCAGACATGCAATGATGAAGCTAGTGATAAATCTGAGGGTGATGCTGCCATAGAATGTCAGAGGTCAGATCTTAGGTCAACCATTGAGCCTGTGAATAAACAATGTCCACTTCCTACTTCTTCAATTGCCAACAGTAGAAATGTAAAAGGGAAATCAAACTTGATGTTAGCAATTACCACATTTGGCTATCAAATTCTGCGATATCCTCATTTTGCTGAACTTTGCTGGTTTACATCCAAGTTAAGAGAAGGTCCTTGTGTTGACATAAATGGACCTTGGAAGGGTTGGCCGTTCAATTCTTGTGTCATTCGTCCTGTTATCCCAATGGGAAATGCTACCCTTCCACCCAACAATAATAAAGGCAAAGAGAAATACTGTATGGTGCGAGGCCTGACAGCTATTGGATTGTTGGCATACAGAGGCAAATACTCATCTGTCAGAGAAGTTTCTGCAGAGGTTCGAAAAGTTCTTGAGCTTCTGGTTGAACAGATCAATGATAAAATTCGGAATGGGAGGGATAGATATCAATTTGTTCGTCTTTTATCCCAAGTTGCTTATCTCGATGACATGGTTAATAGCTGGGTTTATTCGTTGCAGAGGTAAGTTTTGCACTAGCTGTAGTTCATGTACAGTTTTCTTTGGTTTCTTATTGCCAGCCTTACATCTAATGTAATGGCTTTCCTTTCAGTTTAGGGGGAGAGACTCAACTTGCAGAGGCAAACACAAAGATTGGTTGTGCTGGACTTCCAGAAAGCGCTGATGCTCCTGAGAATACACCTCTGAGGGAGGGAGGTTGCAAGCTAGAAGAATTTCTTGACAAAGCGGAGACGTTGGAAACATGTCGTCCAGAACTAACTGCTGAAAATTGTACACCTGCTAATCCTGAGGCAAATGGAGTTCCTAATTTTCCAGATATTGGAGCTGTAGAACGTGAGCCTCCCCTCTTGGTGGCTGTAAACCATTCTGCCCCTTCTAGGCAAGTTACTAGTTCTGTACACAGTGTTCTTAATGATAATTCGTGCATGCCAGATGATACCGACAAACATTTAGGAAATATTGGAGATTGTGTATTAAAGAGACAATCTAATGGGCTCATGGAGTTAAACATTGATGATGTTCAAGAGGATGGTAGTAATCATTTCAGGGATGGGTGTGGCATTGATGAGCATTCTAATTATACTTTGAGTTCCAACTCAAATGGCAGATTGTCCACTCCGAACAACCTTCAAATTGGAGATAGCAACCAAAAGTCTGTTGGCAATAGCATAGGTCTTGAATGTTCAAATATATCTTCCAATCTTTCTACTGACTCTAGCATAGTGTGTTTATATCGGTGCTGTCCACAGTGCCTGCTGAACCTTCAGCGCACCTTGAAAAAAATGCTTTCCTACGAGTGGGGACTTAAAAAGGCCGAGTTTATAGTAGAGGATGCATATGACTTTCTGGCCTCGTTAGCTGCAAATCTTCATTCGGCTTTGAGGGTATGGTTGCTGGCTGATGATTCAACTTCGTTTGATGAGAAGCGAGTACAAGAAAGGTACAGTGAATGCAAGAAAACTAACTTGTGTGAATGTAGAAACTTAGAGAACAGGTTAATCAAGCTGATAGAATGCAACTGCCATATGAAAAGCAGTGACCAAACTGAGAAATGCAAATCTTCTCAGAATTGGTCTCAGGAGTTTATATTTAGAGATGGTGTACTGACCAATTTAGATGAGAAGGATGTCTCTACTCATTGTAAATTTGAGACTTTGTGCCTTTGTTCTCTTGTAGACTGGATAGAAATGAGGGAAAAAGACACTTGATTTATTGGCGTATGCCGTTTTTTTTTTTTTAATTGCAATGTAATAGTGGAAGTTGAACTCCGAGATGTAAAAATAAAAATTTTGGCTTTCTATTTCAGTTTGATTTATTTTTAATCTTTAACAATCAGTGGCTTGACTCTTTGTTGTGTCAAGTTTCTGTTTCTACAACTGCTGCTGCAATTGAGGTGCTGGATGCATTGTTGTTAACTTAGGGGTCATTTGATTACTGTATAAGAGACATTGTACTTCATTGACTACTAGGTCACATGAGGTGCAAAGATGGATTAGAGATATGATTGAAAAATTGTCCATTCGCAATTTATACAAGTATATGCACAAGTTGATCATTACTAGGAATTTCAAAATATTCATGTCCCCTTCTTGGGAAAGAGAACCAAAATAACTTCCAAAAGATTAAAACAAGGCTTTCTTTTTCCACAAAAAAACATAAGCTGTTCATGAGTAGAACCCTGAATATTTAGTTATCTAGATTCTAGAGGGCCAACAGTCCATCAGGGGCCTCAAAACCCTCAATCATCTTCATCTTCATCCATCGCAGTAAAATCTTCTATCGCATCAGGTCTAGCATTTTGCTTACTCATAGAGCGGACTTCATCAATTTCTATAAGTAAGAAAGGGTCACATAACACCCTTTGTGCCTTCAGAATTTTCGGACAACCTGAAAGAAAAGAAAATTAACTTGCATTTAGTTATTGAATGAATAGGAACCCATTTTTGTTAGGAAAAGCACAAATACCTGCAACGGGACATTGGCCGCGTGTGTTTTTGGACTTCATGTACTGCATAATAGCCTTCTTATCGTATATATGCTTGCAGTCCATGCTGCAAGGAACAAAACATGAAAAACATATATTTAAATGAACATGTGAAAGGAAATTTCTAAGACAAATTTTAATCAGCAGCATGTTACAGATAAAACACGCCTACAAACAGAAATTACTGGGTAAAAAGTAGAAAACAAAGAATGCAAGAGAAAAAAAGAGGGTGTAAAATCTGAGAGGGGGAGAAGAGAAAATATAAGCATTCCCACACCCTAATAGAATTTGATGCGCCTTAATTACCAATGTGCATTACAACTTAATAACTGAAAGAAACTATAATGAAGCCAATTGTTGGGCTCAACAGTTCTATTGAGAGTTGTTACAATATAGTGATAAAAAGCCTCATTTGAGGCAGAAGCAGTGAACTGGATTGAGGTTATAGCATCTGAATCAAGAATACGCAGAGCAATGAACCTTAGTATAGTGGCAAGTGGGAGAATAGATCATATCAAATATGTATGCAAATGTTACATGGGTAACTATCTACAAATGCTCGTATCTAAAGCACCCTCTCCATTGGAAACCTAGATATGTATGAAATGGAAGAAAGATATTCACCATACCTACGCACTGGTTCAACAAGTTCAGTAACGGGTTTTCCACTTAATGGACAAGTCACATTCAGAAGGGTGCATTGTGTACTGGTCATTACAATGTCCTCCTGCTCATCACCTGGCATTGGCTGTCCTTCGTGATGAACATGCTGCAGAAAAAAGAAAGAGCTCAATTACCCATAGGAGGTTACTCAACAGAGCCCCTAAATAATATAACGGACGGGTTAATAAATTTAGAATACAAATTAATCAAAACTATAAATGGAGATTTCAAATGGAAATAGTCATCCAGTGGACGTGGTTAAATGGAGAAAGCAGATGGTGGCATTAAAGAGGAAAAAGTCTCCCCTTTTGCTGGGACCATCTCTCTTCTTTATTATTATTTTTCTCTTTCATCTTCTTTACCGCTCTTTTCTTTTTTTCCCTTTTTCTTTGTTGTTTTTTCAGCACAGGAGGGTTGCGTTCTCTTCTCAGTGCTCTTGTTCAATATAAGTAAGATTGCTTTTCTTCCAAACAAGAACGCAAAAAGTTGTACAACTAACAAGAAAAACATACCCAGACGGCTTCCCGGAATTTTCTCAACAAAGTCTGGTTCTGAGTGTGAGACGATGATCTAGCCTTTGATTTTGCAATTTCTTCGTCAAACTTCTTCTTAAAATTCGTTGGCTGCAGACAAATGACATAGGGAATGCATATAAATGAAATCTTAACAGTCCAAGCTGAGCAGCAGAAGATCAATATGATATATTTTGAACGAAAAGTCACCTCTGGCCCAGGCTCTAATCCATCACCTATGGACTGAATTGCCTCAGATAGATGCATGCACTCATCAGATGCTGCCAACAACTGAACAACACCATCTTCAAGATCTTTTACCTGCAACAGGATAAGCCAAACTCATTTACATTACATCAAGAAAGAAATTGTATTGTTCCCAATAATATTTAACAATATTTGGATCAGTTTTTAACTCGTTAACATCAACAATATTACAGGATAACACATCATCTGCTAGCTATCAACATATACTTCACCTAAACATTTTGAGGAAACTAACCTTATGTGTTCTATCATCAGTCATTACATTATGATAGGTGGATTTGAGTACTATCAAGCCATTTTTTTCTTCAATTAGTTGGGATATTTATAACCTTCAAATAGCTTCATCGAACCGTTATTTTGTTCAATTTCTGACTAGAGGTTCAGTTCCTATTGCAGATTACATTGGTACCAAAAGTCAAAAGAAACACAATGGACTATGTACATGATTATTCTAACAAAGCTTCAAAATTTGGTAGTATTTCTAGAAATTTACCCCCTCGTCCCTAAATAATGTGTAAGCACCTCAAATTTTTGGTGTGAATTCAAATATAAATTTCTTAACTTCTTTAAAATTATATTTAAAAAAACACTACATAGAGACTACTATGACTTATGTAGTCAAAAGAAATATTGCATCAACTCCCCAATAGCAATATTACCATTTCTTCTGAAGACAAGCTTGTCTAGTACATTATTTTCAAAAGCTTTTTGTGAACCTAAGCTTGTTCATTTGACAAGCACATCAAGTTAAAGCAAAACAGTTTGGAATTGGGACGGACAGACGAAGATAAAGTACAAATTACCAAAACCACTATTCCCTCCGTCCCAATTTATGAGACACTTTTCCTTTTAGTCCATCCGAAAAAGAATGTCACCTTTCTATAGTAAAAAACAATTTAACTTAACCATTCGTGATTGATTCATAGCCACACTAATGGTCAACGAGTGTTTTAAACCACAAATTTCGAAAGTCTTAAGTCAAACACCATATATATTGAGACCAAGGGAGCACAAACTAAGATAATTATTAGCATTCAAACAAACCAATGTAAAAGTAAAAAATTAAGGTGAGATTCAAGTTCAATACTACATCTACCGCTCACATAGCACTGATTACAAAGGAAACATTTAAGAACTTAAAAAAAAAATTGAACATATAACTAGGGTTTATCATGAAGTACCATTTGGGTTCTCTCATCTCTCTCCAAGTGGACCGCAATATCTTTCATCATAGTCACAGACTTCCTAATTTCCTGCAATAGAAAACGAAAGCAATCCGATTCAGAACGAGAAAATTGAAATTTAAAGTTTAATTTCAAAAGTTCCGAGCGCAAGCTTGATACAAGGATGAGGGATTGACTGTCGGAGTGCAGCGCCGAGGTATGAGATCTGATCCTTCCGGCAGCTACGCCGCTGCCTGCGCCGGACGTCGACGCCATTCTGAGTATTTTACGGCGTCGTTTGAACTGAAACACTAGCTTTTATTTGTTGCTTTTTTTTCTGAAATTTGGAGGGAAAAAAGTGACCTATTTGTAGTAGAAGCGCGAGGGCAGAAAGCAATTTTATAAAAATACATATTTAGGCATAAACTTTGTATATGCTACAAAGAGGCCCTGAGAGTTCCATTTATGATGTTTCTTCCCTATCATTATTTATGACGTGCGGATAAAATTTCACTTTAAAAGTTAATAAGAATAACATACCTATAAAATTTAGAGCTATCTTAATGTTGTGAGGTCTATTATGAAAATTAAGTAGACTCGACAAAGAACACACCTACAAAATGAGAATATATTTGAATTGATTTAACTCATCCATTATCATCATCGTTAATAATTTACTAAGACAACTAGATGATGGAACGATGGCGTACGTGGGGCTTGACTTACTTCCTTTCCCCAGGCCGATTTGTTGTATTCACTCATAGTTTTGAAGACGCACATATACAATGCTAGCATGTGTACATCATGATGTAAATGTCACATAATGTCTCTAGATTAGCCCAAAATCATTGTATGTCTCTGTAAAGTTTCGTTTGAAAGATAATTATTAAGTGTGCGAATAAAGTCTCGAAAAAAAAAAGGATCATTGTACAATTGAGAATATGAGATCTTTTCTCATTAGATTTCCCACAATTGTTATTGATTTCACTAAGTTGAACAACATTTATTGGCCATACCTATCATAGCATAAAGTTCATCAAATTGTAAATTACTATAATTAACCTCATCATTATGTACCCATGTAGTAGTACTATAGCTAATCAAATCCTCACAACATGAACTAGACAGTGTAAATTCCCTAATTTGCCCTTGTGCACCTGACTTCAGTCCAATTAACATTTCATTTGCTTTTTCCAACTCTCCTTGAAGAATTTTAGTTTCTTTTTCAAGTTGCATTTTCTCAGATAATGCATTTTCAAGCTTGAGTTGAAGGGCATTGTAGTCATTTTCCATGCTCTGATTTTTCCATCGCGCTCTCCTATTTTGGTACCAAATAGAAATTTGTCGTGGTGGAACCCCTAATTCTCTTGATAATTGGAGTTTTTTCTCTAAGTCGAGTTTTTTAGTTGAATCGAAACTCGCCTCTAAAAGCCTAACTTGTTCTTGATTTAGCCTTTTTTTGTTGTGTTTTGAGTAGTTTTGGGAATTGAAGGAACTATTCATTTTGGAAAAATAATGGAGCTAGCAATATAGGAAGAGTATATATAAATGGGACTTTGAAATGAAATGATAAATGGTTTTCTATTGTTGGTATTTATATAGGAGATAGAGGGGTGGGTTTTAAATTTGTGCATATTAAAACGGGTCAAATCAATAAACGAATCATAATAAATTATTCTAAAGTTTATTTGGATCAAAATAAGCTCAACTTGTGTAACCCCCCCCCCCCCTCTCCTCTTTTAAATTAATAAATAAATAATGTGAAAGCTCATATATCATCACTAAAAAGAATGTAATTTTTTTAATCAACCAATGTTTCCAACAGATTCTTTAGTATTATTCTAGTAGTGTATCTTTTTCTTAAATTATTTATGCAAGTTACATTACATAAATTTCTAACATATAAATATCTGATTTTTTTATCGAATTCAACTCGTTAGGTCAAATCAATATATAGTTTGATAAGATGTTTCAATATTAAATAGTGTAAGAGTATTAGGTCCTGCCTAAAGCTTGAGATTGTTACAACAATTTCGGTCAAAGTTCGAATATATTTCGAACCTTTTCTCAAAATTTTATGATAATTTCAAATTAATACATAATAATAATTGAATATATAATTAAAGACAAATATAAATAATCAATCTAAACAAAAGTTACTGAATTCACATATAGTATATAGATCTCTCAAGATGTTGTATTAAACTATACATTGTCATAAGTATTTGTTTGTTTAGTTGTATTTGTTTAATCAACATGGGGAAGCTTCAAAAGATTTATGTAAATTAAATTAAATTAAAGAAATATACGAAGATATGGATATGGCTGACTTCTCATGCAGTGAGCTTTGTGTGTTCACGTGAAGTTGGTCCTACTATGTTAGGAGAAAACAGTATAGTATTATTTATTTGATTTTAGTATGTAATTATAGTATTTAATTTTATCCATTACGAACTAAAGAGTTGCTAATCAAATAAAGTAACAATATCCTATACTTTTTAGCAAAAAAAATATTAATATCAATCTAGTTCCAATCTTGATTTCATGTACTTGGACATCTTTTTTATGATCCACTACAACATTATTTTATTTATTTTTTAGAGAAAAGAAAGCTCACAAAGAGAAAATTAAACAAAACTATCTGAACTAATGTTATGACCATTACACTATATTAATAAGCTAAGAGAGAATATAGTGATAATAATTTTTAAGTAACAATATTTTTTGTCATGAAAAATTTAGTGGAAATTGAGTTAGCGTCATTGTATCTAGAGAGTGGTGTTTGTACAAAGAGTTGGTTCTAATTATATATATTAATTACTATCGTTAAATAATTACTATAAAACCCTTTATATATTATAGGGTTAATGCTTCCCGACATACGTAGTTCCAAAATTTAATAATATATCAACATGGATTTAAGTTTACTATTCTTTATAGTCAGTTTAAAGAATATTTTGGTTTTGCACATGATATGCTTAACAAGGCAATAAGACTAAAAGGTATGTATTCTGATACATTTAGTCTATCTTTAGTGTATGATCATAAAATTTAAAAATCTTCGTATATTCTATTAAAATTTATCTAAATTAAAATCAGATAAACAAGTAATATGAACACAATTGTTGTAGATTTCGAAGTCCTCCTTTCATGCATTTTGATCTCTTTAGGTTGGATTAATAGTTGTCAAAAATGTAAGTTGGTGGAAGGACACTTTCATTCATTTCATATTACGTAAGGTGTAGTGGTTGAAATCTTTGTCCATGCATGCACCTAAGACTATATTTAGTGCTATTGATATGACTACTGATAATTTCAAGATCTTAGAACAAAATTTTAAGAAAAATCAACATTTAATATATATAATTTTTTTAAAAAATAATCTATCCACGTAATAATAACTTTTGTCTTTTGATATACGAAGAGATGTCAACTAATTGATTTCAGACACAACAAATAGAAAATTCAAAATTTAAATCTTAAATTTACTTCGTCCAAAAAGATAAAATATAATAGCGATCCAATTAAAATTATAAAAATCGAACAATTTCGAATTTGAACAAAAACCAAAGTACATGTTTTCAGAGTGCTCATAGATTGGGTTAATCTCTGTGTGTGTTTGGGGGTGGGGGTGGGAAGAGATATTGGATAGGAATATATAAAATCAATCATTTATGATAAATATTAAACAAAAGTATCCATCACATGACTTGTTAGAATGTCTACTTGCTTGATTGGCTTCTTCTACTCCTTGAACCATGCATTTTTATTTTTATTTTTGGACAAAGAATTAATAAAAATAAAACAGAAAAAAATTTGTCAAGCTTTGGGTTCCCATTGTCCATCTAAAATAATAATAATAAAAAGAACATTTTGGATATAAAGCATCATTGAATAGATAATGATTCTAAGTTCTAACTAGATTAATCATGGATGGACTAGTAAAATCAATCCTAAATATAATCACTAAATAATATTATTTTTTTTGAAACAAAAAAAATATATATATGCCCAAATGGCTAATTTATCGGTCAGATCACTCAACTAACAATTTTATTTCAGAAAATTATTTAACTTTGTGTTTTGTAACATAAAAGTCAATCAACTAATAATAATTATATCTAAAAAATCACTGAATTTTATATAGTACAAAAAAGCTATTATTATATTTAAATAATCGAGAGTCTGAAAATAAAATTAAATCTGAACTTAACAAGGGATCTTTTGAATGAACCATATGATAATTTTATTAGGAAGCTTTACCATCTTTACGGCCATTCTTCCAATTCCGGCACAACATACACAAGAAGGACACAAACAACTCAACAATGACCTGCATTATATTCATAACAAAAATATCAAAATAAGAACACAAAATGCTTAGGGGAATCATATTCTAAAAAAAATACTTTAAAATAATTATATACACTGATAGTATAATAATATTGATGAATTTATTACGAGTTATCAAGTTAGTTAATTAATTACTTCATGTTTATCAATAAATTAGTAATAGTAATGTTAATGATAAGATATATTAATTACTGACTTCATATCTTCATAACGTTCTTTAAAATTCCATCATAGTTTACTACAAAAAAAATAAAAAAATTCCGATCATAGTTATTCATATTTATATAATTGGATGAAACCAGACAGTCATATGCCAATGAATAACCTAAATCATATATCATGGAACTAAACTATCTAAGTGACTTTTTGGTTACATAAGTATCAATATTTGTGGGTTCAATAATCTTATACGATACTTGGGTAAAATTTAGGAACTTGTATATACGAAAAAGAACCACCATAGTGACATCTAATATGCCAAACTGAATGTTTTTCGTAGATGATAATAGTTTAGTGACTCCAGTGAAATGTAATGATTGTTAAAAAAAACGAAGGAGAGAGAAAGGAAGAGAAGAAAACGAACCCGAGAAGCCATATGAGTGCTCCGAGGAGAGATAGAAACAACGCGATAAAAGCGAAAGGCAAGGCAAACAAGAATGCCAATGGCTTGCAATGATAATAATCTACCATTTTTGTTTCCTTCTTTAATTTCTTCCACCTTTTTAGACCAAGTAATTTTTAAATTTTGATAAATAAGAAAGGAAGAAAGGCTATTTCAGAAATGAAATAAATCAAAGGAGTAATTTATAAAAAGTTTTGAAAAAGATTGATATTTGAAAAATTGATTGAAGTGTAGTTTTTTGCATTTGAAAATATTGACGGTTTTCACTTTAAACAGAGATGCAAATATCGAAACGATTAGAGCGTTACGTTTTTTTTTTTTTTTTAAAATAATCGTTTAATCATTTTTCTTAAATTCCATTAAAACACTTATTTCATTTTTACTTTTCAAATAACACTTTGCCCAAACTCATGAACTTCAAATTTTAGATTCGTCTCTGAACTTCATGATACATTTTTGAAGTTTCATTTGTATAAGTTCAAATGAAAATCGTTTTCAGATTTGTCTAATAATTTTATTCCAAACATAAAACTCGAAAAAGGTTAAATGTACCAACTACCATTACATTGCAAGATATTTAGTTGAGTAACTTCAGGTAGTGATCAATACTTGAAAAAGCAACATTATGCAATGCTGGAGAAGCTCAACATACAAAACAAATCCATTTAGAGCATACTCTATCAGCATTGTTCTTCGATTTGCGATTGATTTCTTATGCATATGGAACTGGAATTCTCTGTGATTCTGGACCAGCTTCCATATCTTCCCATAGTAAATCCGAGAGTGCCATTGTCAGTTCTCCGACTTCCCCTGTCATCGATAAACAATGTTATTCTTCTCTCCTATGCTTGCAAGTTGCAAATTATCAATGTCTAGCTCACTCAAGTATCAATGAGTTCTAGTTTTCGTTTACTGCTGTTGTTTCAATTTGTTTGTCTTACTTTCCTTTATAGTTCGTTTGAAAAGGAATGATTCTCCCCTCTCTGCAACTCTTACGTTACATGTTTAAGATCACAAGATTCAAAAATGTTATTTACTTCTTAAACTCCGTGTCAAGCTAAGCTAAGTCAAGTCAAAACCAGACAAACAAATTGAAGAAGTGAGGAAAAACTAGTTAAGTGAACGTACCATTTCCGATAGGTTTCTCATCCCACATGATGATAGGTAACAAAGGAAGTGTGCTTCCGACATACATCATTTCAGTAGATTGTTTGGCCTCTTCGACTGTGATGTCTGTTATTTTGACACATTTCAAACGTCCCTGCTCGACCAACTTGGGTGCGAGTTGAAGAAACCTCATAGCAGTGCACCCGCTTAGGATCTTATCAAAGCTAGGCAAGATAAGCTCCTTATCAGAATTTATAAAAGCAACATTCACGTTTGGACCCTCAGCGATATAACCTTTTTCATCAACCCATATAGATAAAAATGCTCCCTTATCCTCAGCCTCCATTACGGAGAGTACATTGGGGAGGTAGTTCACATTTTTCATAGTGGCAAAAAGAGGCGATTTCATGGGGATCGTAGAAGTTATCACTTTTACACCTTCTTTGCATTGTGCGAAATCTTCATCAATCACCACAGCATAGAATGCAGATGTCGGGCATTTAGCTGGGGAGAGTAAGAAGTTCCCAGGCCCTGCACTCAACCAATATCTCAGAGTGCCTTTCCTGCACTTTGATGCTGCAGAAAGTTGAATAAGAATGCTTTTAAGTTCTGAAAATGTAAATGGAGACGTGATCCTTGCTTTGGATGCTGATCTAAGGAAGCGGTTAATGTGGACATCCAATTCGTACAGATAGCTGCATTAGAAAACCAAAATGAAGCTGAATCAACCATAGACTTATAGCTTAGGATCTTAGCTCCGATAGAGCTTCTCTTACTTTAATAACACTACGAGTACATGATATGTAAAATGATTTTAGCATATACTTTTATATTATCGCTACTTAATGATTAGGCACATTTTTTTCTTTACTTTTTTTGTTGGGGAGTCCTTGAGCCGAGGGTCTATAGGAAACAGCCTCTCTACCTCTCAAGGTACACACTACGCTCCCCAGACTCCACTTGTGGGATTACACTGTGTTGTTGTTTTGTTGGGGAGGAGGGGTGACTTATAGGGGAATGCATTGTTCATCGGAGTTGATAGGAAATGAAGCACGTTATTCACGGAGTCTTAACATAAAGTTGATATTTTCAGAGATCAAATCACAAATTATAACATCATTGTTTAAGGGACTAGACTAGATTCATACCCATCAAAAATAATAGCTGTGTCAAAGACGCCATGTCCTCGATGCACCATGTGATCATCCATTGGAATAACCATCATTGCTGGATCAAGAATGATTCCACCATAGACACTAGAATACATTGCCGGATAAGGTTGCTGCTTCACTGAATTCCACTTCTCGTGTAACTTCTCAAGTAACTGTTTCAGCAATAAATATGTGGATGACTGTCAATGGCAATAGTCGAAAAATTGCACATACAGGGGAACTTCTTTGATTCATTTTCTTTCGCTTTTAGATAATTTTAACTTTTTAACTCTTAGACACGATTCGTCCCTAGCTTAAATTTGAGAAAAAGAGCACTTTAAAAAATGCCAAGAATCAATACTAAGTTTGTTGGGCAGCAATCAAGTTCACTGGACTACATATGTTTTAAGCTCAAACTAGTTTTGGAGCACACAACAACTATACTGGATTTTGCCTTACTATATGTCACAGTCCAAGCTCATGATACGTATTGTCAACTTTGGCCCAACAGACCTCACAGATTTGTCCCTTGCGATACCAATTGTTGAGCCCAAAAGCGCGTGTACCATGTTAACTTGGGTTATAACTTAAAAAGCCCTTAACTTTCCTCTCTCATTCCGATGTGAATTCGACTGATGTGTAAATGCACCCCTTCTTCAAAAGCGTGATAGCCTAGAAGTCTGTCAGTCCTCCTTTTTTACCCCTTCTAGTCAGCCCGCCCTCCTCCATAGACGTGTCACTATACTAGTTCTTGAACCAATTGAAAGGAGCAACACAATTTCCAAATTCTCCCTCATCTTTTGTAACATGAAACTATTATCTATCAACATTTTATTCTTACTATATTTCCTTTTAATTCTTATTTCAACGTTAACTAGTCAAGCTAAAGATTGTAAAAATATGACACCTAAATCTAACTTAACCCCAAAAGCCAGCCGGAGTAGGATTGTCAAATCCATATATGCAAACCTCTACTCCATTCCCCAATGAGACTCTTAACACGCCTTCCCACCCCGGCCCAATTGGAGTGACTGGACTCAGAGCCCAAACAGATGAACCTGACTCATATCATGAAAAAATAAATTAAAGAGGGATTTAACAATTTTTACCTCGGCGGAGGACGAGAACACATGAACTGAGAAATCTTCCCCATTCTTAGCCTCTGCTGCTACAGCTGCTTCTCAGGAGGAACAACATATCACAAACACCAAAAAGCAAATTATTTTTTTACATTTCATTAAAACTTAAAGAGGAAAAGAGAAAGTACCTGATGTCTGATCAAATGAAGAGTTTGAAGCTGCCATAGTGCAAAAGATTGAAACTTTACAAAGAAATAGATGAATGAAATGAGAAGGACCAGAATTTTATAGCACCAGAAAACAGATGACACATGAGACAAAAAGCAGTCCATTTGGTTTGATATTTTTGTGTAAAGAACTGAAAAGAATCATTTTTTTTTGTCTTTAATGTTTGTTGGTACTACTACATTGTTTTGGAGAAGTGGTTTTGATGCTAAAGACAGAGCTGCCGTCCAACTACTCTTTGCTTTTCTGTATGATTCGAAATTGGAATTCAAAAGGCCCTTTTTTCTACTAATTTTGAGTCAATACATAAAATTGAATGTATAATGAAAGACAAAATGACAAATTGTTCATTATCAAATGTATATACCTCTTCACTTGTTCTACCAATACGAAATTGATATATTTACTGTCCTTATTTTACTATTGCACGGTCAATCAATTTTATTTGACTCACATATAAATATGGATTTATAAAGAACCCACAAAACCTCACCTAGTTCCTACTCGGTGTGAAAATGCAGCAGAGTGAATGAACTACAAGGCAAAAATATCTTGGGCCTTTTAACTTTTCTCCTCTGTGCTGTGCTGACGCATATTGTTGAAACTTCAGAAATTCTTGCTTCGCTCTGTTCTTCCTTCTTGGTTATTGCTGAAATTTATCAGCTGGGGTTCTTCTTTCTTGAGAAAATTGGGACAGTTTTTACTGGGGAATTCTCAATTCTTGGAAATTTGAGAAAGCTGGAGTCTTGCGGCTAATTTTGCCAACAGCATATACTAGGCCATGTTTTCACCTTCAATTTGCTTTCCAACAACAATTCTTCAAATTCATCCATCTTACTCTTCAGATAACACAAGTCGCTTCAGAACCCACAAATGTAAAGGCTATACTGATGACAGGAAACTCCCCTGTTTTTCTTTCAAAGACCCATCTTCCTCAGCTCGTTTTGATGTTTCAGCAAGTTCTTGTAGAGATGCCGAATTAGTTAGTCAATTGGAAGTTCCAGATGATAAAATTTGTTCAGTGAATAGTTTTGTGGCTGATTCAAGTTTGCTTGGTCGTTTGCTTCAATCTAGTTCTAGTTTAAAAGAAGTTAAAATACTTCATGCGATTGTATTGAAGTGCTTGAGAAGTAGTACTATATTTGTTGAAAATAATTTGATTAGTGTGTTGGTGAAATTTGGGCGTTTGGATGATGCTCGTAAGGTGTTTGATCATATGCCTGAGAGGAATGTGGTTTCTTGGACTGCTATGCTTAATGGGTATTTGAGATATGGGTTAGATGATGAAGCTTTTGATTTTTTCGCGGAGTTTGTTCGATGTGGTTTGTTGTGGAATTCGAAGACTTATGTGTGCGTGTTAAGCATGGCTGGGAGGTGTGGTGATTTTGAGCTGGGGAAGCAAGTTCATGCTGGTGTTATAAAAGGTGGATTTAGTAATTTGATTTTAGATAGTTCGATTGTGTCTGTTTACGCGCAATGTGGGGATTTGGAAAGTGCTTTCCGCGTATTTGATGTGATAAAACGCCCTGATGTAGTTTGTTGGACGACTATGATCACTGCTTGTTCACAGCATGGGAGAGGGAAGGAAGCTTTACTAATGTTCTTGCAGTTGTTCTCTGATGGTTTTGATGCTAATGAGTTTACTGTCTGCAGTATCTTGAATGCGTGTGGGGAGGAGAGGGAGTTAAAATTCGGGAAGCAACTACATGCTGCTGTAGTTAAGAATAGATTTAGAATGGATGTCTTCATAGGCACCTCATTGGTAGATATGTACGCGAAGTGTAGTAAGATAGATGATGCTAGGACAGTGTTTGATGGGATGGGGAAAAGGAACACGGTGACATGGACGTCTATTATTGCAGGATATGCTCGTAATGGTCATGCAGAAGAGGCCATAAGACTCTTCCGGATAATGAAAAGGCGAAAGATCTTTGCTAATAACTTGACTATGGTAAGCATCCTTAGAGCGTGTGGCCTACTTAGGGCTTTTTCAACTGGAAAGGAAGTGCATGCACAAATTATCAAGAATTCTCTCCAAGATAATATTTATTTAGGAAGTACTTTAGTGTGGCTTTATTGCAAATGCAGTGAAAATTCGGCAGCACATAAGGTCCTTCAGGACATGCCTATTAGGGATGTAGTTTCATGGACTGCAATGATTTCTGGTTGTGCCCATTTAGGACATGAGTACGAGGCTCTTGAATACTTGAAGGAGATGCTAGGTGAAGGCGTAGCCCCGAATCCATTTACTTATTCATCAGCCCTGAAAGCATGTGCAAAGCTGGAAGATATCGAGAGAGGGAAGCTGATCCACTCCTCTATAAGCAAGACACCTGCTCTGTCCAATGTGTTTGTCGGTAGTGCATTGATCAATATGTATGCAAAATGTGGACATCTTCCTGAGGCAATTCAAATATTTGATAACATGCCCGAGAAGAATTTGGTTTCTTGGAAGGCGATGATTGTTGCTTATGCTAAAAATGGTAACTGTGGAGAGGCATTGAAGCTCATGTATCGTATGCAAGTAGAGGGCATTGAGGTGGATGATTATATCCTCGCTACTGTTCTCACAGCATGTGGAGAATATAAGGAAACTATCAAGTCCAAATCGAAGTATTTCTTGCATCCAAAGAGAGTTCTATAACCTAAACAGAAATGAGGCTCCTCGAGAAGTTTCAGCGAAATACAACAACATGCCCAGTGTAATGATGGTTTCATTCATGTCTCAATGACAGCTGAACTCTGAATGCTTCATGTTAGAGTCTGGTTGATAGCTATTCGTCATCGGCTTACTTCTGGACCATCGATGGACATGTCTAGTAGCCCCTGGCTAGCCTGCCTCGCCGGATAAAGAATGAGGTAAAGTTTATCGGACTCCACTTTTAGAGGTCCATAATATTCGAACGTTATATCTTCTAACCTCAGTGATACTCTGTATTATACGTAAGTTAGGTCCCTACGACCGCGTGTTGTTATGTTAAGATCATGTATACTTACTTAAACTTTTTCTTAGTGAAGTGATAAAGAAAAGGTTATAACAACAACTATGTGTACTAAATATTTGAATGTTAAAATCATACTAGTATCATTCATGATTGTCTTCAAATCTTTAGCTAAAACTATTACTTGTCAAAAAACTTATCTTTGTACAAAGCAAATAATATAGCTTGGGTTTTATGCCCCAGCTCCAACAAATTTGTGGATTATGAGCTCAAGAATTGATTGTATTAACTATTAACATTGTAATAGTTGTACTAAATACAAAATTATCATAATCAATATAATCCCACACGTTGAGTCCGGAGAACGTGGTGTCCATGTTATTATGCTATTACCATAGTCATTGCATGTATATAAGTTATAACAAATCGATTATTAGCAAACATACTCGTAAGGAGGTGGCTGAGTTGGTGCAACAGGTAGTATCTTTTTTCGTAAGAAAGGTTAGACATCAATTTTCTTGACCAATATGGAGTAACTTATCTCATCATTATTATATAAATAGTGAGATAAATAATCCAAAGACTATCTAATACTCCAAGCACACATAGGTTGCATTTTATCCCGAGATTATTATACCTTATAACTCACATCGTACGACTCTATTGCAAGCTTGAAAGTCAATATCATCACTTAGAAGTGACAGATTCCTTCACCTGGAAAAAGCATATAAACCATATGAATACTCATACATTACAGCCATTAATCCTTCAGTTATATGTGAGAAACTTATACAGGGAATCTCCATCAGCTTTAATTTTCACTAATAAATCCACTTTAAAATGCAGTTAATTTTAAAAAATTATTCAGTAATGAGTGACAGCTGCATTAACTTGAAACTGATAATCAAAAGAAAAAGCTGCATTATTACCTTGATGTAAAAACATTTTTGGAAGTTAATATTACACCAAAACAAGGTAGAAAAAGTTTGAATGTGAATTTGAAAATTAACAAAAATGGGAAATAAGTCAACCATGAACATTGAGACATTAGGGATGACTTGGAATATTTGTAATCAGATTCCCTTATTCCAGTGGTGGAGCCAGAATTTTCAATATAAAACGATTTAAAATACGATAAATTAAAAGTCCAAGGGGGTTGAACACAACAAAGTCCAATAAACTCCTCAATTATACCTGACTCCAACCCCGACCCTCTATAGTAAGCAGTTGGACCAAGTTTTTTTCTTGGATCCCCTAGTCGTGTTTGTCCAGGAAAAAGGCTGGGTAAGGCCCAAGTTCTACGACAAGCCCAATATTGACAGTTGTGGACGATAATTCTTTACGTAAATGTCTTTATCTTAAAAAAAACGTGTCGATAAACACTTGAAAAAATAATATTTTAGATATATAATGTTACATTCGAATCTAATATTTATTCATATATTATTTAATCTTATTGAATAAAATATATTAAATTATTATCTAACATTTGTAATGAATTATAAATAAATTGTAGATTGATTAATATTTTATAAATACTCTAATAATTAATTATTTTTTAATCACAAAAAAACCTCATATTTTATTTTTTTGTATTTTTGTTGGAGAAAGGGCAATTTTTGTATTAAATGAGAGGTGAAACATAGTCCAATATTTTCCTATTATGGTTGATTCTAATGGCAGCAAATCCACCACTTTTTCTTTTTTTTATTTTCTGTTTTTTCTATTTTAGTTTGAAATATCATACTGTAAAATTTTATGAGTGAGAATCGAGAAAATTGGATTCACCAATTGTTCACGCCAAACAGAAAATAAATAAATTTTTTCTGAACAATATTTTTTAAAATTACAATAATAATAATAAATTTAATAAACGTCGTAGTTGGAGGGCGGCGGCTGACTTCAGGTTACCGTCATTGTTCAATCTTCTCGTACAGTTAATTTTCTCGACATTTGAGCTTTTTTTGTTTTTAATAAATATTTTGTGAAATTAAAAAGTGGATTTTATTACTATTTGAAACAAAAGGAAAAAATAGTAAAGGAAGTCAACTGTTTTTACCCGTTTCGAAACGTTGAAAAGCGAAATATTTAATATCAACGATAATATATTCAATATATAATTTTACAAGTAAGATTATATACAATTCTGTATTATACATATCTTTATTTATGATCACAAAATTTAAAATTTTATCTGTTTTTTAAAAATTTTAAATGAAAATCAAATAAATATATTAAAGGGAAAATTACGCGGCTAAGCAAACTTATACTATTTAATTACTCATCATAGCTATAGTTTGCCATAATTATCACTCGCGACTAACATTATACATTAATTACGTGGGCTGACTTCAAGTTTGTATAATTAGTTATGTTTGTATATGTATAATTTACCAAGATATACAAATACATATGTATAATATACAATTTTTTAACCTATATACATATACAATTCACCTCTCTCCCACTCTCTACCCTCTTTCTCTCGCCTCTCGCCTCCCTCTCTCAATCTCGCTCGCCTCTCTCCTCCCTCTCCCAATCTCGCTTGTCATTTATACAAATGTATATGTGTAATATACAGTTATATACAATTATATACATATACAATTCACCTCTCTCCCACTCTCTGCCCTCTCTCTCTCGCCTCTCTCGATCTAGCTCGCCTCTCTCCTCTCTCTCCCAGTCTCGCTCGCCTGTCTCCTCCCTCTCCCAATCTCTCTTGCCATAGATACAAATATATATGTATAATATACAATTATCTAACCAATATACACATACAATTCACCTTTCTCCACTTTTTTCCCCCTCTCTCTCGCCTCTCTCCCAGTCTCGCTCGCCTCTCTCCTCCATATAGCATGTAGCTACAAATTGTAATTATCAAACTATAGCTATAGAGAGTAATTAATTATTTTTAAGTGGCTATATGTGAAAGTTTCCCTATATTAAAACGGGAAGAGTAAATGAATAATGTAAAATTCGAAAATTGGGAAACTTTGCAGCAACCAAAGAAGAGAAATATTTTGGCTTTTTATGGTAACTACTGTGCGAAGTGTAGCTAGGCTTGAGTTGAGTAGCCAATTGAAAAGATGGCTCCTTTTTATACATCAATATACTATTCCTTTAGTTTATTTCAATTTATTTATTATATTAAAAAAATTTATTAAGTTTAAAAAATCAAAAAGGGTTTTTAATTAATTTATAATGCACTGAATTTATCATCATTAAATGATGATATGTTAAAATTTTACTCTTCAATGAATATATCATTTAATTTGATTTTAGCTAACATATATTTCCTTTAACGTTAGACGTACACAAAATAAACCCTAAGGAGTAGTTTGATGTGATTGATAAAAAAAAAATCCTAAATTATCTTTAATTTTTTGTTGGTTACAAAGTGTGGGATAACTTGTTCAAAGTTTAATAATTATTACTGAAATAAGTTATCTCTATATTAATCCCGAGATAAAATACAAAACAACAAAATTACTCCCTTAAACCCTATTTTGTATACAAACAACTTATTCTTAAAAATTATGCATATTCGACGAACCAAATAATTAATTAAAAATAATCTCAACGTAATTAATTCCATCATCATTAATTGCAATATACTTGTCTTCAAATCAAACGATTTCTTAATCTTATATTAAATTAAACAAATAAATATCTTCATTTTACATATATTATACACATATATAATGTACCATATTTGAATTGCCATATAGACATTAAGTAAGAGGGACGTATCTAGCTTTTTGTTTAAATTTATATAAATTTAAATATTTATTTATATATATTGAAAAAATTAGATGATAACACGTTTATATATATATTAATAATTACTGATGGGAGTAAGTAATTGTGTAAGTATAGTAAGTGGGAGAAAGTAGCTATAGAATAGGTGCATGCAGATTGAAGAGATGATTTGATATAAAGCCTGTTACCTACTCTCTTTTTTTATTTTTTTATTTTATATTTTGTATATATGAAAAATCTGATTTTTCTACATGACGAGTCTCTAATAAAATCGTATACATCTATCCATCTATCTCTATTTATTCGTATTGATAGTGAGTGATGGATTTGATTGATGATGAGATCCATGCATGAAACTATTTTTGTTTTTATTTATTTTACTATCTATCCAAATCATGAATATATATATATCCTCTACCTAATTTCCATTTTTATAATTTAAAAAAATTAATGTGTTTCCAATCTTAATATAATTTATAGGGAAAAGGACAATATACCCTCGAATTATCGTAAATTATATGCAGATACCCTCCGTCATTCTTTTGGGACATTGGTGTCTCTGTCGTCCATAAATTAGAACATAGATGCCCTTCACTCTAACGAAGGAGCAGGGACACCAATGTCCCGAAAGTATGACTGCAGGGGCACCAATATCCCAAAAGTATGACGGCAGGGGCACCAATGTCCCAAAAATATGACGATAGGGGCACCAATATTCGGGGGTATATATGTCCCTTTTCCCATACCATTTACGATAGTTCGGAGGTATATATATCCCTTTTCCCTAATTTATATGATATAAAGCATAATTTGATATTTGAAATTTTATTTTTAATCAATATTAGAATTGTAATCTTGATTCTAAATGACATGTATATTTAAAATAACATAGCAGGACTCTATAATGAAGTGTTTGAAATGTACATCGCTGATCTGTTGGAGTGTCTAGCTGAAATTTCATATCAACTTTAGGGGATTGTCGAAAAATTTGGCCTTAATATTATAATAATTTCGTATAACATGTGCACACATAAGTTATTTATGACCTAAATTACACATTCAAATGTTAGATTAAAAACTATAATTTCATATTACAGGTGTGCACACTAGGTAATTGGTATTAATGAGATGGTTATAACGACATGGATACATCCTAAGAATGTGAAAGGAGACAAGGAAATTTATTTGATTGTTATCACTTGTATAATAATAGTGTTTGAAATAATAATCTTTTTTAACTAGAAAAAATCAAAATATAAGAAACTAAAAAAATACACAAAGGGTTAAATAAATTTAACACAAAGGTGTTCAGATGACCAACCAACTTATTTCAGTCACTAACTTGCACGACGAGCTCCGCGAAACATATCCTTGAAATGGAACTCTCATGTCTTATGTTTGTAAGCTTGTTCATTCATAATCACGAGATCAATATTTTAATTTTATTGATTTAAATTATAAATATTTAATTTTAAACTTAATATTTATACAAATCTAATAAAAAATTTTAATACAACTAATTATTAGATTCAATCAAATCTGTATTCCGACTCCGTAATGTCTCAAGATGTCAACCTATATAGTGTCGAGCAACACTCCAACTTAGCATTCAAAGCGAATAATGATAATAATTCGACGTAAAGCTCTTTATTTTAGATTCTAAACGAACTTAGTAAAAATATTTACTAAACATTACAATAAAAGGGAAAGGACAAAAATCACATATTTTTAAGGCAAAATTATAATGTCTTTATAAGTTTATAATTACATAAATCCCTCAAATTGATACAACAATATAAGCGCTGATACATTAATTTGATGCGCGAGATACACTAATCGTTAAGTAAGATACATTACAATTTATACATGATACACTAATCCGATGTACATTTTATACATGATACATTAATCTGATATGCGAGATACATTAATTTGGTGCGCATAGGAATTTGTATAGCTAATAGAGAATAATGATAACAAGGGAACTTATAATTGAGATTTCTGTCATTTTTCCAATAAACAATTATATTATTATCTTGTTATATACAAAATAAAAAAAATTTGTGTAACCATATTGTAATTTTTTAAAACAATTTATACAATTGGTTGGACAAATAATAATGATAAAAAAAAAATTGACTATAAAAAGAGCAGCTTTAAAGCATGGGGGTCCGGGGTATTTCTGAAGTTTCCTAGTTTGCAGTGCAAGTTGCTAGATCACCGTGAGTTTTGTTTTATAATAACGGCAACTCATTGTAAATTCTCTTCTACTCTTACAAACGGTTCTCTTTAATTTCTCGGCAACATCATCAATAATAACATATTTAATCTAATTTTATATGTTTATTATTCTTCTCGCGTTAAAGTAGAGAATTTGTTTGTGATAGTCGATAAACCATCTCGCAAAGAAAGGACTTGATTAGAGAAAATAGAAAAACGAAGTAGGACCAGTAACAACAACAAAATATACAATCACATTGAAACACATAATATAAAAAATAATAATAAAAATCGAAGAATAATAAAGTGAGTATAAGAATAATTCTACTGTTAAAGTTTATAATATGAAAAGTATTAATGCATTATTTGTATACCTAAAAATATTCTATTGTATTTTGTCTTCAATTAGTTTGAAAGCAACTTGGGCATGCTAGCATTTGATTCACGGATTGTCTCGTTATGGTCATCAATTGTTTCAGACTTTAAATTTGTCATTTTTAACTTGGATCACTCAATTCACTTATGATAGTAAATTAATAGTATTATTATATGTCTAATTAAAGCCTTCATGAGAACTATTAAATGGTCTTATTTTTCATTTTCATTTATAGTAATAAAAATAATAATGGGGTTTTATATTTATACATTAGTCCCAACACAAGAAAACCTTAGTAGTATTAAACTTTAAGAAATTTTAGCCTGCATGTTTACTAAATAATCTATGTATCTATATCTAGATACTAATTATATAAATTGTTATACATTATACCTTAAATATACATGGACGATATACCAACTACTTACATTTAGGCAAGTGAGATTTTTTTATCGACGATTTTAAAAATAGTCAGATACACAAAATACCTCGTTCACACAAGGTTTCTACACCCTAAAACAAGCTTCAATACCTAATTATTAGTATTGTTTTTGTTTATAACCCACTATTCAATATGCACAGTATCAATAAAATTAAATTTAGTTTCTGAACTATAAGACTGACTCGACAAACTTAGATCGTGTGAACTACAAGACTTGTTAGTGAAAATAACGATCCCTTACACATTTTTTTTCATTTCCAACAACTCAAACCTAAAATCTCCAATTAAACAATGAAAACATTTAATTAATATCTTATTTTACAAATAAAACTCGTGATCTATAATTTGTAAATCACATATAAAACAATTTTGTTGCTACTCTGAAAGCTTGATCAAGATGTCTAGTATGCACACGTATTCAAGTCCAATTAAATTCATATCAACTCCTAACATAATTTTTTTTCATGATAAGTGATTTTCAAACTTAAAACTTCTGATTAAGAATAATTCTTTTTTACTTAATCTTACGTATTAAACTCGTGACGTATAGAGTAGATGAAACTAGTACTACATTTTGTTGTTACTCTAATAAACTTGATGTAAGATGTTTGTTTATAATAAATGATGATAATTTGTGTAAGTAATTGAAGGTGAGGGGAGTAGGAAAAAAGAGTGTGATGCAGCAGGTATTTTGGATGGATTTTTAACCTTTGTCTCTGTCAATTGGATTATATATATAGTGTGTGTGCTGACAGAAGAGATATGAAACAGCTTTATAGGATAGATAATAAAATCTCCTCTTTTTTTTTCTTTTTCTTTTTTATTTTTTTACTCTATATTTTTCTCCTATTTTTAAAACTACTTTCTGTTCCTTCCCTTTCATTTACTTCACTGACACACCCAATACCTGCACTTTTCCTCACGCACGCACGCATAACCCCAATAATTCAACCAATCCATCCACATATTTTACATATTAGTACAAAAACTTTATTTTATAAAAAATTTAAAATTTGATATTTGTCAAGTTATACAAGTTAAAATTACTTAGATAGACGAAAATTAATAATGGTTTGATCCGTCTTTGATTTCAAGGAGCGATGAGTAATACATATGCATTCAGTCGAGTGATTTTGTACCTCTCCTCGAGACCTCTTTCACTGAGAACTAATTCAATGTCTTTACGCATGCAGGTGAGCAGTCTTATATTATTCTATGCCCTTCATCGTATGATATTACTAGAATTCCTTTTTGGTGATATAAATCATCGTGTGTAAGATAGCGCATACCATTTCGCTAAGAATCAAGACTCGCAATGATCTACTGAGCTTTATATTGATTCCAAGTCAATCGTGACCGACAAAAATTTAACTACATTATGAGTAGACGTTTTCATAAATAACATATGGTATTAAGATATGATATGTTTTCCTTTGTTATAAAATGGAATCCATAGATAAGATTCTGAAACTTTCAAACTAAAAACATGTAAGATGAGATTTTTTTTTTGACGTTACGTATGCTTCAATAGAATGAATTCAGTATGAATAAAATGGTCAATTATATTGAAGGTGTTGTAACCTCTTGTTATCGATTACCTTCATATATATTTTTTTAATAAAAAATAAAAATAAAATGATAGTAGAGAAAGGAAAAATAAGGAAGGAAATTATAAAATGAGATATTATCCACAAGTTTGAAATATCAAATAATGAACCTATAAAGATTCTCATATTATTATTAGTTCTCTAGTGGTATAGAATATATTAGCATGTACCGGGGTGGACATTAATTTGTTGGAATTAAAAAATAAACAATTACAAGTTAATATAGAAAAATAGGTAATTGAAAGTAATAATTGTGTTTGTACATGAAAATACAATTTAAATTTTTGAAAGTGAAAAACTATAATATTATTTTACAAACTTTATATTACATGTTTCTAATGAATTAATTTGGTGAAAAGAATACAAAGAAGAGAAATAGAGTTTGGAATCAATGTTGCCGTCTATAATAAAATTTATTATGTGTCATTATCAAATGGATTTATAAGGTTGCCTTTATCAAAGCATAAATGATCTTATGGACCCTAGCTATATTAACTTATCGAACCACATCAAATTCCTTTAAATAGGTACATTATTATAATAGTTTACAACTTCTTTTTTAGTAGTATTAACCGAAGACCAAGCGAATAACAATGTGAAATACAGAAATATAAATTTTGCAATTGTCTTTGGACTATTCTATGCTAATTATTTACACAATAAAAACATTAGAATATAATTACAAGTAATTATAATTTAACTTATCCGCTTAAGGGTTGTTTTATAGCTACTTTAGAGGCTAGATATATTCATATTAAATCTTGCATGAGTTATATTACGTTTGATTATGTACTATCAAACTAGTACCTTTTTTTGTTTGCAATTTAGAAATCGACGATGAAGCTATGATTTCCACCAATTAATTCAAAATATGAAGAGAAAAAAATCAATAAGAGGGTTCAATATTTTAGAGCTATTATGAAAAGATAGATTCAACGTCAATATATATGTATATATATAAGAATATTTTCTGTTAAAGGAGGTTTGGATAAACGCTCTTGGCTCTATACTTTGCCTTCGTTAGAAACACGCACAAATAGTAGATATATAATGTATAAGTTAATTATGAGATAATCTATATAATTGAAATCAATAACAGTTAAATTCTCACATAACTAATCTTTATATAATAAGAAAGTTGTATAACTCTAATCAGCAATCAAACAATTTTATACGATATATAAGAAATACTTATCACATTATTATTATTGATATATACTCACTACATCTATAATAAATTAGTCACTACCATACAAAAAGTTAAAAAAAAATTACAAATAAATACATCACCCTCCTCCCCCCTACCCCCTCTCTACCCATACTCGTGTGGTTAGTAGTTGTCATACAACTCACAAGTCTCTATACCCCTACTCAAAATGGCCATTTTCTTCCTTTCTCTTTCTCTCTCTAGGCTTATCGATATGATAATAAGGGCCTTAGCTTAGCCTATAGCATAGTACAGTACAGAAAGATCATCAGAGCTATAAAAAAAATTTGAAATAAAAAAAAAAAGAACAGGACAGGGCAGTTGCACAGATTTTTCCTTTTCCCCACCTACATCATCCATCCTTGTGATTTTCTCCCACTCTAATCTTTCTGCAATTCCCATGAACCTAACGTACACTACCATCTCTCCTATAATATAACCCTCAAATCACTCAAATTTCTCAATTTCATCTTTTGCATAATAACGTGTTGTGTTGTGCTTATGTGAAAAAACTTGATATATTAGGTTTATCTATTTCGTAGTGTTTTTTGTTGATTTTTTAATGGAGAATTACCATCAGATGCAGTTTGATTGCGGTGATCCGCATTTACCACCGGGGTTTCGGTTTCATCCGACTGATGAAGAACTTATTACTTACTACTTGTTGAAGAAGGTTTTGGACTGCAATTTTTCTGCTAGAGCTATTGCAGAAGTTGATCTCAACAAATGCGAACCTTGGGAACTACCGGGTATAAACTTTTTTTTATTTCCATGATATATTTGAGTGTGTAAATTTACCAAGTTTTACAAGTTTCAACATACTTTCGAGCTTTAACTAAAAAACTAAAATGCATTTTTTTTCCTTTTTTTCAATTAGGGAAAGCAAAGATGGGAGAAAAAGAATGGTATTTCTTCAGTCTACGTGATCGGAAGTACCCAACAGGGCTGAGAACTAACAGAGCTACTGAAGCGGGTTACTGGAAAGCTACTGGAAAAGATAGAGAGATTTTCAGTTCAAAAACTTGTGCACTTGTTGGTATGAAGAAAACCCTAGTTTTCTACAGAGGAAGAGCACCAAAAGGAGAAAAAAGTAACTGGGTTATGCATGAATATCGCCTTGATGGCAAATTTGCCTATCACTATATCTCCAGGAGTTCAAAGGTACTCGAATATTTTTGGGTTATTAATTAACTGATACAACATAAATTAATGAATTTTGATGAAGAAAACTGATCTACATGTTTTGTGTTACTACTCATACTTTTTTGTATTTGGATTAAAGAGATCAGATTTACTGGAGATATTCTGTGCAGAAATATATCATTGACATTTTTGCTAGAGCCAGAGATTCTGAAGCAGAAAGTTTTGTGAAACTTCGTTTTCAATGTCTCAGTTGCTTATGATTAAGTTGGAAGTATACATAGTCTGAAAAAAAACAGAAAAAGAAATAATGGAGTAAAAAGAATTTGCTTTTATTATGATTTATGATCAAAGCAATTAAGACTTTACAGAATAATATACTGTCATGTTGATAGCGATTTAATATAATCTCTTTCCAAACTTATTTTAGTAGCCTTATCAAGGTGTAAGCATGCTTACGTAAATTCATCAGTCTGTTAGATTTTGACATTAATTTAAATATTTTTTTAAAAAAATTCATAATTATATGCTTAATGTTTTTTAGAGTAAAAACCTTTCTTTAATAATAAGATACGATTAGTAAACGCTAAAATTTAGGTCTAATCCTCAATGATGTTGTATGTTTGTTTTCGTGGTAAAGTTAGAAGCCTTGATGCTAGTTCTATGAAACCAGTAACTTTCATAAGTTCATTAAATATGTAAATATAGCTCCTATTCGTAGTTATAAATTTTAAATTTCGACTTCGTCATTCAACGTTTTGATCATTCTCATATTTTTTTTACTACAGGACGAGTGGGTTATCTCGCGGGTCTTTCAGAAAAGCTCCGGTTCTAATGGTGCCGCAACTTCAACTGGTGGCGGCAAAAAAAGGCTAAGTTCAAGCATCAACATGTACCAGGAAGTGAGTTCACCGTCTTCCGTCTCTCACCTTCCGCCGCTCCTTGATTCCTCTCCGTACAGCACCACCGCCACTTCCGCCGCAGCTATCGTTATCGGCGACCGCGATCGTGATCATGGCTTCAAGAAGGAGCACGTGCCCTGTTTCTCCACAACTGCTACTGCTACAATAACAACACAAGGTTTAACTTTCGATCCAACTTCTGTCTTCGACATTTCATCTAACACCTTGCATGCACTACAGCCAACTCCAAGTTTCACTTCTATTTTGGACTCTACTCCATCTAATTTCACTAATTACACAAGGAATTCAACTTTTCCAAGCTTAAGATCACTCCATGAGAATCTCCAGCTGCCGATATTCTCCGGCGGAACCTCCGCCATGCACGGCGGATTTTCTAATCCGATGGGAAATTGGACCGTGCCGGAGACTCAGAAAATTGAACAGTCTGAACTTGACTGTATGTGGAGCTACTGAATTAGCAACTGTTTAATTTTAATTAAGACGTTAATTAAGTAATTAGTGTGTTAATGTTTGCTTTTGGTTTAGCAAGTATGGAATGTACTGTATGTGGCAGCTTTAGTAGTATTGTCACTTTGTTGTAAACGTTCAGCGTAATTTAATGCATGTTATTATTTCTTGTCTATATTCGTACGTGATTATAGTTTGTACTTTTTAACTTTTTAATTTCTGAGTTTAACGTTCAATATTTACTATATATACTTTTAAAATATTAATTTATTATTGTAATTTATTTATATAAATCTTTCGATCTTATCTAGCTCCGCTGGGGATGGGGTACTGTGCTGATTAATTATGTGGAGTAAGAGTTAGGATACACATGGAAATATTGTCGGTGTTTGGGAATGAGACAAATTAAATTGAATACACTTGCTTTGTCTTTTAACTTATTTACATTATGATTTTTTTATGGCAGTTTATATAATAACGTATAGTTGGTGTTTTATGTACGGAAACTCTGCCAGTATGTGTGTGGTGAGGTTCTTAGTAAAATTCATAATTACCTAACAACAAATTGTGTGTTCAATATTAAATCATTGCAAAGACAACAACTTGGGATAAGGCAGGGTGCTACTAGATGCAACGAAATAGAGAGATCAGGTGAGTGAGTTTTATCTATGTTTTCAGATACATGCGGATTATATTAGATGTATATTTTTGGGGCACTAAATACAAGAGGGCTAGCGAGATGAAGAGAATCGAACGTGATTTGTATATGTTTCATAGAGATATGCAAAATACATATATCTGGATGTACTAAACTCTTATAAGATTCATAATATTTCAAAGTAGTTCATATCTAAGTAATTAGGTATTAAACTAGTGAAATTTTTATATGTTTTTCATAATTTTAAATATTTTTGATGAAATTTCTAAAGTTATCATTAATCGAGGTTTATCGAGAAGGAAGTCACGCGTAAGCTCCATATAATTGCAAATACATTGAAGCCATAGTTTGCAAGGTAAATAGATGAACGTACTTTCATTCGCACTAAAGATCAATCTCGTGACCATGATATCATATTATTCAAAGATAATGCTATGTAGCAAATATTTAATAATATTATCAATGTTTGTCCTACTTATTATGCAAAAGTCCACAAAATGTATCAACATTGTTAAGTCTTCACATACTTATAATTAAATTTCGTATCATATAAATTGAAATAGATGATCTTATAATTTATTTGTTTGATTGGACGTATTTGAGGTACATGAAATATAATATAATTATAAAAATATAAGAAAAAAGGACAAGTAGTATATATAGCGTAGGTGAGAAAAAAAGGAAATGCACAAGTCCAAAGAGAGAAAAGTAAGGGTTGAGATTTGCCTTAGGTAGGAAACTTATAATCATGAATGGGATCTCCCATTCACTTCTCTGTTCCTTTCCTCTTGTCAATATATGACCTTTCAATTTTCATCTGACGCACTCTACTCATTACTCTTTTCTTTAATTTCAAACATTCCAATTTTCATAATATATGAAATATAATTATATACTTGTAAAATATTTAATGTGATATGATTTAGAGTAAATGAATAATTTTTAACGTGAGTTGAATATAAAAGTTTTAAGATTTTAATTGAGATAGTAAGTCGAAGACTAATACGAATGTGTGAGAGGTTGACTATAATAATTTTTAAGAGAAATAAGTGTATATAGATTAAAAAGAAACTCAACGAAGCAATCAAGCAAGATATGTACATGTATATGCCACTAGATAAAAAAATATAGAAGTCAATGATTTAGATAGAAAGACAGTAAGTAGATGAGTGTAGTGGTACTTCATGCAGAGAGGGAGACGGAGAGGGAGAGGGTTAGTATTCACAAAGTATGTTATTCTTCATTTTGCTTTATTTATCTTGTTATTTTCTTGTCGTTTTTTCTTTCAATTATATTTTTATCACACTTTTTTTGAGCCGAGGATTTATCATAAACAATTTTAATGGTGAATTTAAAAAGTTTTACTTAAGAGTTTGAAAAATAAAAATATAATTATATATAAAATTTAAATTTAAAATCTCAACTCTTATATTTAAATATTCAAAAAATCTATATATAAATACAATTTCTTTTTAAAAGAACTTATGTACTTGTAAACTTTTTATGGAGAGATTCAGGTAAACACCCTCACTTCTCTCAGCTCAACTTGTAGCATTATAATAAGTACACCGCTGTACATTTTAATTTTTTTTAAATTACAATAATTCATGAAAAACACATGAGAAAAATCGTAACCTAAAAGAATTTCTTTTAACTTTTGAGAAAATGCATAAGTACCCCCTAAATATATGTCCGAAATTTCAGAAATACATTTATAATATACTAAGGTCCTATTATCCCCCTGAACTTATTTTATAAGTAATTTTTTTCCTCTTTTCGACCTACGTGGCACTAGTTTAAAAAAAAAATCAACCAGCGTTGAGTCCACAAAATAGTGCCACATAGGTCGAAAAGGGGTAAAAAATTATTAATAAAATAAGTTCAGGAGGGTAACAGGACCTTAGTATAGTATACGTGTGTCTCCGAAATTTCGGGCATAGGTTGAGGGGTAGTTGTGCATTATCCCTTAACTTTTCAATATGAAAAGGAAAAAGCTTATTCAGACCGAGTTTTTACATTAAATTATTTTAATTTCATTATTATGTAATTTAATGAAGTAAAAATCATGATAATGAAAATCAGTGTTTTAAGAAACGTTTTTAATGCGAGTCTCGGGACGGAGCGTACCAAAACAATCTAGGGCGTAAATTAAAAAGTAGATTCGTAAGGCGTAAGTCCTAAAATTTGAGGCATAAGTCCTGAACATAACAACGTTATCCTGGCATAAAAACGTATGCCCAGGCGTTTTTATTTTTAAATTCTTTTCTTTTTATATTTTTATTATTGGCTTAGTGATATTTCTCAAATAATAATTATAATACTTTTTCTTCATTATTGATTATTAATACTTATCTCAAATAAAAATCATAAATGATTTGAAAAATTTACTTTTAATTATTTTATTAGTGATAAAACTATTGAATATACATGAGACTATGCTCCGTCGATCCATGGGACTTACGCCCCGTGTCTCGAGGCTTACGCCTCGCCTTTTAAAATACTGATAAAATTTATCTGCACCGAGTGTTTACATCAAATCAATACATGCATGTCATTTGTTTAAATTTATAGTTTATTTTACTTCATTAAATCACGTAATGACACATTTTGCATTAGCTTGGTGTAAATATCTGATGCAGATAAGTTAATTAAAAGGAATTATATATTTAAACACATGATATGCATTTATAAATTAGTATAAACATCCGTTGCAAATAAGTTATATCCATATGAAAATTGTATCACAAGTAGAAAAAAAAAATTAAATTCAATTCTGGAAATCTTAAAAGGTCAACTCATTAAATAAAAACCTAATTTTCTTAACTCTTCTCTTGTTTTATTCATGTACATGAACTGTAAAGCAATGTAAATTATTGAGTTGTTCATAGAGCGGCTAACTCAAAAGTGGAAAATAGACACGACATGGCCTATAACGTACGTGTCATTGTCGATGCTATTGATTTTGAAAGCAGTGATCTTAAATTTTTTATTTTTTATTTTTTATTTTAAAGTGAATAATTTTAATCTTAAACATTAGTAATTGGTGAGCAAAACAATTAATTATCAAGGTTATTTGGTTTAATTACATGTTGTGCAAGAGTTTTTGAGAAATTTGCTTATTTAAAGCCCATTATGTTGGCATGACAGAAACAGGGTCCAATAAGATTCATGCTAATCTTACTAGCGGCCCAATTACTACATTTACCATTCCTCTATTCCTAAAAGTACTATAGGGATATCCATCCATTCGGTATTATTTGTCATGATTATTATTTTTTGAGTTAACTTTGACTAATATTTTAAGTTATATTTTTTCATCATATATATATGCAAAAAAATTGTAATTTATAATATTTTTCATTTAATTATAGAATATCTATTTTTTTTGTTTAAAGAATTAATGTGATCTAATTAAAACTTTAAAAATTAGTCAAATTGACTTTCGAAACGCGCAACATGACAAATAATATCGGACGGAGGGAGTAATTGATAAAGTAGATCAATTTTGAAAAAATTACTTGGATGAATACCTTTTAATAAATAATTACTGATTTTAGCGATACTTTTTATTTATTACCGTTTATAGCAATATTATGTTAAATCTAAAATATGTATTAAAAGTGAATTATGATGCAATATATATGAATTCTAATTATTTTTTGAAATAAATTATATTTGTTTGGTAAAAATTTGACACATTGTATTATAAGTGTATTAAAATGTGTGATAAATATATTATCGCTCATTAAAACTTGTATTATATGTGAATAATAAATTATTCTTTATAATATGTATTAAGTTTGTATTATAAATAAATTAAAAGTAATCAATTGAAAAAATATATTATTGCTATAAGTGGTAAATATTTTTTTATTATAGTTTATTTAGGTATGTTTCCTTTTTATTTTTCTTAAAAAAAAGTAATAAAGTGAATTGATGATCTCTATTGAGAAAGAAATAATTTCATACTATAATGGACACTGTCACACTGCACTCTTTTCATTTGTTTTGAACTTAATATTATTTTGGTTTTGGTTTATGAAGAGTTTTCAAATCAAAGTTACTATTGAGCATAAATTCGGAATAGTACTAATATAAGATGCATTTCCAAACAATAATATTATCCATAATTGTGTCAATAAGAGAGAGATTTCAAAACGTCTTGAATTTGAGCTTTGATTATGAAGAAAATCCTAACGAAAATGTCACTCTCAAATGGATGTTATAATGCGTAATTCGTATTTAATTAAAACTTTAATATGAACTCTAGATATCGATTGAAAAAAAAAATTCATTCAAATTAAAAAAAATTCACATTTGTTGTCAATCAGCCAGTGCATACAAACAAAAGTGAGGGAAAAAAAAGCACAGTAAACGACACTACACACAGTGTGCGTGAGTGTGTTGTGCAAGTAAACAAAAAGTTTCAAAAACCGATTCAGTAGTAGCTCTTTCTAGCCCTCTTTTGTACTCTGTCATCATTTTCCTCACCGTCTGCAACATTTTTTTCCCTCTCTGATACACTAACAATGGCGGAAGAGTACTCTGTGGATCCGGCGCAGTTACTGGAAGCAGCTACTGACTTTGCGTATCATCCTGGTATTTCTGATTTTTTTAGAACTTGTTTCTCGTCTTTGGTAAATAAGCAATTGGTTAATTTGTGTATCTTACATTTTTTTTCAGGCGCTCATTCCGATGCTTCAGCTCAAGACTTTCTCAATCGATTTCCTCTTCCAGCCATTATCAAGTATCTTCTATTTTCTCCTCTCTGTGTTGTCAGCTCTTTCTACATGAGTTTTCGGCTTACAATACACTCTGCATCAGTTGCTCACTGAATATGTGTGGCAGAGTTAGAAACTGTGTCAACTCCTTCCAAATGCTACGATTAATCCCGTGGAGATTTGTATAGTTCTTTTTTTTTTTGAAATAAAATGTTTAAACTAGACGAAAGTAATATAGATTACAATCTTTTACTCGCTCAGAATCTAACTAATATTTGAAGTTATATTGAATTAGATTAATTTAATATTTTAAAATTTAGATGTTCGAAAACTATAAGTTGCAAGCCGAAGAATTCATGCTATTTTACTCTCAAAAAGTGAAATATGACAAATTAAAGTGAACGGAGTTTAAGCCTGTTTGAATCTTTTTGGGATGGAAGGGGTATTCAACTTTCTGAATAGTAGTGCTCCTACATGCTTGAATTTTACCATACCACATCATCTAGCTTAGAGAGATATAATTTTGTCAATTTCTCACCAAGGGGGTTACACTGGGTCTTCTGCTGTAATTTCCCACCTAATATGAGTGGCAGGGTTAGAAACTAGGCAAATTCCTTCCAATTACAAGGGCTAATGCATTAATCCAGTGGAGATTCAGTTAGGATTTTTTTTTAAAATTAAATGTTTAAACTATATAAATGTACTATAGATTACAATCTTTTACAACTAAGAGAATTTAAACAATGTTCAAACAATCTTGTTTGTGTATTTTGGGACAGGTTGGAAATGCTCCTACTGGCTTGCTGATTGTTAACTTTGAATTTCTTGCAGTGCTTTGCAAACAAAAGCAGATTACCCTGGCCTAGAAAGTGCTTTGGTTGATTGTTTAGAAAAGCTTTTCAAAACAAGATATGGAGCATCACTCATTCCACACTACATGGTATGGCAGTAATGCTAGTACTACTAAATAAGCTAAATTCGAATCTTCATATCTGAATGAGTTGTTGTGGGTCTATCACAAGTGTGTGGTGAAGCATGTATCAGCTATTTGGTTATTTACATCTTAGACCATAATATTGTGGGCAATGTGAAACATTAGATTGATAAGTTTTCCCTTTAGAGCTAAATGCGCTAAGGAGCTTTAGGGTTCTACTTAGTAGAGAGCAAAGAGAAATGCTTACTCACAATGAACGAGGACATTTTAGAAAATTTAATCAACACTCGTTATTATTCTGTGTTTTTGTGTGTATGAAGGAAGTTGACCGATGTCGGGTGATAGATATCGACAGCTATAATTTAAACCAACTTATAGCGGTAGGGGTACAGCTTCCTTTCTAAAGCAACGTAAGGAATTTTACGGTTCATTTTCTTACTGTTCTTTCTGCTTCGAGCTATTCGAATGGAGCTTTAGCCTTTATCTTGTAATCATGTAACTTCTGTTAATGATTGATTTAAAAGGTTCTTGATTAATGTGATTAAGAATGATTTACTCTTTTACAAAAGTTCTGTTCATTGGAAACACGTTAACTATACCCAGTATTTTCACTGATTTGACTTTCTTTTATTTTATGACTACAAGGACCCGTTAGGGAGCTTAGAGAAAAATAGAGAAGGAAGTGAACATCATAAAATGTTTAGAAGAGACTTTTTTAGAAAATCAGAAACAGAAGCATTTTGATAACAATATCTGTTGGATTTCAGAAATCAAACCAAAACCTTTTTCCCAGAGAGAAAATAATCCTATTGATTGGGTTTTCCTAACAGCTAATGTCTCCCCTAAAAATTGGTTTCCAAAATCTTTTCAGAAAATCTAGGCCTTCCAGTATTGAGCCAAAACCAAATCCAGAGAAATGATCTTAGATAGCAATGAGGAAATATATTTGGAATTTATCTGTGTAAGGATCTTCTGTGTGGTCTTATAGAGCTAGTCAATCGTAAGTCGATGTACATTAATAGATTATTCCCTTATCAATCTCCATACAACATTTGTACTTGCCCATCATAATAGAATTTGAGGTAAATCATTAACTTTTTCTAAAGTTCTTGGTCTGATTTCTGCTTATTTGCAGCCATTTGTTATTGTCGGTCTCGGTGCAGAGTCTCAGAAAGTCAGACGTTTAGCATGCCAAACAGTAAGTGCTTCTATGATATTTCAACCTTTTTTTTTTGTTAAGCATTAGAATATGTGCCTCCAAGGTAAATTTAAGATCCTTTCTCCTATTAGTTTTTCAGTTTCTACCCAATGGAGACCCTTTCCGTATGGATGCTTACTTATCCGGAAGACATGTAGCTAACTCTGTAGAATGGATGATATGGGTGTATGAGAGAACTGAATAGTGAGGACACATGGATTTAACAGCTCTCATATTTCCGTGTATGTATCTCTGGATATTTTAAGCAGGATTGATGTTAATCTGAAGTTGACAACTTGGCAAGTTTAGACTTTTAAACTTATGAGTAACAGAATATGTGAAGTGGTTATTGGAATTGCTGAATGTTATAATATACGTTGCTACACATTCTCATCATGCTGGAGAATTCACTTATTGTTGTATCTATCCATTTTACTTTCCTCATTGAGTGCTCCATATCGTTCTAAGTTTTAGCTATCTTTGTTTGAGTTGCTGAAAACCATGAATGTGGGCAATATTCTTTGGTCTCCAAGTTTGACTCTCATGCTGTAGTAACCATGTACAGGTATCCTGCCTGTTGGAGAATATTGATGAAGCAGTTGTTATACAACTAATTCATGAGTATGGAGTTTATCAACTTTTGCTTAATTGCCTCATCAGTGGGTAAGACTCAGTGCAATTTCTTACCATATGCAATCACTGACCGAACTGTCTATGATTTTTTTCTTTGTTTTGTGGAGTTGGCTTTGTTGGATGTACTGATCCTGCTATGGGCTGGCCTTCTTGTAGCAGTTGATTTGATTTCACGTGCTTCTTTGAGAGTCTATTTATTTCTGCTTTTGCCTGCATAGTTTGGACATCACATGTTGTTCTTACCCCTTTAACTGTCATATGGGGTCATTCTAAGAGAATATGGCGTGGTCATGAGTTAGAAAAATAATATGTACAGGAGTTAGATCAGGTAACTAATTGTTCTCTTTTGTCGTTTCATCTGCTAGCATGATATGTTCTATTAAAGTACTTCAACCAGGTAGTATGACCTCTTTCCAATTCTCCCTCTTTGATTTTACATTTTTCTTTTAGAAAAAATTCTTATCGTGTCATGCGAACGAATGGCTCTTGTATTACCTACATGTCTACACTTCGTGAACACGTCATATGTGTTATTAGTTGGGATTCTACGTTTGCTCTTGGAGACAAAAACACTGATACTTGTGACAATATTTCTTGCCAATGACTAAATTTTGAATGAGAACTATTATTTTATTTTCCCCTTTTAAACCTTTTTCCGAGCCATGTCCTCAAGATGCATCTTTGTTTGCATGCTGTTTGCCTCCAGAATCGCTGACTAGTCGGTTTTGGGCTCCCGATGTGGAAGTTGCTTGTGAACTGATTTTGTAACGTCATGCTACTTATGTTTTGAAACCTGTCATCTTTTTCTACAACATTCTTTAGTTTCTCACATCCTAGTGGTGATGCTTTACATGCTTAGATCTGTGTGATTTTGCTGTACCATATGCTTGTTGTGACTTTCTAAAGTAGAATTTTATATCATCAGTCGTGATGTTGACATGTGATTAGCACACATCAATAAGAAAAGTATGCACCCTAATATCACTTCTTTTTCCTCTTCTAGAAATTGGGTCTGCTTGTAGTCATGTAGGGTTTATTATTCTGGCAGGGATGCGGAAGTTGCTGCTGCATCTACAGATGCAATTAGGAAACTGGCTAGCGATTCGAAAGGCATTGTATGTAGTATCTGCTTCTTATCTTGGTCATTGCACATACATTTCTGCATGCCTGTGGTGATAATTTGACCAGATATGTTGTGAATAAGGATCTCTGTTGAATTTAATAAAATTTTCTGAAGGATATCATATTTCCTGAAAGCGGCAATGAAGCGACAAACCTCATGAACTTCGCAACCAACTGTTCACCTCTGGTATGTTTTTTTTTTGATGGATGGTAAAAGTTCTGTGTGCCTTTTGACAGACAGTGCTGTATGCAATGAATCTGCTTTGAAATTAGTTCTTCACTTCCAGTCGTGCTGAAATTAGTGTGAAAAACATGTCTAATGAGCAGTTCTCTTTTGAATTTATTGCTTTACTTGATGTCATGTTGAGATAAATTATTATAGTTGCTATCCAGTTAATCATAGCATATGAAATTATTCTTAAATAAAGAATGTATGAGACAAAGACACAACTCTTAATCTATACATACCACTAAGGAGCCTTGGCACAATGGTAGGAGATTCTACCATTTGACCAGGAGGTCCGGACTTAAAGTCGAGGAACATTCTCTTGCAAACATACAATGTAAAGCTATATTAATATTAACCCAACATAGTCTGGCCCTTCCTTGCACCCCCACATAGCAAGAGTATCTTGATGAGGTTTCCTATTCTTTAATCATCATACTTATTATTTCTTCTAATTTTGGTGAAGCTTCTTCGACATTCACTTTACTTTGTAGTTTATAATGAGAGAATCATACTTCAGAAATATTTTTTCAAATCCTAACTTGGTTTTGCTTTTGCATAAATTACACATAAAATCTACATGACGTAAGTCCAAAAGTTCTAATATCTATAGTTCGTATATCTTCTCCGATTCAAACAGAAACTATAACCATCTATCTATTTTGCTATGGATGTAATTGAGCCGGTGCCTTGTTGTGTCTGTCTTGATTATTGAACTTATCTTACTCATTTCTCCAAAATTAAAATAAGAAAGAGGAAATAAAGTAATTAAAGTGGAATCCAATGTCAGTGGTGGTTCTTGATTCATCTGAACCTCATTGAGGCGTGGTATGCTTTTGTCCTGCTCTTTCAACTGTTCTATTATCTCGTTGCTAGTACTTGGGCTTTTCATTTTGCTAAATCCTCAGGGACGAGTTAGAGTTTTAGGTTTGATAGTGAAGTTATTCTCCATTTCCACTTCTGTGGCATCAAGAGTCTACAGCTCAAATCTTCTTAGCTTGTTGGAGACAGAAATCAGCAATTCAGATGATACATTAGTCACTTTGAGCAGCTTGGAACTCCTATATGAGGTTTGCTTCTAGCTAGCTATAAAATTTCCTCTACATGTGATCATTGCAGTTGCATTTTGCTTGTCACCATAAGGTCTTATCAGCCATAAATTTTGCATATTTGTTCAGCATTGGTAGAACATATCTCTGGGATTTTATTTGTTTGAGAAACTCAGGAAGTCCTTATCATAAAAGTTGTTCACTCTTCACGCAAAGTATCAACTCTTTACCTGTTCGACATATCACAAAGAGAATGCAGAACTAACTTCTTTGATCGCAGAATAACATTTGCTGACTCTGAACTATAACTATCTAGTAGTATTGGTGATGTGACCATGCCTTTTTTCTTTATGCCAAGCATTTGATGTTCTCTTTTACCCCAGCCATCGAGTAAATTTACTCTGTTGCTTTTTTATGTTTTGTGCCTTCAGCTACTGTTCTGAGATGTTGGTCCCATAGTCTATAGTAAACATAGAAGAAAATGAAATAATCAGGTAAGATACTCTGAAAATATAAGGCAGAGAACTAGGATTAGGTATTTACCTAAAGCAACCTTTTCCTTGTCTGACGTTAATATCAAAACTTTGGATCATCATGTGATGTGGAGGAGAGGTGGCTAACACTTGGAAGTTTCCATATAAATTTAAGAGCTTTTTCCTGAATATGTTTTTCTTTCTCTAGCTACAGGGGATCTAGTGGTGGCATATATTAAATACTCTCCTTTTATTTGGGGGTTTGTACTTGTCTGTTAAGCTGCTATATGTTTTATTCTACAATCACTTAATAGCCTTTTCTTCAATTTGTTCCTGATTGATGTTTTACTTGTTTTTCTTGTATGTGCTGGGTGAATGAAGTTGGCTGATGTTCAGCACAGCACTGAGTTCTTGTCAAGGACTAAGCTTCTCCAAATTCTTACTTCTATTATTAGGTCTACACACGAGAATTGCTGCTTGTGATTCTGAATTTTATGTTCTAGTCATTCAATCATTGTAACTATCGTATTTATTTCTTCACCTGTTTATCTTCCTTAGTGATGCTTCTGCTGAATCAATTTTGCGATCAAGAGCAATGATGATAACTGGAAGGCTGATGGCTAGGGAGAATGCCTTTGTGTTTATCGATGAATCTGGTGATACTCACATATACTTCTTCTATGTTTTTATTGTGTGCCAAATTTGTTTGTTTGTTTAAAATTTTTTAACTATACAAGTTGTAGTAGGTATGTTGATTGAGTATTAGAGTTTTCATTATTATTTTTTAATTAGCTCATCACTTAAGTGATGAATAAAACATGCTACTTGTATATGACTCTGCTATCGTATTCAGGTTTTATGGTGCATAATTAATGGACTTGTGAGTGGGTCCAAGTAGAGTTCTTTCCATCAATTAAGTCAATATTGGTTGAATCCCACTGTATATGTTAGGTGAAAAAATTCTCATATCCAAGATATCAGCATCGTGGTTTGGCATATTGTAATTAGAATGTAGGAGGAGCTCAATTTCATCCTCAAAGTAAGTGGTATGTTCTAGTTAAGGAAATACGTATGTCCTAATTATATATATAGGTAGGCTTTGGTTTTGTGAAAGAATTTAATGTGCAATATTTGGACTTGTTAAGACAATGGATGGGCGGCCCAAAATTATTATAAACCCTTTTGGAAGCTTACATAATTTAGGCAGGATTACGATAGGACAACACCCTCATGTGAATGAATCTAAGCATCTAATTCAAAACCTCAAAGGCCCCTTAAGGCAGGTTGTCAATGGCCCAAGACCGTTATAGACATTGTGAAGCCCATTTTCAATCCATTTGAGACAACAGAACTCAATTAGTTTTAATGTACGCACAGTAGAAGTGGTATATCAACTGCAATTAATAAGATGTTGGCTGATCTTAAGGATTTTTTATTTATTCTAAGTAGGAACTAGGAAGGTTATATATATAATCTAGAAAATTTAATTCTTTGCTTGGTATTCCTTTCTTCGCCATTGTTGTCTAAGTTAACAACTCAATATGTATCAAAAGAGGATAGACTCTCATTTTGTGGTATGTTTTATATGAAGTTATCTGGTACCACACTGTTTGTTGTAATATATCCTACCTTTTCTCTTGTTGTTCTACTGCAGCTTTTGCTTGCTTGCATAATAACACTCTGGTTGTTATTATGACTTTCAGGTTGTAGAAATCTTATTTCTGCCATTAATGGAAGATTCGATTTCTTAGAAAGTCAAAATGCAGATGAATGTGAATGTGCTCTTGAAGCACTCGGACAAATTGGATTGTGTAAGTTTTTAATTTTTTTATATTTATGTCCATGTGATGTAGCTCAATTTCTCCTTTGAGAGAAGGATACCTTGAACTACATTTATTTCGACAAAAACTTTAAATAGTTCAGGCAATTTTTATTTAGGATTTCTTTAAATTAATGATCACACTTTGTACTTATGAGTTATGAGTCTGCTGATTTTTTGGTGACTAACTTAGAGTTTTTTGAGCCCTACTCATTATAAGTATCTGAACAAAGTGTGTGTACTGTAAGTGTGCATGACAATAGTAAGAGAGTATTGAACTGTCCTCAGGTCTTTCCCCTTCTTTTGAGAAGGTAAAAGGCTTTTCATTGTTGTCAAAACAGTACAAAGTATCAACTCCAAAAGAAGATATAAAAAGAACCAAAAAAAATCAGACTAGGCTGACTAATACAGTCTCACTGTACATAAAAAGTTTCAAAAGCCTCTAAAATGGTCTCAATTCGCCTATGTATTCCATTTTACACTAAGAAGCAAACAAAAGCAAACAATTGAACTTGATCTTCCAGGTTGGGTTGGTTAATCCTTCAAAACATCTTTGATTCCTTCCTCTCCAAATAGTCACCATATACAAGCCATGATTGTGGCCCATTTCTTCCTTAGATTTTGTCTTTACTTTTAGCTCCTGTATTTCAAGTGGTGATGTGGTAATTACCCACTGTAATCCTGTTTTTACCCTTTATACAGTATATTTCTTGTTTCCCCTTTAATCACATTTTTTTGTGTGTTTGATATCATTAAAAATTAAGAAAGATTGAAGCTCTGATGCTATAATTTTTTACATTCCCTATAGAGATCTTGAGCAGAACTCTGGTCTAAGTCAGTGTCTAAGAACAAAGCCATGGATTACCATGCCACGTGGAAGGACCTAGCAACGTGAAGCTGTCGTTATTCATTATTGTGCATGATTTGTTGGTCTAGTGACACTAGTCAAGCTATCTAGAAATTCTGGTTAATGGTACCGGCTATTACTTTTTGGTGCATCTGGTCAGAAAGGAATCCTAGGTGATCTGATGGGATCTCAACTCCAAGTTAACCTGTAAAATCCAATTGTTTACTTAGTCTGTCTAACTGGCTAAATCTATATCTTTTTTGGATTGTGCCAGCTCGGACAGATATAGCTTAATGTTTTGTACATGAGTAGACTCGATCTTCCTTTTGTCATTTTTGCTTATGCATCTGCTTGATGCTATTAATGAAACCTTCTTACTTCATCAAAAAGAAAAATTGTTGGTCTGATGACTCAGTGGGGAAATACTTAATGGGCTAGAATGGTGTGTCATGATCTAGTGATGTACTAGGTCAAAGATCCATATGCTTTGTATAACCACGTGACGTGATGCTAATCCCGACTTCTGTGCATATTTTATCATTCTGGACTGTTTTTGTAGTATTACGGTTGCTTCATAACTATTCTCAGGTATTAATGTATTCAGGCTATGAAAAACCAGTACTTGGTTGCAGCTTTACAATGGTACGGAATTGCCATTGGTGTTAATTGATTCTGATTTCATTCTTCTAGTGTCCAATCTACTAGATGTCATCGTTTATGCTGAGCTAATATTTAATCCTCTCATCAAATATTCTTTGGTCTGTCCTCTTGTTCTTGAATTGAATATGCTTCTCGAAATACTGGTTCCTGCATTCATGCAGAAGTATGTTTTTTTGTTGCTCTTTTGACCGCTGGAATTTCTTTCTAGCACCGTGTAGTTCACTGTGACACATGCCACTTCAACATATTCACTTGGTTAAGAGATTACGTCCTAATTCAAAAAAATATCTTGTCCTTGACATCTTGCAGCCAGCAAAGGGGCAGCATCGCTTCTCTCAGGTGCACAGCCTGCAGGAAGACATGTGATTTATGCAGCTTTTGATCAGCAACAGCATGGTAAACAGCTGGTAAGCACATCTTTATCTGACATTTCCACTCTGCTATGAGAGTTGAATTTGAGACTCCTTAAAGGGCGAGCTTTAACTTATGTTATCCATGTCAATTTACACAACCTCAAATTTATGAATGTTGTGTGAATGATGGCAACTTATTATTGTATTCTAATGTAATATCTTTATCTATTGCTTAAGTTCTGTGCGGAACTCATGCAGACTCTGACTTCATGATTTAAAGAGATTAAGAAATTTGTTACCGACATAATCTTTACTTGGGACTTCCTTTGAATGCAAAACACAGGCGGCATTGCATGGTCTTGCAAACATTGTTGGAGAAACTCGTGCCGAAAAGGATGTATTGCTGGATGGTGATGCAGAGCAGAATCTTCGGCGCCTGATCTATGAAGCAGCATCCAAGACTTCAAAGCTGACACCTTCGGTGAGTTTAATTTTTGTGTGACATCTGGCTTCGTGATAAAAAAAACAACCTCTAATCAGCACTCCATGCTCCCAAAAAGGGCAAGGGGATTAGGAGACAGAGAGGGTAAACAAATGGATTATAAAAGAAAGGAAAACCTGTGAAATGCATTACCCTCGTGGGTTGAAGAGTTTTATTGGGATTTGATGTGTATGAACCTGTTGTTAGACTTGTGTTCAACATTAATTGCCAGTTTGCACTAGCTTTTTGATGACAAAAGTGCTTATTTTAGCGGGTCGTGGTATTTGGCCAAACTTTTAGGAACAAATAAGTGTTTTTGAGTAGTAGTAGTAGAAACTATTTTTCAGAAGTTAAAGATAGTAGTTTTTCCCCAAAAGCACTTTTGGAACCTTGACCAAGAACAATTACTGGATTAATATTGGTACCATTGCTTTTGAAATTCATTGGTACGTACTCCTACTCTGCAAAAGTCTATTTTTGAAAAACAGTTCTAAAAAAAAACACTTTTCAGAATAAGGAGATTTTGGAATTTTGGCCATACAAGTCTTCAAATACTTCTTTGACTTTTTTCTAATATAATTTCTTGACATCAAGTTCTTGGTATTTATTTGAATTGTTCCTTGTGACAGGGTCTCCTCTTATCAGTTCTTCAACAGGATTCAGAAATTCGGAAGGCGGTGAGATATATCTCTGCAGCTAATGGCTTATATCATTTCACAGAGAGGAACAGTTAGAAGAAAGTTTCCTTGTTTATCTTATCCTTTTAAAATCAACTATTTGAAGAAGCTATTCCTTCCTACCTAGCTGTACTGTGGAAAGTTTTAATTCTTTTAGCAGTATAGTGAGATGTGTGATTCATGTGGATTTTAAAATTGACTTAAGTGTGCATACAAAAAAATAGTACTCTATTTTATTTTATTTTCATTTATGTATTTTCTGTAGAGTGCAAAGTAATGCAAACCATTTCATGATGCTGGACGTGTTGGTGCGATCAATGATCAGATAGTTTCTCACAGTTAGTAAAAGTCAGTATCTTCTTATGTTTACAGGGCTACAGAGTGATAACTGGGTTGGTGATGCGACCTTGGTGCCTGATGGAGGTTATTTCCAGACGAGAAATAATAGATATAGTAACTGATGCATTTAAAGAGACAGAAAAGATAGGTTTGTATGCTAATATCCAATTTGCTTGACAGTAGACACTAACATTGTTGTTACTATGGGTACAAGTATTTGCTGTTTGCATATCTAAATGCAATCATTTGATGACATTTTTTTAGCATCATCTCTGATTGATCGTGTCTTCACCTAAAGGACTTCTGTGCTACTGCATTTTCTCATTCAATCTTATGTTGGCCCATATTCATGTTAAACTACAAATTAGTGTATTTCTTGTTTTAATTGTCTCTTCATCCTTTACCCTGACAATTCCATTAACAAATAGTTAAATAACTTGCCATATCTCCGTACTACAAAAGTTGCATCATCAGCTATTGATTTTTCAACTCACCTGGCTAAGCAGGAGTTTGACAGATATTGAAAGACCATCCTCATTTAGGCCTTGATTGTAGTTGTCTGCGTCCTCATTTATATCTTATATATGCATTCTATTGTAAAACTGTAACTATTTCACATAATACATGTTCTTGTTTACAAATATACATTTCTAAAGCTCGAGCAATATTTATTTTTTAACTATGGTATATGTGCATGAACTTCCTTTCCAGTATATAGAGATTCAGAATCACCTAAAGTTTACCTGGTTTTTTACCTGGTTTCAATTGCAACATTTTCTTCTTTTTGTGTCCATCACAATTTCTTTTTATATAAAGAAAACTCTTGATGACTTCCCGTTGTTAAAGGGTTGAACATGTAGCTTTTAAGAAAACGAATTGAATGGCTAAAAATGCAACAGCTGTAATCATAAGGCCCAAACCCAGTATATTCGGGTTCTTTCCCAAAATGATGCCATAAGTATCATTGATTACATGGTTTAACGGCCTGAAAAGCAATTATATCATTATATGTTGAGAAAATAACTGTGAGCCTTTCTGAAGCAGTTTGGCTTTTCCTAAAGTTGGTTAATGTTCAGGTATGGAAGCTAGACACAAATGTTGCCAGTCAATCTACAAAGTTTTCACCTCATCTAGTAAACTGATTGCTGACAATGCACCTTCGGGTATAGCTACAAAGGTGTGTCTTTCCTGATTTATATCACTTGCATTCAAATCTATATAGATTACTTATAGTTCATTGTGGATCTGAGATGGGATTGGTCTTCAATCCTACTGTTCCCTGTTATAGAAGTCTGACGTGTCCTTATTTTCACCGTGCATATACATATAGTTAGGCCTACCTACTATAGATACAGACAAGCATGTCAGGTGTTCAACCTATATTTTGCATTTTATTTTTGTTTGTGCAAGTATCGCGGTGAATTTGCAACAACATACCCAATGTAATCCCACAAGTGGAATTTGTAGAGGGTGGTGTTTACGCAGTCCTACCCCTACATTGCGAGGTTAGAGTGGTTGTTTCTGATAGACCTAGCTCAAGTAACGCATATCAAAGATCAAGTATGTAAAACAAATACAGTAGTGAAGAAGACATACTAAAAAATAATTGAGAAGGGAATAGTAGCAACAACAAATAATATGATAACTGAATCAAAGGAAACAACAAGTATTACTAAAATCGAAGAATTATAGTAATAAATCATAATAACAATATTGATAAGGAAACTAGACAACATTCTATTACCTACTAAGCTTATATCATAATGTTCGACCTTCATATCCTCCTATCTAGGGTTATGTCTTCTTTGAAGTTTATCTTAATGAGCATAGAACCAGGGGAAGGGTCTACTTTTCAGTTGTTTCACTTTATGTGGTAGTCACCGTGCCTAGGTGGGTCATAGAAAAGAAAATACATAAAGCCTAACAAGTGACTGAGTGAGTCATGCTTCCTTGAAATTTGCCCTCGGTAAGATGTAGGTGTGTCATGTCTCGTTTATACTTCTTCGGCCTACTTCTACCACTCCTCAAATTCACCATGGTCAACCTCTCACACCTCCCCGCTGAGGCATCTGTGCATCTCCTTTTCACATAACCAGACCATCTCAGCCTCACTTGACTTGTCTCGTCTTGTCCACCATGGAGGTCAATCGGACCTTGTCTCGAATATCTTCGTTTCTAATGCTCTCTCCTAGTATGCCCACTCATTCATCTCAACATCCTCATTTTTGCTACTTTCATCTTTGAACGTGCAAGTTATTGACCAACCAACACCCTGCCTGGTCAAGTTGGTGCATTTGCCCATTTATTTATTTATTGAAGAAGTAAGATGTTTCATTAAGTGAATATGCCTATTTGTACTGTCAATTGCATGTGAAATTCGAAAATGAGTTAGCCATGATGGTAGCAGTAGTTGTGCGAAAGAAATGATAAATAGTTTTCAGAAAGTCCAAGTTAAATCTTCATAAATACAATCTTTTAGTCCAAGTAAACGTCTTTTAAGATGGTCAATGACTGATAGCCCAAGTGACATAGTGTTTGTTTGATCGAAGATTCTTAATTTTCTGTTCCTTTCTCCTCCCGTTGACAGCGTGCTTTCCTACATGTGTATATAATAATGTGCTTTATGCAGCTGGAGCAAGCTATCAGCAGAGGTCCTTATCTTGGAAGAAAGCTTTCTGAAGCACAACCTGCAGTGATGACTGAGCAGAGATTTTAGTCTTCTCAACATCATAGAAACTATCTTACAAGTGTTAATTTCAGCCACGACATATCAACTTTTAATGTTAACCCCTGGTAGTGCATAGTGGATCAAGTCGCTTGCTCACTTCCCTTGTAAAATGTTCCCTTTTCCGTAGGCAAACAGCAACAAAGATTGCATACTCTGTGTGTAGGCATTTGGTGCTAACTGCTAAAGTTTGGTTTAGCTATTCGAGTTCACTGGCCTTTTTCACTTCCAAAGATCCCATTCATGCCGAATTGATAAATATTTGAACTCGAGCTTCCTTAGATGAGCCAACTTTGAGCTGAAAAATCTGTTTTCAGTCTTGGTTGGCTCTACTACGTGCTACTATTATCGTATTTTATTACTGTTGTGCTCTTCACTTGGGGTATCTTTATTATTTTTGTTGTCAATACTTTTCTCCTCTTCAGCATTTTCGTATTTTTTAAAACCATCTTTCAAATCGCATTTTTCTTAGCGGAGGGTCTTATTGGAAACAATTTTTCTACCTTTCCCAAAGTGCAGATAAGGTCTGTGTACCCCCACCATTTCTAGACTCTATCTTACTGGACACGAGATTACATCGGATATGTTATTGTTGTCACACCGGATATGTTATTGTTATCATTGCTTCACATGTGCTTAATATGTAAAATTTGAAGTGTGAATAAAATAGAAGTTGCTGCATTTCAGCAGATTATTTCGAGACATAATTCTGAGCGACGGGCAAAATATCCGTTTTTATTAGGAAAATTTTTCAAAATGTCAATATTTTAACATTTAAGAGGGCTCATTAGCAATACTTTTAATATTTAGTAAAAATGTCAAAATTTTAATTTGTTATGTATCTTATTTATGTTTTTATTATTTATTTTTATTTAAAGAATATAATTATTTAATAACAAAAGGGAGAAAATCAAGGGAGAGAATATTTCAAAAAAAGGTAAAGATCACTTAATTTTCTCATCAGTTACATTTTCAAATAAAACTCAAAATATTTTTTTTATTTCTCCAGAATCTTTACCTTTTTTTTATTAGTTTGTATTCATTCCAATATGCCAAATGAATCTATAGTTATTTAAGAAACATATTTGTATTCATATATTTTTTTCATGTGTATTTATTTGTTTCTTCAAAAATCTTGTATTCCTTATTCATTTTAATATGTATTTTATTTATATTTTTATTTATTCTAGTTTTTATTTAGAATATTGTATATATAGAAATACAAATAAATAGTATGATGAAAAAGTGAGATAATATTTTTTAGAAAAGGAATATATCACTTAAAATTCTCATCATTTTACAATTTAAAAAAAAAACCTTTTTCATTCTATTAGATCAACTTTCCTTTGTTATATTTTCATTATAATTGTATATCAATATTTTTTACATTTTATGTGCTCACTTTACCATTCAAATTAAATTTTTTTTTTTTTGAAACTACAAATTGTATTTTGGTGATCAAAATTATATTACTTGATTGCCATATATATATACACGTATCTCAATATATATATGAATATGATTTATGAAAGGGTACAAGATTTTGGGGGAAAAATAGCATACTTGGTGGAAATAATAAATCTATTGAGGAAGGATATATAATTCTAAAAAAATAAATACAAATTGACTGTGAAAGAAATAAGAATACAAGATTCTGGAAAACAGATAGCATACATAGTAAAATAATATAATGAGGATACAATATTCTAAAAAAAATACAAATTAACTGTTGAAAAACAGGATACACATATGTTTAAGAAATACAAATTCATATGAGATAGCATACATAGTGAAAATGATATAATCAGAATACAGTATTCCAAAAAAATACAAATTGACTGTTAAAAAATAGGATACATTTATGCTTAAGAAATACAAATTCATGATACATATTGAATGACTACAAATAAAAAAGAAATACAATGTTCTTAATAAAAATACAAATGATTAGTAAAAGATAAATAATTGACAAACAAAAATTAATATGAATATTATTTTGATATGAATACAATTTCGCAACCTTCTTCTTTGACTCTCTCTTTCTTCCTCGTCTGCTATGTTCCTTTTTTTCCAATTCTTTTCACCAAATTCAAATCTGAATCTATGTTTATTTGTGAATTAATAACCCTATAAGCAAAATTCGAAATTATTAAATATGAATATACAAAAAAAAATCAAATAATATATCTTGTATGAATGCTTATGTGGATTACTACAAATTACAATCTATTAAATCCCAAATATGAAAACAAAATTATAAAAAATAATGTTTCAAATACTAAAATTTCAAAATGCATAAATATTTGATGAGTATATTAACAAACTCATATAAAAATCGAAAAAATGACTAAAAATCTGTAATACATACAATCCAAAATTCAACATAATTTTTTATTTCGAAAATAAAATCTCATGAAATCTCACAAAATAAATGATGATTTCAAAAATACCTTTATTTATTGAGAAATTTCTTGAATTAATCGATAGATTGATCAAATTGGTATGAACTTGAATAATTAGTTCTTCTTCAACAATGAGAGAGAATAATGGTGAAAATGATAAAAGAGAATTTTTTTTTGAAGAAGTCTAAATTGATAGTGAATATATTTAATGTTAGACTGTTTTGAGAAATAAAATGAAAGAAAAATAATAGTATTATGATACAAATTATTTTTAAAATATTGACATTTTGACATTTTAAATAAATATTTTAAAGTGTAGATATTTTTACTAATTAAGTTAGGAATTGTGACTAGTTTACTAATTTTTCCTTTTTGGGAAAATTTTTATACCTTAATATGTATTAAACGAGTTTAATTGACAACAAGTCAACAATAATATCAGGAAATTAAAGCCCAATAGAGTTGGAAATGATTGGTCTTGAACTTCTATTCCCGGCTTATCCCGTGGGCAAACCTTCACGTTCACAACTTAAACTCTTGCTTGTGGGTCACAACTTGTTATAACTTAAAAGTTCAATCGCTGCTCAAAAGTTCAAAATCACGCACTTTAAAGGTCATTCTCGTAAATCACCCCGATAATGGAGGATCTCATCTCTTTTGCTCTTAGTGGGTCTTTTCTTTTTGTTGGGCTAATAAAACTTGGCCCATATAACACATCAGCCTCCACCAACACAAGCCCATAATCAAAATCAAAAGAAAATAAGACTGTGAGGATAAGATGGGATACCAATTAGTACAAAGTTCTTCAGCTTTTGCTGTTGCTGTAGAGAGTGTGAGAAATACAGAGAAAAAGCCATGGCAGGAGCTTGCTTATCTTCTTCTTGTTTGAGTTTTTCTACAAAATTCAACACCCTTTCTCTCAATGGACCACATGCTGATACATTTAGGTCACTCAGTTTTTCGGCTAACACTTCTCTCAATCTCTTCTCTAAAGGTATGAACTTCATCTACAACGAACCCATCAGTTCAAGAATCCATTTTTATCTTTTATTTTGATTTTTCAAAGCTTAATCCGTATGGGAATTGGATTTTCGGGGGGGGGGGGGTGATTTTCCAATATTTTCAAAAAAGAAAGTCATTTCAAATTGGTTAGTAGAATTTAGAGTTTATGGTCCTATTGATTTTCTTTGAATTGCAGGGATTGTTTCAGGGAATCCGGTGCAAATGCCGTTTCGTCGTTCCATTGTTTGTGAAGCTGCTCCAACAAAGAAAGCGGATTCTGCAGCTAAAAGGGCAAGACAAGCTGAAAAGAGGAGAATTTACCACAAGGCTAAAAAATCTGAAGTCAGGACTAGGATTAAGACTGTAAGTTGCTTTCACTTTTGGGTTTAATTGTGATTAGTTATTAGTTTGAAGTTCGAACTGTCAACTACTTCGTTGGTTTTGCATTGTTCCTATTAATATTTTTATATAACATGCTTGTTGAGTTCTTTTGCAATGGGATTTTTATTGTGCTGTTAAAAAAATTTCTTTTTAGTTTCAGTTGTGGTGTCAAAGATAGGCTTGGTAAAGAAACCCTTCCTTGCTTCCTTGCTTCTCAGTTTGGTTGAAGTTGGTCTAAAGATTTGAATGAATTCTGTAAATAATTAAAGGAACATTGAAATGGAATAAGAATTGTGTGCAGAATCTGTCTACTATGAGACAACAGAATTGGTCAACCTCTGTCCCTTCCAAAATACTTGTAGAAGCTAGATGAAATTATGTACTTGTTTAGTCGGTTATCTATTACGGCAAGCATTTTGGTGGATTGTCTGAGTAACTTTTTCTTTGACTATTTAAAATTGTTCCGTTGGTCCTCCTAGCTGAATTTTGTATGAATGGACACATAAAATCTTCAATGATACTGCATGTTGTCTTTTAGTTTGAAGTGTTAATGGAGTTTGATAGGACCTCTATGGAAGTAGAGAAAACTCAATTTGAGGAAGAGCTTTATTTACATAGAGTCCCTATTGTATGTGAAGTGCCCCGTGAAATGATTTAGCATTGAGATTTTGTGAAGTTCTGATGTTTGTTTATTTATTTTATTTGAGTGCATGTCTAATTTTCTCTAAGTCTCTTAACTTTGGATGTGTATCAGATGGTACACCAAGTCTTATTCAATTTTTCAAGGAACAATGGAAGAGCGAGTGGATGAGTGCAGAGTTGGGGTAGTAGTCCATTTTATGTCAATCTGATTTCTTCCTTTTTGATCTTTAAGGTCTTAGTCACTATTTTCCCCGTAACTGTTGAGACAATAAACTGCTGATGAGTTTGGATCTTTGAGGCAAAAGTAGGGTCAAATTGGAACTGCAGAGAATAAACCGAGTTAAATTTCAATAAAATAGCGATGCATTAGGATTGGGAATTTGTGCTAAGCAACTCTTGCATGGCTTATGTTGTCCTTCATTAATATATGAGTTACATATGCCAAATAATCACCTGTTGCACTTACTCTCTGCTCTTAGAGATGTCTCTTGAATGTTAAGGTACTGAAAGTTATAATTTTGGAGCAAAATACCATTTTCAGTCTTGTATTTTTCTTAGACGACTCTCTGAAGCTGCAAATACTACCTTCAGTTTCGTTTTAGCTAATCCTGTCTATTAGATAATAATGTGAAAGATATCCTAATCTATTGGATCAAGATGAAAAATTAAAAACAATAACCTCAAAGACTAGTGTTGTGCCTTGGGTTGCAGTGGAGTGTCATGATTCTGCAGTCAGCATGGCTTCAAGCTCGAGCTTTTGAGGCTGGCTCATAGCTTCAACTGTTTAGGCCTATTTGGCAGCTATTAGAGCTCTCTTATGGAGTCAGCAAATTTGCTTTCATTTGGTTTCCTTCCGTTCACCTTTTTCCTAATTTTCAGAGTACTGGAAGAGGAATATTGTTTGTCGGGGTCATTGATATTCAGGATGTGGAGATAATTCCCCTTCATAATTTAGTCTTTTGTTACCTCCAGTTATATAGACACATGGTGCACTAGGCTAGGTGATCCCAGAATTTGTATGAGTGAACAAATTGAAGATTTTTAGATAGATGAAGCCCTTTTAATACTTAGTTTTTAAGACAAAAAGATGTAAGAAGCTACTCTGATATGCCCTTGCACCATCCCTTGAAGTGAATTGACGAAGAGATAAAAATTGCAGACTATAATAAGAGAAGAGAAGGGTCAGTAACTAACAAGAGCTGTTTTTCTCTGAACGGAAACTTGAACTTGAACCAAGATTTGGTTGTACTTGACTGATTAGTGGAGATTTAATGGTGTATTTGAGAGTGATGAAGATTTGCTATTCTGAGAAGTTTGTAATGAAATTATTGTCATTGCTAAATAAAGTAATGTTGATTAAGTTCTGTGAGAAATATAGCAAAATAATATTATTGAATTGTTGTTGTATCTACATTATTACATGAGACCCTATTTATAGACCATAGAATACAATCCTTTACCAAATAGGATACTATTTAGTAGTCCTATTCCTATTCTAATAGGATTATATAAACCTATTCCTATTTTAATAGTATTGTATAAACTATTCATATTCTAATAGGATTGTATAAACCTATTCATATTCTAACACTCCCCCTCAAGCTAGTGCGTACAATTCGTGCATCTAGCTTGTTACAAATGTAATTAACACGGGGATCGATGAGGGCTTGGTGAGATATTTGCTGACTTCACAAAATTGACGGTCAATCTTAATGTGCTTGTCTTCTCATTAAATACTGGATTTGATGGATTTGATGCATAATGCCAGTAAATCTCAATGTGCTTAATCTTCGCATGAAATACTGAATTTGATTCATAATGTTGGTGTTGAACTTTCCAACCCAAGCTTGAGAAAAAATTGTTCTAGACCATAGAGTGATCTGCACAATCGATGACACAACACAATCGACATACAAGGCTACTAAACTCCCCCTGAGCAACGAAGTGCTCAAATCTAATATAAAGTATATGGATCATGTTGGCATCAATGGATGAGTTAAATAAGAAAGTCACCAAAATAATTATTGGAACATGCTCATATGCCGTAGTATTAGATTTGATGGCTAAAAATGGTCACAATCTAAGAAATAAAATTATATAGGTAGGGTCGGAATGATGTCACGACCCAACTAGAAAATAGAAATTATATAGGATAGTTGGAACGACCCCATTGACAAAAAAAGAGAAATAATATGGGTAGGGTCGGAATGATGGCACGACCCTAATGAAAAAGAGAAATTATATAGGTAGGATTGGAATGATGGCACAACCCTACGCAAATCAGATTTGAGGAGTCACCGGAAAAGACAAATGGAACTATGCAAATCAAATCTAAGTTACTGAAAAGACACATGATGTTATGCAACTCAGATATGAGAAAATAGTTCGGAAAAAAAATCCACAGTACTACACAAATTCAATATGAAAAGTAGTCCGGGAGATGCACGGTGCTACGCAAATCAGATATGCAAAAAAAAAAGGTAGTCACCGGAAAGATGGGACGGTGCTACAAAATTAAATATGAAAAAGTAGTCACCGGAATGATGGGACGGTGCTACAAAATTAAATATAGGAAAATAGTCACTAGAAAGATACACGGTGACCCAACTTTTGCTAACATAATCATTGGCCGGACGGGCGACATATATGAGTAATAGCCGCCCGCCGACAGCGAAAGCTCTTTGATTGTTTACCAAGATCGTAGAGGCTCTGATACCATGTGAGAAATATAGCAAAATAATATTATTGAATTGTTGTTGTATCTACATTATTACATGAGACCCTATTTATAGACCATAGAATACAATCCTTTACCAAATAGGATACTATTTAGTAGTCCTATTCCTATTCTAATAGGATTATATAAACCTATTCCTATTTTAATAGTATTGTATAAACTATTCATATTCTAATAGGATTGTATAAACCTATTCATATTCTAACAAGTTCCATAAGCACGACCTTAGAAATAAACTCAACAGATTCATGGATCTTTTGATAAAAGATAGTTTTATGGGCATTGGTCAACTTTCATGGACTGCACCTGGCTGCATTTTCTGCGTGAAATTAATAATATTAGAGGAAGATTAGAAGAAGCATTTTCCGAAACGCGTATAAACACATCGAGAAAAAGATATAAGCTAGCACAGGCGTCCTCATCTCAGCATATGGAACCTAACCTTTGTTCTTTTCTAGGTTTTGGAAGCATTGGAGACATTGAGGAAGAAAACTGATGCAGAGTCAGAGGAAGTTGTTTCAGTTGAGAAGTTGATTGCAGAGGCATATTCTGCAATCGATAAAGCAGTTAAAGTTGGGACACTTCACAGGAACACTGGCGCGAGAAGAAAATCTCGTCTTGCTAGAAGAAAGAAAGCAGTTGAGATCCATCATGGCTGGTATGTTCCTGCTCCAGCCACTGAACCTGATCTTGTAGCCACAGCTTGATGTCAATCCATAATTTTCATATTCAATGTAAAGCAGTGGCATCTTGTGGAGAATTCAACTTCCTAGAGTGTGATCAGATATTTTTCATTCTTGATATTGTATATTGACCTTGTTGTGCAATCAAGTTCGTTTCTTTAGTTTATAATGATGTGTACTTTCATTTTGTTTCTTGAACATAATGTTGTTGATGTTTAGAGTTCAGAGTTTCCAGACTCCACTTGTGGGATTACAACGGGCATGTTGTTTAGAATTCAGAGTTTGTGAGAAATAAATCTACGAATGGTGTTTCTTTAGTTTATAATGATGTGTACTTTCATTTTGTTTGTTGAACATAATGTTGTTGATGTTTAGAGTTCAGAATTTTCAGACTCCACTTGTGGGATTACAACGGACATGTTGTTTAGAATTCAGAGTTCGTAAGAAATAAATCTACAAATGGACATTTATTGGGACGTCGGAACACATTGATAGTGTAAAAAAATCTATATAGAGTGTATGACTTAAATTCGTCACTTTATGAGTCTATTCCTTTTTGTCTACAGCACCTGCAGTAATGATGAATGCCAAGTGCTTTTTCTTGTTTGTATCCAATGAAAACTTGATGAATCGATCCATCTTTTTTACATATCTTTTTACTAACAATTATGTATTTACTTTTTAAATGAACCCACGAAAACAATGTATTTTTTTCGTACATTAAATTCCGCCCATCAGGTCATAAAAATTAGGGCAACTTTCACATATAGTAAACAAAAAATTCATATTTGTATGCTATAGCAAAGTTTGCATAATTACGCTCAATAGCAAACATATAACTGTATAATTCGCTATACATATACAATTGTATAATTCGCTGGCCTCGCTATACATATACAATTGTATGATTTGCTGGCCTAAATTGTATAATTCGCTGGCCTATTTCGCTGCAATTGTATAATTCGCTGGCCTATTTCACTGCAGTTGTATAATACACAATTGTATAATTCGCTGCAATATTTGTATAAAATTTGCTTTGCATACAATTGAATCGAAGTAAAATATTTGTATATTGTATAATTATAAGTGTATAGGAAGAAGATATATGTTTTTCTCTCGCTTTATACAAAAACAGAAACACAATTTATACATTTCTATTGTATAAAGCGAGAGAAAATTATATTTCACTGCAATTGTATAATTCGCAATTGTATAATTCGTCGGCCTTTTTCGCTACAATATTTGTATAAAATTTGCATTTGTCTACAATTGAATCGAAGTAAAATATTTGTAAATTGTATAATTAAGTGTATAGCACGAAGATATATGTTTTTGCATGTGTATATACAATTTTCTTCGCTTTATACAAAACAAAAACATAATTTATACACTTCTGTGTATAAAGCGAGAGAGGCGAGCAGAGGGAGAGTGGCGAGCGAGAATGGGAGAGTGGCGAGCGAGATTTTTGGGAGAGAGGCGACTGGCAAACTTTGGCAAACGTTTGCTATGGAGCATTAAATCAAACCGTAGCTACTCCATTTATTTTAGGTTATTAGTTTGCTATTATATACAATTATCCCTAAAAACTATATAGTAGTATATTGAATAATAAATTTATAGAACACCTGCTTCATCGTCGAGTTTCTTCTAAAATCTAAATAGGAAGCGATAACAAATTAATTGTCTTAAAATACCTGACGTTTAAAAGAAAATACTTATTACATCCAAGTTTTAACTTTTGTAATTTAATTAGTTAAGTGTTACTACTGATTAAATAGGTCATTTTGAGAGAAACAAATGAAAAAGTAATATAAACAAGTATACTTGTGATTAAAAATAAATATTAATCTATATACTTTAGCAAAATGAAGTCCAAAAAAATAAACATAATATATAAATATATTTATTACTACTACAACATATTCAGTATAATCTTACAATCTCCCACGTATGTAATTTCTTTTCAATTATATATAATATTTTTTAAACATAAGTATTCATATAATTTTATTTAACCTATTTTATCTTCAAAATAATATTTATTTTATCTTAATTCCATGTTTGTAATTTCCTTTTTAATTATATATAATGTTTTTTAAATATAAGTATTCATATATTTTTATTAACCTACATTAACTCCAACATAATTTTTATTTTATCTTTAAAAATTGTGACTTAAATAAGAAAACAAAAATAACACAATTCTAAAGAGATTAAAAAAAATAATACAGAATTGATAATGTAAGAATTGATAAATAATGACCGCATAATTGTAGTTTAAGAAAATACATAACCAATTAACGGGATAAATTTTGAAATAGTATAAATATATGGGATCAAAAATTAATTTGTCATAGAATCATATATTATATAATTAAGAAACTTCTACTATAGATAAACTACAAATTGAACTTCATATAATAGTGAGTTGCATTTTTTAGTCTTGATTTCTAGTTCTTACAATCTTGAATTATGATATTTAGTGTCATTTGTCGAGAGTAAGAAGCATATTAAAGTTAAAATGACACAAATTTTCATAATTTTATGAGTTAATTATTACATTATATCTCTATTCTTTTTCAAATTACGAAAAAAAAGAAGTTATAATTAAAAAAAATTAGATTTATTTGCAAACATGCAGATACATCGATCATGATACATTGCTATTCGGGAAACTTGCAGACACAAAGCTTACGGATGAATCCGAGAGGAGAGACTATATATGAGAGGGAGTATGGATATACCCGAGAGGAGAGAAATGTATTCAAGAGGGGATGAAGATGTATTCGAGAGAGGATATGTATGTATTTAAGAGAAGATAATAATGTATCTGAGAGAGGGAGAGAGATGTATCTGATAGGGAATTTTTATAATTTTTTTAAATGCTAGAAAATTTTAAAAATTATAATAAAATAATATGTGAATTTAGGTAAAAATAATAATAATAATTGTAAAGACAATTAATTATATTGAGCCCGTGACGGGACTTCAATTATTTAGTATATATACGTTGTAGTATATAATGTTTCAATATATAAAGTTAACATGATATAGTCTAAATTCATTTGTTTTAACAATTTTTTCTTGTGATGTAGATAAATAATTGTGAATATCTTTTTCAAAATTTATTTAAATTCTCAAAATTTAGAGAATTATCACGATTTGTTTGTTGATACTCAAGACACGAAAATGACTTTATTTACAATGTTACTTATGTGATTTAGATAGTCACGAAATTTATTTCAAAATAGATATTATTATATAAATATTTCTCTTTTGTTTTACTTATTTACTATTTCTAATATCTAAGTATTTTAGACGAAGAAAAATTCATATAACTTGTAATAATGTCAGTTCAAGTTTGTACTAATTCAACTTTTATTATTTATTTAATAGCTAATTTTTACGAGATAAATATATACATTAATGAATATAAGATAATAGTTCTAAAAAATAAAAATATAGTTGTTCTCTTCACATGCTCATATGACATCTACACAATTTAACGTGAAATACATGTGCAAACCACATGTGCTTAGATGACAAGAAAAATATACAACAAATATTGTTTACAAGGTAATATTAGTGAGATATGACAAATTACACGATTGGACCTTTTCAAATTGAAATAATTATATATATTATTGCATTAAACTAATAAAAAAAATTATTGATCATTTTCATAGGTTCACGTGAATAATATATATATTCAAATTTCCACTTAAATAAGTGATTTTATTTACTATAACATATACTGAACTCGTAATCACATGCAACACACGTGCTGAAAGCCTAGTCCAATAAAATATTGATAGTTCTTTTTTATACATTTAAACAACACTAAACGATATGAATAGGTGACTTTAAGTTAAACCAAATAAAATCTGCGCCACATGTAATAATAAGCGATTTCATTTATTATAACATATATTTTCTAAATTGTAATCACGTGCAATGCACGTGTCGAAAGCTAATCCAATAAAATATTGATAACTCTTTTTTATACATTTAAAACAGAACTAAAAGATAGGATTAGGTGACTTTGAAGTTTAACAAAAACAAAGTATGCACCACATGTAATAATAGGCTATTTTACTTATTATAACATATATTTTTAAATTGATAATCACGTGCAATGCACGTGTCGAAAAATTAATCCAATAAAATATTGATGAGAAAACGGTTATATACACCTTCAATCTATAACTGAATTTTCAACTACACATTTATATTTTATTGAGGTTCTATTACCCCTTGAACTATTTTAAAGTGGTATAAATACACTCTTAAGTGCTGCTGACATGACATGACATGGCACAGAGAGCGTGCTCCCTTTCTTAAAGGCATGTGAAAGTTAAAAAAATTGATAAAAATATATTTTAAAAATGTTTTGACTTTTTTTTTACATATAATTTTTTTACTTTTGTCTTTTATTTAATTTTCTCTCCCCCCCCACCCACCCCACCCCTCTCTCATCACTCAAAAAAATCACCCCACTTGTACATGTTTTTCATCATCATTGTTGAATCACCACTAGTCCACTATCATAACAGCTTCTTCGCCCATTTTTTAATATTTTTTTCATTATTTACTCACTATTCGTAAAACTGTAAATCACCATCGAAATCACCAAATAAGTATTAAGATTATTACTCCAATAGTGAATAAAATTAAATCGTCTTTAATCTCTTTACTCTAATAAAATTCACCAACATTCAAATCTTATCTTCAATCTCTATTATTGTTCGATGAAAAATTTAAACTACACATAATGATTTTAGGAATTTGAGCAGCAACTACCAGTTGATTATGTGAGAAGAAATGACCTTGATTGTATAGCTAGAAAAATTGCCTTGATCCTTCGATGGAGTAGAGTTCATCAATCAAATCTTAGGTGACAAACCCATTAATGAAAAAGACCCAATATAATCGATAACTCTGACAAAACTCGAAGAAGATGGTAGCAATCAAGAATGTATCCTCAAATCTGAAAAATCAATTTGCCAAGATCAAAATAAAAGAGGAATGAAAAAGAAAAGTGAAAGAGGATAATATAGATGAAAAATTACAAAATAAATAATTTTTTTTTAAAAAAAATTAATATTACATGGCAGATGCATGTAGTCCACCTTTTATATAAATCTGGGTGTGAGTTTTTAAGGGGTTATATGTTATATTTTTAAACTGTTCAGGGAGTAATAGGACTTCCGTAAAGAATAAGTGTATAGAGGAAGGGGGGGGGGGGTTAGACCATTTTGTCAAATATTGATAGCTCTATTTTATACATTTAAACAACACTAAAAGATAGGATTATTTGGCTTTGAAGTTTAACAAAACTAAATCTGTGCAACATGTAACAATAAGCAATTTTATTTATTATAACATATATTTTCTGAATTGGTAATCACGTGCAACACACGTGTCGAAGAACTAGTCCAACAAAATGTTGATAGCTCTTTTTTATATATTTAAACAACACTAAAAGATAATATTAAGTGGCATTGATGTTTAACAAAATAAAATTTACGCCACATGTAATAATAGACGATTTTATCTGTTATAACATATATTTTAATGGTAACCACCTGCAATGCACGTATCGAAAATATAGTCCATTAAAATATTGATAGCTTTTTTTTTTTATACATTTAAACAACTCTAAAAGATAGGATTAGGCGGCTTTAAAGTTAACAAAACAAAATTTGCACCACATGTAATAATAAATAATTTATTATAACATATATTTTTTGAATTAGTAATCACGTGCAATGCATGTGTCGAAAAATTAGTCCAATGAAATATTGATAGCTTTATTTTATACCTTTTAAACAACACTAAAAGATAGTATTATGTCGTCTTGAAGTTAAACAAAATAAAATCTACGCAACATGTAATAATAAGCAATTTTATTTATTATAAACATATATTTTTAGAATTAGTAATTACATGCAATGTACGTGTCGAAAAACTAGTCCAATAAAATATTGATAGCTCTTTTTTGAACATTAAATAACACTAAAAGATAGAATTAGGTGGCTTTGAAGTTTAACAAAATAAAATTTGCGTCATATATAATATTAAGCGATTTTATTTATTATAACAAATATTTTCTGAATTGATAATTACGTGCAATGCACGTGTCGAAAAATTAATCTAATAAAATATTGAAATCTCTCTAAAAAAATAGAATTAGATGATTTTGAAGTTTAACAAAATAAAATCTGTGCCACATAATAATAATAATTTTTTTTATTAATTATAACATATATTTTCTAAATGAATAATCACGTGCAAAATATATGTCAAAAAATTAATCTAATAAAATATTAATAGCTCTTTTTTATTCATTTAAACAGCACCAAAAGATAAAAATAGATGACTTTTGGATTAACAAAATAAAATCTATACCACATATAATAGTAAGTCGGTTTTCCACTTTGTTTGTTTTTGGAATTTGACACTTCAATTTTGTGGGCTAAATTCTAAAATCTTAAACCTCCCTCAATAAACATTTGTTCTTTTCATCTATTCTTCGAAAAGGGTTTCACGTTTGTGGAATTGGGGGCTGAGCTGCAGTTTGTGTGAAGTGAAAATGGGGAGATTATTTTTGGTGGATCTTGAAGGCAAAACTTACAATTGCAAATTCTGCAAAACCCAACTTGGTCTGGCTGATGATCTTGTTTCAAAGGTACAATTTTTCCCCTTTTTATATTTTTTAATTTTTGGTTCTTTTTTTGTGGTTGAATTACTAGTTTAGCTATAGAGTTCTGATCTTTCATTAACATATGGTTATATATTACTTTTGGGTACAAGTAAAAATCTTAGCTTTTATAGTTTTTGTTTTGTTTTGTTTTTGGAATGAGCTTGTATAGCTAGTAAATGAGTAATTTTTATGTTGTTTAGTACAATTGTAACATGTTTCTGGTTAATTCTGAAGTTTCAAATGTTCTTCCAAGTTTTATTAAGATTGTGGATTCATCATGAATTTGAATTAAACATTAGGAAAATGGGTGATTCAAGTTAAGGATGGAAGTGTGAAGATTTTATTTGACTCTAAACAAATTCTTGATATGATTAAAAAATGAGTGACTACTTCATGGGATAGAAGTGACGTGCGAAGAAGTTTGGAAGCTCTCAAGCATGTTGGATCATGTCGATTTTATGTATATACAGAAATGTTTGAACAAAATAGTTTATAGTTTAGCTAGATTTTCTATTTCTTTGTTGAAGGAGATCGCTTGGGAGAAGTTTTTCCCAAGCTGGATCGTACGTGATGCTAAGGATACATTTGAATCCTGTAGTTGTTGATGCAATAATACAATGTGTTCAGTTTCGGTGAAAAAAATTCAATTAACCTGACAAGTTTTATGTAGGCTGCTAAGCATACATTGACCCACCTCTTTTCTTTCTATATATACCGAGTCTCGGGTGAGCCTTGTGGGTGCCATGGCACCCCCTCGGCCCTTGATTGATCCCCCCTCCCCCGGTTAAAAGCAGAGGTGAACTCAGGATTTGAAGATAGGGGGCACCACTAAGAGTGGCTCAAGGGTAAGGCTAAGGCTAGGAGTGACTAAAAGAGTAAGGTTAGCAAAGCAGCCTGCGTAGGCTTCCGAAAATTTTGAGTCCCCAATAAATTTTAATAGTGAATTTTATTATTTTATTTCACTTTAAGCAATATAATTAAAAAATAAAAGAAGTTAAAAGAAGTACAATTCACTTTTATCAAGAATATCCGGTTGACAAGGGCCTTGTTGAATATAATGTGTTCTCACTTCATCTCGTATTCTAGGGCTATATTTTAAAAAATGCATAGATTTTCTAGAAAACCTGAATTTAAAGTAAAATAATTGCTTACCTTCAGCGGGATTCGAACCCGCACTCTTGCGCTTCACAGAGGCGCGTTCGACCAGTGCACCCACAACAACTTTTGGTTGTTAGGGTGCACAATTATATATATTATCGTTTAATCAACTTTTTATACATACATATTCAATTTTTTAAAAAAGTTACCGGGTGCACGTGCACCCATGTGGGTCCGCCCCTGGTTAAAAGCATTTCCTTTTTCACTCATAAGTAAAATATATGCATAAGAATTGTCTAGCACCAATAAGTGACATAAGTTGGAATTCTCGAAGCAAGTAAAATTAATTGAAACTTTAATTGGAACTGAAGAAGTTCCTTTTATCTCATTGTGTTTGAACTTTAGATTACTTGCTTTGTCGTGGTTTATTGCATGAGAAAATTGTGTTTCGTCTTTGCTGCATAAATTGCAATTCAGTTTGCGATGTTTAACTATGCCTGACAAAATCTCCTTTATGCTATTTTGTTCAGGCTTTTCATTGCCGCAGGGGAAAAGCATACCTGTTCAATAATGTGTGAGTGGCCTCTAATTATTCTCAACATCAGTTTGATAGTATACATTGCTATTTCATGAATCAGTACTTCTGCTTTACAAGTGATTTGATTTGTCAGTAAACCTGCATCCATTCATGAGTGACAACTGGTGCTTTCTTTTAGTGGCTTATATGTTACTGTATCTGTTGTCTGGAGAATGTGTTGTTTAATATGTTTGGCGCATCATTCGGACAGAGTGGATAGGTGTTTCTTTTAATTGGTAGAGTGTCAAGTTACCACTGATAACCTGTTGCGTCTATTTTCAGTGAGTTTTTTTATTCAACAGAATGTCCTCAACCAAGTATCTTGAAATGTATGATATTCCCTTTTTGGACATTTTCTTTTGAAATGGTAGATTTTTTATTAATAATAGCCAAGATGGTACAAATGTACAAGCCACCAAAAAGAGAAGTAGCATCATTCTTTGTTCTTATTATTATTCCTTTAAATTTCTGGGGTGGGAGGTTATGATATAAATGGCTCTTGTAAAGAAATGCACTTGAGGCATATTGGAACTTCTCACATTTAATTTGATTCAAAATGCTTTGTCATGCTTTGTATAGTATTTTGCCATGATTTCTTTACTTCCGTTATTTCTTTTTCAATCTGCTTTGATATGTTTTTTCCTTGAGCCGAGGGTCGAGAGGAAACAATCTCTCTACCTCCCAAGGTAGGCGTATTGTTTGGGTACACTCTATCCTTCCCAAACCCTGCTTGTGGCATTACGCTGGCTATGTAGTAGTTGTTGTTAGTTGCAAGTTCCAATGGCTCGCTCATCATCAGCATCAGCTAGTTATTTTGTGCATAACTATTTGACTTAGGCCACATTTGAATATACGGTTTGCTCAGTTTTCCAAGGTATGTACTGTACTTACATAGGTATGTATGCTTGCATTCTTCTTGCATATCTATTTTCAAGACTTCGGTTTCCCTGGATTAGCCTGGCTGTCCAGATGGTATGTTGTCATTAGCAACTATAGTTCAAGTTTTCATAGTTTCACTAGCAAGTCAAAAATGGAAGATAATCCTGCATGCTGGATGGAATCTGTACCTTCTATTTTAGACTCAGTTCTCTGAGCGGTTGTAGTTGGTAGAAGACCACTTTGCTTTTTTTAAGACGTTGCTATGTTTAAAGCTTATTTCTGACAGGAAGCTAAGCTGAATCATCTTACAGCAGAAGTTGGTTATTTAATTCGGGGTTGAACGTATTAGTTTATGTCATGGTTGGGAAGTGGTGATCTCTTATCAGGGGCACAGTTTATTTTGTCAACTTCAAATTTTCAAATTTCATAAAAAAAGGCATCTAGTTCAGTGGTCTTCTTTACTTGGCTTTCTTTATTTTGCAAGAGATGTGTGTTTGTAGCTCCATTTTCTGTTCTTTTATCCTTTCCCAGCCTGATCAGACTATTTTTCTTTTCTGATTCGTGTTATGGAATTTTTCACCACTCTTTCACTGATTATGCAGGGTAAATATAACTTTTGGACAGAGCGAGGAGAGGACGATGCTTTCTGGAACGCACACTGTGAACGATATATTTTGTTGTTGCTGTGGGCAGATTCTTGGCTGGAAATATGTAATCCCTTTTATTCCTTCTTCTTTGTCCATAGGCATCAACACGAAGAGCCAAAACGTACAACCATGGGAACACACACAGAAAGTTCCTTTTATTATCTTTTGAGGGATATGAACGGTGTATATAAGCTAAACTCACATAACATATGTAACATGCGTAGTTCTATGAACGACTAATATTTGTGTCTCGTTTACACAGGAGAAAGCCCATGAGAAAAGCCAGAAGTACAAAGAAGGGAAATTTGTTCTTGAAAGGTTTATAACTCTCTCCCCCTCTTTTATCTTTTTATAGTGAAAAAAAAAGTTACGTTAATTCACATTAACACTTTATCGTAAAAAACAATATGCTCGTTTCAAGTGTTCCTAACATAACATTTCTATGTTGTTGATAATGCGCGTGGAACAGAGGCAGGATTATTGATGGAGAAGTTGATTCCGAATTCTACATTGATACTCGAGCAAGCACAAGTGATGGTGAAGATACAATGTAAACAGTGGGAGCTTAGTGCACCGATTTGCCAGATTACTTGTATCTTGTAGACTTAGCAAAAGAATAGTTGTATCTTATCTGGAGTTCTCCTCAAGTTTGTGGATATAGAAACTAAGTTTCTGCAGAAGTGTTGTTTAATCAATAAAGTAAATGTTTTAGTGATCTTACATGTTTTTTGTGTTTCCTTCATTATATTAGTCTGCTCAGCATGGTTTGTTATGCTTTCTATATTATTTGTTATGTTTATTTAGGAATGTGCTTGCTTACGCTTTTAGAAAAAAACTAAATTCTCAAATAGGGATCAAATTGAGTTTGGTGTGGTGAGTGTAGTATCTCAAAAAGGAAAATTTTATATATATATATATATATATTCTCAAATAGGGGTCAAATTCCACCCGATCTCTAGATTGAGTTTGGTGTAGCGAGTATAGTATCTCAAAAAGAATGTAAACTAAGTAGATATATATATTCAAATAGAGATCAAATTTCACCCGATCACTCGATTGAGTTTGGTGTATCGAGTGTAGTATCACAATAAGGATGTAAACTATATACGTACATATTGAGGTTGGTACATCGAGTGTGAATCTAAAAAGAACGTTGCTTGGTCTTTTCTTTCGATCAAATTCATTGAATAGACTTGCTTAACTTTCATAGTTTATATCTCTATATGATTTGCGAATCGCAATATATATTTCTTTCGTATTAGAGTTCTATTTTAAAATAGACGTAAATTATTAGTTTCATCTCTTAATTATTGACATCTTTAAAATCACAATCTAATTGACTAACAAATGGTGTCAAACTCTTGTGCAAGCATGAGACTCTTAATAAAAGAAATAAGAGAAGGTTAAAAATATTAACAATTAAAAATGTGTTTCACGAATTATATAAAGAGATATTTTTTTAAATCTTATAGAAACATGAGATCTTAATAAAAAAATAACAACGGCAGAAGTGTTGAAAACATACATTAGTTCTTAAATGAAAAAGATAAACACAGTTTGCTAAGATCATGGATAATCATACAATATTTCTATGGGATTGACTGTGTTGGGCACCCTCCACATCCTTTCACCAAACCAAATTCTTCCAAATCCGAATTTACAATATGCAGATCTTCCGATATTGATTGCAATTAGCGATTCGTGTATCTGCGGTTTGCTTTTTGCAATTCAAATTTTGTTAACGAAGAAGAAGAAGAAGAAGTAAATCTGAACAGAATGGGAGAACGCAAGTCCTCATCTAAGAAAAACTCTTCCAGAATGAAGAGGCTCAAAGTTTCCTCTAAGGTATTTTTTTCAACTCTACTTTTCGATGCTTTCCATGTATTGACATAATAATATTCGTTTCGCTTGCTCAGTATTATGTATAATGGTCCTGTGTGGTGTGTTGCTTTATTTCTATTTCGTTTTGAATGTCTGTTATAGTTATGTATTTTAGGGTTTATCTTCATCTTAAACTAAAGTTATTGAACTTTGTTTTGTATCAAATAAAATCATTCAACTTAAGGTTTTAATTTTTAATCTCCTTTAATTTGCTTGTTAAGGGCTTATGTTTTTGCTGATACTGAACCAATTATTGTGATGTTATGGAATATTTGTTAATGTCCTTTTGTAGAGATGCTAATAGTTCCCTTTTTACTGGTGGTGGAAATATGGAAGAGAATTAAAACTGGTTAGTTATCTGCTATGTTGCTCGGATTGTCCATAAATGTTAGTTGCACCCCTGTTGGATCCTCTTAAAATGCACTACTTTTTGAAGATTAAGCACCCAGCGACATTTTTGAAGAGTTCAAACAACATAAGTTATATGTACCCTCTGTTGAACTTAAGTCCAAGCAACATATGTAATTAGCTAGTTTTACTTTTGGGTCTTTTCATGTGTGTACCATCAGGGGATGTTTTTTGGGGGATAAAAATTAAGATAGCCGTTCTTTTAGCTAAAAATTAAAATGAAACTGTTTTCCAAGAACCAGGGTCAAAAGGTAGTTCAAAAGGCTGGTTGTTTTGGGTACAATACTTGTATGAGTTGACATTACTGAACTGGGAGAATATAAGTCCTACTCCTTCCAGTTTGCGTAGAAGTGATTATTTTCATGTAAATATTCATATACAGATCTGTAATATTGTAAGGCTTCATGTGATATAGCTCATGATTGCTCGTGGGAGTGTTAAGTCACATTGCATAGTCATTTGGATCGCTATAGTTAGAGTTCCATGAATCATTTATTGTTCTTTGTATTTTTTTTGTTTTCTGCTCTATCCGCAATACAACCTTAGTGGAGCAAATCTAGAGTTATTTATGAAAAGAAACAATTATCTGCACCTGTTAATACTTGGTATCTTTTAGAAGCAACCATGGAAAAACAGATATCTAAGATCTTTTATTAAATATATTCTCTTTTGTTTCAATTTGTAATTCCTTAACTGACATCCAGAAGAAAGAACTATGAATCTATAATGCTTGATCATGCCAGCACACTTTGTACACTCGTTATTGAATATATTTAATACCCAAATATTCATCGAGAAGTTTTCATGAGAAATTGCATTATATTTTTAATTAATATTAGGCATACTTTCGTAGAACAATGTAAGGTTACCTCCTGTTTTCTTATCAATACATTCTCGTCTTGTTGCTAGCAATTCCACTTTATTATCCTTCATTATACATCTTCACGTGTTGTGTGGTTAGATACGCAAGAGAAAAAGCAGAACTGCAGAAGAAACAAATCCAAGAGGTTATCCAGTTCCAAGGATGACTTGTCATCTTCTGCTTCCTTCTATTATTCTAGCAGTCCACAGTTTTTGTCTTCTGATTCAGAGGTTGATTATAGTAGGAAAAAAACGT